>JANTPM010000002.1:12957269-12985726 GCA_025434745.1 Erythroxylum divaricatum
ATTGCTCCAAAATCAAGCCTAGCATTAAAAGGAATTGATGTTAAGGCAGGAGTAATAGATTCAGATTATAGAGGTAACATAAAAGTGTTACTTAAAAATGATTCTGAATCACAGTATATAATAAGAATTGGAGATCGTATTGCTCAGTTAATAATTGAGTCAATATGTCATCCTGAATTCATTCGGGATAATCTCACAGAAACTTCAAGAGCTGAAGGAGGTTTTGGCTCAACAGATGAAGAAATAATCATTCCTGTCGCTATGGAAGAGGAATTGATAAATGCAGCTCTCCCTCGAGAACTGATTTATACATTCTATGTGATTATTCGTATCTCAGGAATACCAGAATTTAAGGTAAAAGGAATCTTGGATACGGGTGCATCTAAATGTTGCATCGATCCTACAGGATTACCACCAGAGGCCTTTGAAAATTCAAAATGGCCCACAGAAATTCGAGGAATACAACAAACGGTTACCTCCTCACAGAAGCTTAGAGATGGATACTGGATACTAGGAGGAAATCAGTTTCGTATACCATTCACCTACTGTTTCAAGATGAATCTTGATAACATCCAGTTATTAATTGGATGTAATTTCATTAGATCACAGCAAGGTGGTATTCGAATAGAAGGATCACAAGTTACCTTTTATAAGAATACAACAGCAATCTCTGTTGAAAAAGATATAGCACATTGTGCTATACCAGAATTGGAAATGGAAGAAGAAGAGTACATACAACTTGCGTTGTCAAGTGTACCACAGAACTTTCCAATAGTAATTCAAGGAGTTGACCAGATACTCAAGAGAATGGAAAGACTTGAGTATATTGGAGATAACCCACAGAAGTAATTTCTTATCTGAATTAGGAGCGGTCTTATTATACAAGTATATAAAATAAATCACACAAGTTATTACAAGAAAATATTTAGATTAAGTAAAAGGTATTTAGGCTAAATAATTAAGAAGGATGTACTACGTATTTCGAATAAAAATTTAAAGTATATTTTTAATTTAATTCTATAATTACTTTAAAATTTATTTATGTTTATTATTATTTGAAACAATTATGCTTTATTATTTAAAAAACAAAATGAATTATATACAAATGCAATTTTGCCGATATTCAAAGTTAAACAAAAGAAAATTTATGAAATTTTTATGTTATTAAAATTAATTTGGAGTAAGATGGTTCATCTTAAAACTAATTTCTTATATATCAAATAAGTTTCTAAGTTTGTCAAACATGTGTTAGTAAAATTTAATATTAAAAGGGTGTTTGGTTCACACAAAACAATGATAATAAGAATGACAATAAATATAGTAAAGAATGAGAATGAATATTATCATAATTATGATTATTGGTTAAGACAAAAAAAATGATTACTATTACTATTAATTGGTTTGTTAAAAAAAATTGAAAAATAAAATTTTATTACAAGTTTTTTACAATAATTATATTTAATTTTTAGAAAAGAAAAAATAATTAATAAATTATAAAATATATTTTAATTAATTATATTTAATTATTAAAAGAAAGAAAAAAAAGAAAAAAAATGTGAATGACTTTCATTTATAAGTTGGAGGTATGAAATAACATCCAAAATTCATATATATTTTTCATATCTGTTAATAAAAAAGTTGATGTTTTAAAAAGGATTAGTAATTCAATATTATTCTTTTTCATAAAAAGTTACACTTAAAAATAAAGATTATAAAAGTACACCCAAGGCAAGGTAAGAAACGAAAGTACGAAACTCCTCCTCGTCGTCCTCCTCCTCCTCCTCCTTCTCTGTCCCTAAGCCTAACCGTCACAATTCACAACGCGGCCGTTTCAACTTCGTGCGAACCCCAACCCTAACCTCCTCCTCTTTCTCTCTCCTTTTCACGTATGTCAATCAGTAAATGCTTAGTTTCTCTCCCTGAGTTTGTCCTCATCAAATTCAAAACCTAGAACAAACAATCTCCCATCTGTTTACTTCATTCTCCTCAACTAAATCCAAGCATTGGTTCGTTGGACTTCTATGTTTCATAGTCGTTTGGGTGAATTTGGATGGTTGACGATGACGCTTCTGTGCTGAGCATTTCGGTTGGGTTTATTTTCGAATGGCTCAGCAGCAATCTTCGCGTCTTAGTCGTCTGCTTACTCTATTGGACAGTACGCTTTCTATTCCTTTCTTTCTTTTCTTATTTTTTTTTAATTTTTGAGCTGTGTGGCTGTAATCGATCTGAATAGATTTGAGTATAAATTGCGAAAGTTACGAAATTTCGATGCAATGTTTGCAGTCGGAAGTAATGCTATTGTGTTCTTGTCTACAATAAATTATTTTCAGCTGGTTCGACGCAAGCCACGAGGTTTACTGCTGCGAGGCAAATTGGAGAGATTGCCAGATCGCATCCTCAAGACTTGAACTCTCTTTTGAAGAAGGTGTGCCATTTTACTTTGGTTCCTCGGTTTAAATAATATTTACGTAATTGGAGATATATTGGTACCTAAATTTTGTATTATTCTTACGCTTGACAATTGTTCGATTTCCTTCACCTAATTAATTGTTCAAAATGACTAGATAGCTGGATTCATGTCCTTGAAAAGAATAATGTTGCAGAGAGTGGAATAGTGTTTAATATCTGTTCCTTTTTTTGGCTGTTTCATACTTTACTCTGGCTAGTAGGAATAAGGAAACTTGAATGCAACATCCTTTAGCATTACATTTGTCAATTAACGTTGCATTTCCTGTTCACAAGCTATGGAAATAGGTTAGAGAATGCGGAGCATGATGGGAGACTTTGGAATTGGGGTCGAACGAATTCAATTCTATAACCTTTGAAATTTATGCCGGAGAAATTACAAGTTTGTTTTAGAATTGTTAGGATTTGGTGGACTAATGTTCCCATAAAGTAGATCCCAAATTATATTGGCAAAAGTCTGCAATGATCATCGCATATGTCTAGAAAGACCTAGCCTTATGGATCAAGGTTTCAAATTGCGTACGTGTGCAATCACCCGCAACCACAATGTAATACACGATCCGCAATTTGAAACCTTGATCCATAAGGCTAGGTCTTTCTAGACACGGCGCAATTGCGACAAATGCTGCTGGAAATGCGACTGCAATTGCTGGGCATCGTGGTAATGTTCCAAACTGCAACCTCAGTACCGAGTCCGATTGCAGTTTTGGACGCAATTTAAAACCTTGATATGGATGAGCTTTCATTTTGCTATCATCAATTAATTTCTTTTATCCACTTTCTAGAGTTTGGAGATTACATAAAATATGAGACCTCAAGCACTCAATCAGTGCAATTGGAACTTATTATTGAACATGATTGATGGCATTTGGTTTTTCAAAATTTCTCTTTTAAACATGATACGGGACTAAACTTCATTTCATGGTTCTGGTTATTGAGTTACACCCAAAACTTTGCTGGAGATGTTGATCTTCTGAAATAAAACATGATAAGGGACTAAACTTCATTTCATGGTTCTGGTTATTGAGGTACTCCTAAAACTTTGCTGGAGATGTTGGTCTTCTGAAATGAACAGTGGGAAGTAGAGGCTTGCATGTAATTTATGGCAAATAATGCTTTAACTAATCTATTTCTGCTTCATCATAGTTGAATGCATTATTTGTAATTATATTGTTTATCTAGGTACTGTCTGTTTAAGATTTTACTATGGTTGTAGCAGGTAATTTTTCTCACCAGCAGTTAAGAAATTTTTGGACTAAAATTTAACCTTGTTTGGAGGTCAATCCGTGTATGCCTTATTTTCTTGTGGTTGCCATTTTCCTACAATAGTGGCCCCATGGTTTGGTTAGTTGCCTTGGGCCTAAAAGTTTGGTTTAATTTATACTTCTATGATGGCTTGATCATCATTCTTACACAAAATATTATTGGTACACATTCTATTTGTTTTCAACTTGTGACGTAGTCTCAAATGCGTCTTGGCTGTATTCAAACATTAACTGGATGTAGGTCTTTCAATTGTTTTCTTTTGCACATATTTTTGTTTCCTTCTTTCTATTTCTCAGGATTTTTTTTAGGAAGTGGGGTGGGCTTGGAGAATTATAATATTGTTTGAATCAGTTCCCTTTAATCATATTACTGTTATGTTCTCTTCCAGGTATCACAGTATCTCCATAGTAAGAACTGGGACACAAGAGTCGCTGCTGCTCATGCTATTGGAGCCATAGCTCAGAATGTTAAACACCCAACATTAACCGATTTACTTGCTTCTATTGAGGCAAAAATGACAACCATGGGGATTTCAGGTGGTGCTGAAGATTTGATAGCAGGGCCTAATTACCCTAACATCATATCATGCACTTCATTTAGAAGGTTGTTAATATATTTTTCAACATGGCTTTGTTTTTAATTTTTAAATAGAATCTTTTGAATTTTGTTTGGTATAAGTTTTGTCTTGGGTTTGGTTGCTATTCTTATCCTTCTGACTCCAATTCCTCTTTTTTTCCACAGTTTTGATATCATCAAGGTGTTGGAGTTTGGTGCTTTATTGGCATCAGGTGGACAGGTAACCAATCTTTTATGAGTTTAGGTATCTTGTTTCTCATTGCAAAGTAAAGTCCCATGGTTTCTTTCCTTTTACTTCATCCATACCATCCCCATTTGCTTTCCTGACAAAGGAGTCAATTTCCATTTTGTTTCTTATTTTATGCTCAAGAAAAAGAGGCTGGAATTGAGAACAAAATATTGATTAAACAGTAGTCTACCAGGAATTTCCAGGATTCTGACCAAGATTGATATCTTATCTTTAAAAGAACTTGAATACACATTACAAGATAAGAAGCTTAATGTACGATATTGAAAGTATCTCCCCTTTCATACACACACTTCTTGTTCTAATTTTTTGAAGGCCAAGAAGAGATATTAGGACTAGAGAAGTTCATTTCGTGACAAGGAAATGATGTTCACATCTCTTAAATTTTAGTTAAAATGTTCGAATTCCATTCACTTACCAAAGTGAAACTTGTGAACCTAGCCAGCCATGAAATCTTGCAACATGTGCGGCAAAAATGATATTAAGTAATATCTTTTGATTCAAAAATCTTAAGATGATACCGGACTGGTTTGATTTAGTTTAATTTTGTTTATAACTTAATATTTATTGTTTGCAAGTGTGTCCTGCTGGATTTCATAAGAAGTGGTAACATAAACACCAATTAGGAGTTTTCTAAATTACTATGTGAAAATTTATACTGATGTTTATACTATTTTTCTGTTTTTGTGTGTGTGTAATGGTGGGATAGGACAAATGTATGCATATCTGAGCTTACCTAGATATGACTTAAGTGTACCTTTCCTATCTCGTTGCAGGAGTATGAGATTGCAATTGATAATTCCAAGAATCCAAGAGAGCGTTTGGCACGCCAGAAACAGAATCTGCGTCGCCGTTTAGGTTAATGATTGGCTCTCTTTTTTTTTTTCATTTTCTTGGGTTGGGGAAGGGGAAAAGATTTTTTTTAATGTTTTAATACTTTCTTACATGTTGCAGATTTTGATTGTTTAGTAGAACACAGACTGTCTGGCTGATGCTCACCTCTTCTAGCAGATATTATAGGATCTTTTGGTTCTTTTAGCATGACATTATTGGATTGATTGTTTAATCATTATTTTTTTCCTTCAATAATCTCTTTGCATGTTGTCTTGGTGGGAATTGTTCAATAAAATTTCTTTTCCGTTCCTTAGTTGCTGTGCGTTGAAGTTGAATTCTTTGGACAGGTTTGGATCTTTGTGAGCAGCTTATGGATGTCAATGATGTGATTAAAGATGAAGATCTCTTTGTCCACAAGTTCCATCCCCAAGGAAATGGTTTAGAGCATAGATCATATATGCCTGCATCTGCACATAACATTCAGCGACTAGTTGCTAGTGTGGTTCCTACTGTCACATCCAAAAGACCAAGTGCAAGAGAACTGAATCTCTTGAAGAGAAAAGCTAAAGTAAACTTAAAAGATCAAGCAAAAAGTTGGTCTGATGATGGGGACGCAGATGTGTCACTTACTCAAAACTCAACTCCAAAGGCCTCAAATTCTGAGTCATTTAGTTTCAGTAAGGTAATTGGGTTTTATACGTTCTGGTCTTTTAGATTGCTGCAGATCATTGCAACTTAGCCGCCACTTTTCTTGGAAATTAGGCATGTCAATGTGTCTCACATATGATTCTAGAGACATTTTTAGTAATTAAAACTAACCTATTCCCATTTCTCTCTGACTTCTGCTTAAGCCTGTGGTATAGTGGGATGAGGCGTATACATTGTTGAAGGCTATTGGGGGTGTAATAAGGATACAGAATGGAGAATAGTGATTGAACACAGGGCCTTCTTCTGGGAACTTGTTTCTTTGTTGTTCTTATTCTGTCTACATTGTTTATTTTTTATATATAGAATTCGGGAACTGTTATGCATTTAGAATTTGTGCTTTAGCGTTCATGAACTGGTCAGATGGTCAGGCATAAGAATCTGGCTAACACCTAAGGTCAAAATGTCAAAGTGGGTGCAGTATTTGCTGTTTATTTATCTGTTCGTTTGTTGCAGATTGGAAAAGAACCAAACAATACGTTCATTTTTACACACAGCTTTTTTTTTTTAAATCTTGCTGTTTCATATCACATAAAATTGTTGGCTGCAAGTTGGTATCTTCTTTTCATTACAGCTAGATGTGGACGAAGAAAGCTTTGAGAGTGATGGAGATGGAAAATGGCCTTTCCGAAGTTTTGTTGAGCAGCTTATCCTTGACGTATTTGACTCGAGTAAGTTTTAATATGTTGTGCAAAGTTTAGTATTATGACTGTTATTTTGTTGTCGTGTGATAGTTTCCCTGCAAAACATTGGCAGTTTGGGAGGTTCGTCATGGCAGTATAATGGCTTTGAGAGAAATTTTAACCCATCATGGTGGTTCTGCTGGGGTGCTTTTACCTGAATTGAGTTTGGATGGTACTCTGGATGATTTGAAAGAAATGGAACATCCTGCTTCATTCAAGAGAGAGAGAGAAATTGATTTGAATATGCAAGTTTCATCAGATGACTTGGAGCCACATCTCAAAAGGCCCAAATTTGAATATGTTTCATTTCAATCAATAAATGTTTCATCTGTAGATTGTGGTCATTTAAACACTAGTGTTAAAGCTGAAGATGGTGGATGGAATCTACCTGCAGTGCAGGTGAATGGACAGGCTGATGTTAGTTCTGTTGAGATGGAGTTGGAGTCTTACCCTCCCAGTATAAGTGACTCATCTAAGGTGACCAATGAATTGGGAGACCCAAGATCTTATAGTGGAGATAATGATTCTTTTGGCATAAATACGCTTATGAACCTTCCAGAGAGTAGTGAGCTGATGAACTTTGTTAAAGTGGCCAAACATTCTTGGATAAAGAATAGTGAATTTCTGCAAGATTGTGCTGTTCGTTTCTTGTGTGTACTATCACTAGATCGGTAAGGCTTCTATTTCGTGGATTTAATCAGTTGGTTGGTTTATGTTCTTTTGTTCTTTCATTATGCTGAGCATAACAACGGCCAATCCTAAAACTCCAATCTATTGAATTTTCTATGTTCATGACTGTCCATTACTTTATATCTTTTATGTTGCTTGGCAGTTTTGGAGATTATGTATCTGACCAGGTTGTTGCCCCGGTACGGGAAACTTGTGCACAAGCATTAGGGGCTGCATTCAAGTATATGCATCGCTCTTTAGTGCTTGAAACATTGAATGTCCTCCTCCAAATGCAGGTAAATATTGTTCATAAATGGTACCTGTCTTTTCTTTGCATCTGGTGTTTTCTTTTTGTTTTTAATTCTTTATTTGTTTCCTCTTTGTTCAGTGTAGACCAGAATGGGAAATTCGTCATGGAAGCCTTTTGGGTATAAAGTATTTGGTTGCTGTGCGACAGGTAAGACATTTTTGTATCTGGTGTCATTAGTGATACATGTAGATCTATCCTGGGTTTTCTCCCCCATTCTAATACACTTGTTAGTTGCTCAATTCCCTACGTTTGATTCATGGAACTAGTTATCTGGAGAATTTGTGCATGACCTGTTGCTTGCATTGATTGATCTGGGCTGATGCAAGAGCTCAGTCTTGTCTGAAAATGTGCTCCTGTTGATGCTCTTTCCAACTTATGTTAATTTTTGTGTTTGGTTCCAACTTCTTTTTGTCATGTGTCTTGGCCCCTTTTCTTGCATCAGGAGATGCTGCCTGATTTGCTAGGATATGTTTTGCCTGCTTGTAGAGCTGGACTGGAGGACCCTGACGATGATGTGCGGGCAGTTGCTGCAGATGCTTTGATACCAACTGCTGCTACTATTGTTTCTCTAAAGGGTCAAACATTACATTCCATTGTTATGCTCCTTTGGGATATACTACTCGATTTGGATGATCTTAGCCCATCCACAAGCAGGTACGTTCTCATCCTCAGAACCTTACTGATGCGCACCAAGTCCTTAGAAATTAAGGGTAAATTAGGGGAAGGGAAAGAGGGAGCTGTGGGAACAAGAAAAAACAAAAGAAGAAAACAAGAACGGAGGGAGCAATAGAATAGAATCATAGTAAGAGAAGGGAACATGAATTTAGAGAACATAAGGAGGCAGAAACACTTGAATCTTTATTGGTAAGCAAAATCAACTGATAACAAGATATTAAACTTCGTATTTATGACATTATAAACTTAATTCTTATACTAACTAGAATATTAACTCAAAATAGAATCAAAATCATCATCCAAATAAGACTAACAGGAGCTCAATTCTAAATTGAACTAAATATATGATCTACTTTTTATGTGTGTATTTCAGTGATGAGATTGTCTGCATCGCCTATCCCTTTCCTTCTTGATTTCTTGATAATTTTCATTTCAAAGTGTTAGGAAGGCAAAAGAAAATCTTTTCCTTAGTTGTGTGCTTTCAAGTGACAACATTTACTTAACAACATTACTTTTGCAACTAAATCAAGAATGGTTCTATTGGGAAAACTATATGTTATAAAACAGGATTAGAAGTGTGTTCAGACTTGGCTAATTTGAAAGTGATTAGGACCTAAGACGAAGCAAGGCACAAATGTGCTGAGTAATCTTAAAAGATATGTCACATTCTTGATTACTTTGAATACCTATCCTACACTTTATTGACAAATTGATGATTGAATCACCCCAATGTTGACAGTAAATATTTCTTGTCACCAAGTCTAATTTGTGATGAGTTCTGATGCTATCACAATGTGCAAGAAAAGGTGACTCGCAACATTGATTACTATGTGCCTCATGCACTATTCTGGTGATATTTTTTAGAATGTGCATGATATTTCTCTATGCATCTCAAAACTCTTTTTGTAGCTGATATTCTTATGAGCAACTCTCAGGCAGAATTTTGATTAGGAAAAATCAGATATCATTTGTGGAAAGTACCTCAAATTTGAAATATTCTCTTGGTCGTTTCTCCACTGGCACCAAACTTGGCTGTTTAACAAGGATTTAACTCTTTTGATATTAGGTTCTTACTGAACTTTAAGCAAAATGATTGCGCTAAACTGGTAATTTGGTGCTATAAAATAACTTTATTAGGTTTCAAAGGTCTAGGTGGCGCACTGTTCCTTACAATATTTGAGCTGTAAAATTCCCTATTATTATGCATTTTATTTATATTGTTACCTTGTTGTAAGTCTGCTTTATTTTCTCAGAATTGACATGTTTTCTTGCATTACCTTCCTGGAACATAGTCACCTTCTTCTAGCTGTAGAGAACAAGAGCATCTCTGCCACATTAGAGCACATCAGATTTATAAATTTTTGTTTTCCTGAGATGAGAAAACCCTTTATGGTAGTTTAAATGTATGGAGGCAGTATATGATTTCTATTTCTAATTATCTGTTATTGTTTTGCAGTGTGATGAATCTGTTGGCAGAAATATATTCACAAGAAGAGATAATTCCTAAAATGATATCAAAACAGAAGCAAGAGTTGGATTTAAATGAGATAGGCTGTGTTGATGATACTGGAGAAGGAAGAAACTTGCAGGAAAATCCTTATATGTTGTCAACATTGGCGCCTCGGTTGTGGCCATTCATGAGGCATAGTATCACATCAGTTCGATATTCAGCTATTCGAACTTTGGTAATTCTTTCTCTAAGCCCTTTCATTTATTTTGGAATTTCTATATGTTTACACATTTCAAATTTTTGGTTGCCAATTGCCATGTTTGCTTTTAATTTTTATCTTTATGGTCATATTTATAAGCTCTTATTGCTCATTGCACTGCTCACTGCTCTTCACATTTTTTCTTATTTTAGTGATGAATTATATGCGAGCCTCATTATTTCATATCCGTTTTGTTTCTGTAAGAAGTTTTACCTTCTTCATATTGATTGGGTAATCTTATTTGCAGGAGAGGTTGCTTGAAGCTGGCTACAAGAGGAACATCTCTGAACCATCGGATACATCATTTTGGCCCTCTTTTATTCTGGGAGATACTTTATGTATTGTTTTTCAGAATTTGCTGCTGGAATCAAATGAAGAAATTCTGCAGTGCTCTGAGAGAGTTTGGAGGCTTCTTGTTCAGGTTTCTTTCTGAATTTGATGCCATTCTATTAAAGAAGCATAAATTATTATCTCTACTATCCAATCTACTCAATTTTTCCCAGTCAAGAGTTGCTCAAAATGGGAAGATTTTGTAGTTCAGAGCATCATCTTGTAAACTAAACTGAAATATGTTATGACATGAAATTTTGGTAATGTGGATTAGAAATTGTGCAACAAAGTATTGACCCTGAACTTGCAGCTGTGATTTAGTTTCTCTGAATGTTTCAAGTTTTCTTGTTACTGTTCTTATCTTTTCCATGATTTTGTTCAATTGATTTTAGTGCTCAGTGGAGGATTTGCATGCTGCCGCTTGTTCATACATGTCTTCATGGATAGAACTTGCAGCTACTCCTTATGGTTCACAATTAGATTCTGCAAAGATGTTTTGGCCTGTTGCTCCCCCTCGAAAGTCTCATGTTCGAGCTGCTGCCAAGATGAGAGCTGCGAAGCTTGAAAACGAGTTATCTGGAAACGTTTTCTTGGATCCTGTGAAAGAAACAATGCTGGAGGAAAAGAATGGAGATGCCTCTTCTGGTGCAGTTAGAATAATTGTGGGATCTGATGTTGAAATGTCGGTGACTAATACTCGAGTGATTACATCATCAGGATTGGGAATTTTTGCTTCCAGGTTGTGCGAGGCTTCCATCCAATATGTACTAGATCCACTATGGAATGCCCTTACTTCCTTATCTGGGGTCCAGCGTCAGGTAAATTTGTGCATTTTGATATTTAAACATCATCTGAACCTCCCTCTCTATCTCTCTCTGACAATGATTGATTTGGTTTATTAGGTGGGTTCAATGATACTTATATCATGGTTCAAAGAGATTAAGAGCAATGACCTCTCTGGAATGCAAGGAGTTTTGCCCGCTTTTCCCAATCATGTAAAAATGTGGTTGTTGGATCTGTTGTCCTGCCCTGACCCTGCATTTCCCACAAAAGATTCACTCCTTCCTTACTCTGAGCTCTCCAGGACATATTCAAAGATGCGTAATGAAGCAGGGCAGTTATTAAATGCTATAAATTCATCTGTTGTGTTTGAAAAGTTATCAACCACCAGAATTGATGTTGAAAGTTTGACTGCTGATGAAGCAATCAATTTTGCATCAAAGTTGCCGCAGTTTTACAATGATGCTGCTGGTAACGATGCTGTTGACCGCGAAATTATCGACAGTATTGATTCATTGAAACAACGACTTCTGGCAACTTCTGGCTATCTAAAATGTGTACAGGTATTCTGAGGATGGATTATTATATGTTATAACCTTGAACATGAATGTTTAAGATGCACTTATTAGTTTGAGTTAGAATATTTCTTTGGTCAAACCTATTAGGATGTTAATTTTGCATTTACTTAATACTTCCAATATTCCTTCATACACGTCAAGGTGATTTTTGGAAAATTTATTTTGCTTGGTTGACTTATATGTCCAAGCCTACCTTTGCAATAGAACTGCCATGTTAAACGAATCAATACTTTATATATTCCCTATTGACTTATCTGTTAAAATCTGCAGAGCAATTTGCATGTTACTGTTTCTGCTTTAGTTGCTGCTGCAGTTGTCTGGATGTCTGAGCTTCCTGCACGACTTAACCCTATAATCTTGCCCTTGATGGCCTCACTTAGGAGAGAGCAGGTTCTTCTTTTCTTTTCCAGTTAAATATCTTCATTGAATCATAACTGTTTCTGCATTCTGACATGTGTTTCATTGCTGTACAAGGAGGAAATATTGCAACAGAAAGCTTCCGAGGCACTTGCAGAGCTGATTTACTGTTGTATTGCACGTAAGCCTAGTCCAAATGATAAATTGATCAAGAACATATGTAGTTTAACGTGCATGGATCCTTGTGAGACACCTCAAGCTGGAGTTATAAATTCTATGGAGATGATTGATAATCAAGATTTCCTCTTTTGCGCAAGTGGTAGTGGAAAGCAGAAGGCAAAGGTTAATATGCTAAGTGGTGGTGAAGACCGATCAAAAGTTGAGGGCTTTATCAGCAGACGTGGTTCTGAATTTACATTGAAGTTCTTATGTGAGAAGTTTGGTGATTCATTATTCGATAAAATACCAAAACTATGGGATTGCCTCACAGAAGTTCTAATTGTTGGCAGTTCTGCCAACGAGGAACAAATTGGACAAGCTATTGAATCTGTAAAGGATCCGCAAGTCTTGATAAACAACATACAGGTACTTTTTTGCTTCAGATATCTTATGGTTATTAGTTGCTTCAGTACTTCGTATATGAATTATCTTTTGGATTGTTGATTCATTTTCGTTTTACAGGTCGTCCGCTCAATTGCTCCATTGCTACATGACTCATTGAAACATAAACTTCTTACTCTTCTCCCTTGTATCTTCAAATGTATTCGTCATTCTCACGTTGCAGTTAGGTTAGCTGCGTCAAGGTGTGTTACTTCAATGGCTAAGTCCATGACATCCAATGTTTTGGCAGCTGTAATTGAGAATGCAGTTCCTATGCTAGGTGATGTCACTTCAATCCATGCTAGGCAAGGCGCTGGCATGCTAATTAGTCTCCTGGTTCAGGGATTGGGAGGGGAGTTGGTCCCATATGCTCCTTTGTTAGTTGTTCCACTTCTAAGGTGTATGAGTGATTGTGATCATTCTGTGAGACAGAGTGTCACCCGCAGTTTTGCCGCCCTTGTTCCTCTTCTTCCACTAGCCAGAGGCCTGCCCCCACCCAGTGGATTGGGTGAAAGTTTAACAAGAAATTCAGAAGATGTTCAATTTCTGGAGCAGTTGCTTGATAATTCGAACATCGATGATTACAAGCTCTGCACCGAATTAAAAGTGACATTAAGGAGGTTGCAATTTTATCATTTTGAAAAAAGATATTGCTGTTTGGGAAACTCTTTTTGTTATGATATACAACCAACCTGTTGGGTTGTTGGACACTTTATCTTCTAAACTCACATGGTGGTTGCTGCTTTTCCAGGTATCAACAAGAAGGTATAAATTGGCTAGCTTTCTTAAAACGATTCAAGCTTCATGGAATTCTATGTGATGATATGGGGCTTGGTAAGACACTACAAGCATCAGCAATTGTTGCGTCTGATGTGGCAGAGCTTCGTGCTCTGAATAGCTCTGAGGATGTCCAGCAGCCTTCTTTAATTGTTTGCCCTTCAACACTTGTTGGACACTGGGCGTTTGAGATAGAGAAGTATATTGATGTATCTCTGATAAGCACCCTACAATATGCTGGTTCTGCCATGGAGCGCATCTCACTTCGAGAACAGTTTGATAAACATAATGTCATCATAACCTCATATGATATGGTTCGCAAAGATATTGATTTCCTTGGACAGATTCTTTGGAATTACTGTATTCTAGATGAAGGACATATAATAAAAAATGCAAAATCCAAAATTACAGTTGCAGTTAAGCAGTTAAAAGCTCAGCATCGTCTAATTCTTAGTGGAACACCGATCCAGGTTGGGCAATGATACAAAAGCACTCTAAAGTTTGAAATTTAAGTTCAATAAACTGATAAGTGGCTTATTGTGTATCGCAGAACAATATCATGGATTTATGGTCCCTCTTTGACTTTCTAATGCCCGGATTTCTTGGTACAGAGAGACAAGTTAGTATTCAATGCCACTGTTCTGTTTCCAAGCTTTATGTTATGTTTATACAGCAAACGACTGACTTCTTGGTTCTTTTTTGATCTTTATACCCCTTGGGCACTTTAGTTAACTTTGAGGCCCTGTTACACTACATACTTCTGAGGCCCATTAGTAAATCCTACTTCTTTGAGTTACATTTGTTATGTCTTTGGTGCTTCTTCCATATTATATTCTGCTGCTCTTGGGTGTTGAATCATTTTCTCCATTGGCTCTGAATTCTTGCTACTTTTAAATAGTTTCACTGTTTTTGTTGCAAAAGGCCTGTTAGGTAGATATCTCTGCATCTTAGCGGTGAAAATTTGGCTATTGTTATAAACTTGTTTGTTTTGTATTATGTTTCCCCATAATGGCAGGATTTAGGGTCATGAGGCCTCATTCATGGAACATTGTTTATCTTGGAATTTGTGAAACGAGTCATTGACTGTCATAACAGTAAGGTTTAAATACAGCTAGCCTTATTGAATACTTTGGAAAATAGCTTTTGGTGGTAAATTTGGTATTGAATTCGCTGCACTTCCAATTCTTGTATCTTTAGTTGACTGATAAATTTTAGGAAGGAAATTTGAGTTTTCTGCTTGGACATACACTTTTTTTTATCTCACCTGTTATTTGATATTCATTTGTATTTGATGTCATTTTTGCAATCTTGATTGAATATTGACATTCATATGGCAGTTCCAGGCTACCTATGGGAAGCCATTGTTAGCTGCTAGGGATCCTAAGTGTTCTGCAAAGGATGCTGAGGCTGGGGCTCTTGCTATGGAAGCATTACACAAGCAGGTGTAGCATTGCCCTCTCTTTGCCCCATCCTTTCTCTGTAACTGCCATTTTTGAGGAAGTCAAGTGGTTAGTATCAACTTATTCTATTTTTAACTGGGTAACTTCTATAAAATCACAGGTGATGCCTTTTCTTCTTCGACGTACAAAAGATGAAGTTTTATCCGACTTGCCTGAGAAAATTATTCAAGACAGATATTGCAACCTTAGCCCTGTACAGCTGAAGCTTTATGAACAATTTTCTGCTTCACATGTTAGACAAGAGATTTCAAATATAGTAAAAGTAGATGAGACAGCTAATGCGGGAGTCAATAATCCTTCACCAAAAGCATCCTCACATGTTTTCCAGGTTTTTATTTATTTTTACTTTCCGTGCCTCCTTTTAAATATAATGATATCAGTTTCCTTTTTGTTATCCATTTTAACAAGTTGTATCCATGTTTTTCTCTCTCTCAGGCGCTTCAATACTTGCTTAAGCTGTGCAGTCATCCATTGCTTGTAGTTGGTGAAAAGATGTCTGACGCACTTGCATCCCAAGTGTCAGAACTATTACCTGCAAATTGTGACGTGTCCTCAGAACTTCATAAGCGGCATCATTCTCCAAAATTAGTTGCCCTTCAGGAAATCTTGGAAGAATGTGGAATAGGAGTAGATGCCTCAAATTCTGAAAATGATGTCAGTGTTGGGCAGCACAGAGTTTTGATATTTGCTCAGCACAAAGTATTGACTGCTTTATCTAACTTATGTGATTTATTTTTCTAAACATTCAGAACCTTTTGTATTTGTTGCTTAACAATACAGCATCGCTGCAGGCCTTACTTGACATCATTGAAAGAGACTTATTCCAGTCCCACATGAAGAAGTAAGTTTTTATCATACCCTCAAGAAAATTGTTTGCTTTACTGTGGAAAACCTAGGTTCTAGATGTTTGTCTAGTGTTGTATTACTGAAATCTTCCTATTCTTTTAGGTTTTAAATGATAGTGTAGTCGAGATTCAGTGGCACAATTAGTTAGTGGTTGTTTCTTTCTGTATTACATTTTGTTGGATACTTGGGTTAGGATTGCGATATGCAGAATGGCTGTTAACCATACATTTGCATTATTATAGAAGTGGCTATACGATTGTTGGCGCTTGAAAGTTTACCTTTTGTGCAGCAATATAATATTGATGCGTACTGATACTTTTGTATTATTTGATGCAGTGTCACATACTTACGGTTGGATGGATCTGTCGAACCAGAAAAGCGATTTGACATTGTGAAAACCTTTAATTCTGATCCTACTATTGATGCCCTATTGCTTACTACGCATGGTACAAAAATTTTTCTTTTGGCTTGCATATGCCTTATTTTTAATTCTAATAGTTATTTTTATCATTATGGTTGAAAATTTGTGATTTGCATGTAACTTGTGAAAAGTTGGAATAGCTGGAAAGAATATGTCATACTTGTAAGGGGTTTGGATTTTGATTTAGATATATCAACTTGAAATAACAGAATATAATTCATGATGAATGTGCTCATTCTTTCCACTAGTTAGGTCTGGACTTAGTTTGGTATGTAATTAATTATTGTAAGCTTCGTGTGAACTTCATTTAACTTAACCTGCATTTTGAAAGAAAGACCTGTAACACTAATAGAATCTAACTTGGTTCGTGGCTTTCTTTGCAGTTGGTGGGCTTGGTTTAAATTTGACATCTGCTGATACCCTTATTTTCATGGAACATGACTGGAACCCGATGAGAGATCATCAGGTATTGGAATTCACTCTTGCTTAAAGCTTTGATTGGCCCCAGGAAATCCTAAAATAACCTGCATGAGCATATTCGGTTTTCTTTTTGTAACTTCTCGGTGGCACATGAGATTTAGAAGGGCATTGAATTTCAAATTTTAATCATGTTTGTTCCAGTCTTCATAAATAAGCTCTGTTCATTGTAGTATGTAAGGGCTTGAAGTTTTTTTTTATATAGGAGTTCAAGATTTATTTATTGTTTATTTTGACAAGGATAGTGGCAGGATGCCATCTTATGTACGTGAAAGTGAATAAACAAATTGTACGATATTATCAACTTTCTGTAGCATAATCAATTTAAAATTTCTAACCCAGTTGTATGTGAGACTGTTAATGTACAATTCACCTTTAACTTTAGTTGCTGGCCTATTTTTTATTTTTATCTGAAAGATATATGCGTCATAATGATGCTAATGCAAGTTAAATGGCTAACCAGATGTATGCTTTTGTCAAAACTAGATGGCAATGATAGCATAACCAGTGTACTATATATTTCAGTTCCTGTGATGCATACCCCCCTTTCTCTCTCTCTCTCAAGCCCAAAAGGCTTTGACCACTTTCACCGAAAACATACTGATTTATGTATATTTCAAGATCCAAAATACTTTGGACGCTTTTTTCAGAATAGGAATCTGATTTTTCTATGTATATCATAACAATTGCAGGCAATGGACAGGGCACACAGATTAGGTCAAAAGAAAGTTGTGAATGTGCACCGTCTCATCATGCGAGGAACACTGGAAGAGAAAGTTATGAGTCTCCAAAGATTCAAAGTTTCAGTTGCCAATGCTGTCATCAATTCAGAAAATGCTAGTCTAAAAACAATGAATACAGACCAATTGCTAGATTTATTCGCGTGTGCTGAAACCAGTTCAAAGGTAATGCTTACAGAATATCTAAATTTTATACTTTTATCTCTCAAGAAATTTAAATTACGTATTTTTGGCAACGTTTGTTAATCTTTGGCTTATTCTCTTTTGGTGCTTATCTTTGGATTTAGTTTGCTCCACAACTTCCTTTTATTTTTCTAGTTTGTTGATTAAATTTTGTTATGTTTTGTTTTACAGGGAGCTACACCCTCAAAGCGCTCAGATAGCAACTCTGATGGGGACCCCAAATTGTTGGGAACTGGGAAGGGTGTAAAAGCCATCCTCAGTGGACTGGAGGAGCTCTGGGATCAGTCACAGTATACCGAAGAGTACAATCTGAACCAGTTCCTAGCAAAGCTCAATGGCTGAAGCTAGCTGCTCATCTTTTGTACAGATTGTAAAGTTTTGATCGAGCTAGGGAAAAAGTTTTGACATTGAGTTGTAGTTCTCTTTTCTTATTTGTGCCTTGTTTCCCCGCAAGTATTTTTGTGATTTCTCCTACATTGATGATAAACGTGGGAGGATGGGGAAAAATATTTCATTGGTTAGCTGAGGAGCGTGACAGAAAAATCATCAGCCCAAGATGCCTTGGTAAAGAGGATTGTAAAGATCGAGAATTGTATATATAGTCCGCTTTTATATTATTTCAATTGAAGTTATTCAAATTGAAATTCCAAATGAGTTCCCACAACGAACGTTCAATGATTCGTCAATAGTAAGTGTAAGATTTTGAATTGTGGCTGTACATCTTCAGTGTTTCCACAGGACAATTGGTCTGTGGCTCTTGGCAAATCACCCCAAACCTAAATTATGAACGAGGTAAGTATTTCAGTTACCTACTTTTTGTTTTACTCTCTCTGATGTTGGATGTATGCAAATTTTCAGTTCTTGGTATTTGTCTAAACATTCTCAAAGAGAGAGGTGGTAAAGGAATAGAAGTTGAATTCTGCTGGTTCGTACTACTTATGTGCTGATAGAGCTGAATTACCCGAGTAGATGGTGGATTCAAGCAGTTGGTGATCGGCTGTACAGGGAAAGGGATAGAAGGGCCTGAGCTTTTGAGGGGATTAATGAGCGGAGTTATAGGTCTTTCTGTGATCTTTCAGGCAGCTACTGACTTGAAATAGGTGGTCATGCAGCAGGACTTAGTTACCCTGAATGGTTTGTCCCGAATATTGGTGTAAACTTATGTGAAGTTAATGATCTCTGCTTTTGTTTCTTTTGGGTAGTGGAGAAACGAAACAGATTGTCCGTGTGCTTCATATGGTCCTGTTCACGGTGTACAAGTTAATCCTACTACTGATATACTGAGGCTTAGTGGTTAGTTATCGGAAACGACAGATTTGCTGCTACGTAAGTGCACACATGTTAGCATTTATATCAGAGATAATAGTTTTTAAGCTACAAAGGTGCTCATCTTCGCAGATTAGATTTTTTGTGTGGATGAAATCTTCTTAAATAGAGAATTAGAAAGAGGTTAAAAGTTATTCATTGCTCGTCTTAGACAATGGTGTTGGTAACAGAAGTATCTGATTGATTGAAATCTACTGTTGAATGTGCTTTAAAACCCTCGTTCTAATCTATGTCTATGTACATGTTCAACGTCATTAATCATTAGCATACAAATTCCACCCAAAAGAATTGAGAATCTACAGCGAGTACAATGATGATATCTACCGTAGTGGATACATATTATTTGGAATTGAAGTACAATAACGAATTTTGATGTTGACAACATCGTTTTACTGTCGACTTTTTTTTGTAGTTCTTTGAGTTTTGATGCATTTGGTACATTTGTGGGGCAGGTATGGACCCGGATAATGAATATTGACAGCCTACGTCATGTGAAACCACGATTATTCACAGCTGATGAGACGGCAGCTTTTTCATCAGGTGAACTTGTTCCATTTGCAGGCACGCGATCTTCTCCAAGTCTGTGTCACAAATTCCAGCCACAAGTTTTACATTAAAATTGGGGGATGAAAATTTACATCATAGGATCCGAACGTATTAAAAGAAACAGATGAGATTGAAAGTAACAGAAGATGTGATCCTACCTACACCCTCAGGAAGGGGGAAAAGAAGAAACAGATGAAATTAACAGAAGATGTGATCCTACACCCTCAGGAAGGGGGAAAAGAACAGCAAAACTGAATATTTGTTCTACATGCTGAAGTAAATAAGAAGCTGAGATTTTTAAATGCTGACGACAGACATCATAGTTCAAGAATCAAAGATATTTAACGTACTTGGTGGTGGATGAGTTTATCGTAGTCCGACTTCCATTTACTAATCTAAAGTAAACAATTATTTATTTGGCATTATTGTGATGTTAACCAGCGATTCTTCAATGTCCTCTAACGTCTTGACATCCACCCTTTTATTCACGCATAAATTCGCTTATGCTTCTCTATCAGAAAATTACTTGGCATGTCACTTGCTCAAACTCTTTTCTACAGGAGTCTTATGAGATGCATCCTACCAGGTTTTTGGGTCAGCAAAGACTCTACTTTTCTGATAACTTGGTTAATCAAAATCAATTCCATGAAATAAGGAATTTCTTATGGCTTCAACATATTTTGAATGTCAAATTTTATATTTGTAATTTAGTGTAGACTCATAGTGCTTAAAATTTTAAACTATTCATTGCATATATTAAATTTTGTCTTTTTTACAAGCTAAAGTTCAATTAATTTATTTTTCATGTCAGTGGTTTAAAATTAGGAGATAAAAAAATTAATAATTTCAGGAGTTATTCATAGTTTTTTAAAATTACAAGGGTTTACTTTCATGTGAAAACACTAAAATGTATTTGATTTTACTAGTCTGTTAATAATAAAAGCTGTGATTTCTTAGTTTCTCTTAACTCTCTACTCTTAGGGGTTTTAGCCAATTTAAATAAAATACAAATGTTCCAAAATTATGTTGCCCCATAAAATAAAGAGTTGGTGATAATGATGATAAATGAAATTATTAAAAAATAAAATGTTTCAATAATTCATTCAAAATGTAAATATTTTTTATTAAATAAAAAATAAGTAAATTCTTTTAGCTTTTTAGAGTATTTTAGATATTGACAATGTTCTGATTTATATAATATACTATTTGTTTTAACATTCTAATTTATAATTTATCACTTATCAAAAACTTTAAACTTTTGAATTACACCAAAAAGTACCAAGCTTTAGAGGGGTGTTTGGTTGATGAGTTTAGGAAAGGTTCAATGGATATGGAATGAAAAAAGGTGGTTGATTATAAATTATCATTATAAGGATAGTATTATAATATCCGACTTTCAGGTATTGTTTCATACCTCTCAAGCATGAGAGAAATGTTAATCATTCCTGAGTGACACTCCATCTTTTTTTCTTATCTTTTTATAATTAAATATAACTAATTATAATATAATTAGTTAATTAAAATATTATTACAATATAATTAATTAATTACAATATAATTAATTACAAATAATATTACAATATAATAATAAATTTCAATATAATTAATTACAGTATAATTAATTAATTATATTTTTCTTTTTTAGCAATTAAATATAACTAATTAAAATATATTAAAATTTGATGTAAAATAAAAAATTAACGAACTTTTATTTTTGAATATTTTTAAAAAACCAACCAATGATAATGGTAATCATTCATTCGTTCTAACTAACCATCATAATTATAATAACTATATTCATTCTCATTCTTCACTATATTCATTTCCATTCTGAGTATCATTACCTAACTTGAATCAAGCGACCCGTTAGACTTTTAATGGAGCTAATTTGTAGTAGTTGAGTAATCATTTTTAATTGTATAAGGTGGTTGGTTCTGCCAGATTCTGGCAGAACTGAACGTTGCCGTTTGGATCCATGAGTTGGCTGCTTTCTGTAATGAGTTCGTCGTGAAAATACCTGCAAAACAAAGAAGGCACGTCGGGGTTGTGTCCCGATTAGCCCCTCCGACGCCCAAGTCAGTATTTTAGGTGCAAGTAGGGTTGCTGTAAGCAGCGAAAACTAGGTTATGATTGCGTACCTCTGTTATGGGAGAATTATACCTTATATATGGGATGGATGTTAGGTTTAAGCCTTTACGTAGACTTCTACTTCTGCATGGAAGGTTTTCCCCTGCTAATGGGCCATGGATGCGTGGATCGGGCCCAAGTTATCCAATGGGCGTGAAACCCATCTTTGAGAGATGGACCGATTAGCCACGGGTCGTTTTGACTGAGTCCGGGCTCAACGCGGCCGACCCGACCATAATAGAACCTCGATTACATAGAAGCCACAAAGTACAAGCAAAAATGTAGGAGAAGATGCCAAACTTGAAGCTATAAGTAAATCATGCCAATCACCAATATAGCAAACGATTAAGTTTGTTCATGAAAAAAAAAAGAGGACTCTAAGCTTCAGATGGCCAAAGATATCTCTTACATGAAGGAGAATACGTTAAGTTTTAGATTAGGTTATTGGAAATTTGATTGGAAAAATTAGGAACTAGTGATCTCTATATATTTTCTCAATGTTTGGGAAATGTAAGTTAATTAGATTATAATTAAGTTAATCAATTAATTAGGACTAATAATAATTAAATTAGTGCAATTAATTTTGTTAAGAATTTAAATTTTAAAAATTTAACCTAAATCTAACATGTGGACCTCATGTAACACATGATATTCACGTGGCATACTGGAACTCATATATCTAATTAAAAATATAAAATATTTGTTGAATTAGTATGATATGGCATGTAATGGACTAACACTTAAATTTGTTTAATTTTCTATCTATTTAGGGTTTATTTTGAACATTTAATAAATATTAAGGTTTAATTTGAACACTTCAAAATGTTAAGATTTAACTTGTATTTTGATGAAAACATTAGGGTTTAATTTACACTTTTTACCATTAAGTATAAAACTAAAGTTCTATTTATTGTAAGACTTGTTGAGTAACTCAAAACAACTTTAAGCCAATATAATTTATCTTAAATTATTAGATCCTACTTAAGTAAATTTGTATGATTTAGATGAGTAACTCATATTCAATGAATTTAAATGAAGGATTAGAAATAACATATAAGATATGTTTTGATAAGAATCATTACCTAATGAATGTGAAAATCATATAAGATGTAACTGATAAGAGTATTATCTACTTAATTTTAGTTAGTTTCTTATGTAACTCAAGATCAACTAAATTTAGATGAGATCCTAGTTCACTAGAGATATTAATCTTTATGAAATATTAGTAAATGTTATTAATTTCAAATAAAATAGTGAGAGTAACCAAATATATGATTACAGTCGTAATCTTATTTGATTATCATAACATGTAACCTATTACTTGATCGTTTTACATTTTTTTAGTAGAAAATTATCTTTTTTAGTATAGATGATACTAATTATTAGTAAACTAAATTTTTTAAACTTAAGTTAGATTTGACAAGAGCTTTTAAAGTTAGAAAAGGAAGTTGTATATATATTATGCAATATTGCTATTAGTCCCTGTTGAGGATTTTGGTGACAAAATTTTAGAGATATTTCATAAATGATAAAATGTAATGACATTTTGAGTTGACTAATATCTCATAAACTTTAATGATAACATGTCATATAGATGTTAATACATGATGGCACAATGCAAATAGTTACAGGAAGTAGAACTGAAAGGTATAATACCTTAATAGAATTGTTTCACTCAGTTTAGCGTACCAAAATCATAAACATAGACTAAAATTGAAGGCAAATGCTATAGAATGACAATATTTATCGTTAAAAAATGATTACATGACTTTTCTTGTCTAAATGAAATATGATAGAGATCATATATACTTCTAATTTGTGCTTTTGATTATTGAATATTGAATGCAGATTTAACATTACTATAATGTTCAAGGTATTAAAAGAAATAGAATGTAGAGTAAAAGTAGTTGATCCAAATTTATGTAAATAGTTTGTATGTGTTGGATCAAAAAGTACTTATGATATATATAAGTGACAAAGAATAGAGAGTTAAATAATTGAGACTATCTTTTTATGTCATGTTGGATGAATCAACATAATGAGAATCATAAATCTAAACATAAGTATAAATGAATTTTTTGATTATAAATCATATGAAACTTGTTAGGTTGAAGGAAGACGATATCAATCTTTAGTGAAAGGATGATCATATTATCAAATTGTTAAATATTATACATATGATGTATTGGATTTAATAATTCATACAAATGATAAATACTTGTATTTCATTGTATTTATTAACGACTTTATATGATAAAATTATATGTATTAAATGAAATATTGACTTAAATTTTAAAAAGTTTGAATCATTTAAATCTAAGTAAAAATTAAGCATTAAGAATGTCAAATCACTTTGATGAGATCGATATGATATTTTGAAATTTTCTTGGTTATATATAAGAGATAAGATTATATAATAAATATCTTCACAACTAAATTCCATAATATGAATTTATGAAAGGAAGAAAATATGATATGAGATTGTATAATGTAATATTTATTTCTTTTATAAATATGTTTAGTATAATAACTTGCCTTTGATAAATCTAATTAAATCAATTAGCAAGATTCCATATTAGATATGGAATGTTAGGACTTTAAATGAATCAAATTTAATAATTTTAGGATGTGATACTTAGTTGAAGCATATATTATCCAATAAATTTAGAACTATAAATTGTGTTATATAAAAAAAAAAGCTGGATATCATCTTACAAACACTATTGAATAAAATGTTTATTTTAGTTCATAATTATAAGAGAATGATTCTTAAGATATGTAATGAGAGTAACATCAAGTTTAAAAAGAATTTCATAACAATACATTCAATTAGAACTACTGCGTTTGTTAATACATTTGATGTTATATTCGAAAGATTACGAGATATTCAAATATTCACAATTATAATGAATTCAAATAGTTAATTTTAAAGATGATTTTAGGGTTTATCATGTTTATAAGAAAGTTAATGGGACTATATTTATCATGTTCAGTGGGAGTATGTAAAGCAATATTACTTATTGAGAATAATAATTCGTATTTTTAATTATTGAAGTTATAATAGTCAAAGAAAGCTCCTATTGGATATAAAAAAGTAACAACTTAATTTTGGGATTTAGATATATGATTTATTTAGAGATTCTAGTCCAATTATATAGATATTGTACTAAAAGTATTTTATGTGTGATCATATTTGAGTTCAAGGTCATACGTATATTGACTTTAGTTTAACGGAAATAAGTTCTAGTCAAGGTATATTTTACTTGCAACAATATTATTTAAAAAGTTTCTAATATAGCATCAATTCTAATCAAGCTATAATGCATATTTCATTTAGTGAAAATAATTATTTATATCAAGAAGTTCCTTAACATTTTGATATAATTCCTTACATTATTGAAATAGTAATGTACTATAAAATATTAAAACTCGACATGTAAAAGGAGATAAGATCTTCTCAAAGATTCAAGTACATATTTAAGTAGTTTCTTTTAATTATAATGATAATTGAGCACTTAAGGAAGTTCTAATTATAGAGAATCTTACAAAATTCTCTCACTAAACGATTAAATGGATCCTCATGTTTACAATGATGTATAAAATGAACCCTAATGTTTTATGATGTTCAAAATAAATCATAACATTTAAAAAACGTTCAAAATAAATCATAACATTTAAAAACGTTCAAATCGAATCCTGAACGGTTTTAGGTATCGTAAATTGGTTTTGCTGATTTGGATCTTTTTTAATTTTTTATTATGGGACCCACCAGATATGTAGATGACCCCTGCCTGCAGCATTTAAGTTCTGAAGTGTGCAAGGAGCCAAGGAGAAGAGTTCGGCTGAGCAGCTAATCCAAATTTGTGAAGATATCATAAGCGACTGCAGATTGAACAACATGGGTAATGTTTAGAAGGCCAGGCATGGAAGACATAGATGGATTCTATACTATTTTTGATCCCCATATATGGAATTTTAGGGCCAGACTATTTCCTAATGGAAGCTATTTTAGGCTATTTAATGACACACGTCAATGGCGGAGATGTATGACTGTTGCCGAAACCTTAACAATTTCTTGGAGGAAGTAAAATAGAGGCGGCCATTTATCCAAGTAAATCACAAATGCACAGCCATGAAATGGTAGAAGCAGTAACAAACTTAGTCTAAACAAGGGTACAAGTCAAGAGGTAGAGAGAGAGACAGAGAGAGGGAGAGTCCTCCTTTGTAGGAGGCCACAAGTCTCTTACCGTAGCATGGAAAGAGACTCCGGGATTAAGCACCCCTCATTACTTGCGTACAAAAAATTATACTGACGACACTCTGGGATTAAGCAACAATGGACCATTGATGTCTTTTCGAAGGCACGAAGGTGCTTGGAAAAAACTGTGTGTTGATTTTGTTGTATTAGCAACAAAAAGTAAAACATGGTGATGTTTCTTGTATACATACGTTGTATTTCCTTTGATCAAATTTGGTTCGGTCGGTCATGTTAGGCGAGGCTTAGGCTTAGATCCACGTGTTCATGGCTCATTTGCAGATGAAAACCTCTCATGCATACGTAAAGATTTACGTAAAGACCTAAACTTAACATCTATTTCATATATAAGAAACTACTTTGTCATGATACAGGTACGACATTAGAATCATGATATTCTTTGTTTACAGCCCCCAAAAATTTTCATTAAAAGACTAACTCGAAAGTTGGAGGGGCCTACCGGTTATCAACCCCCGCATGCCTTGTGCTATTTTGCAGGTATTCTCTTGCTAAAGACAACCAAACTTATGGATCCAAATGGTAATGTCCTGTCTCACTAGAATCAGGCAGAACCATAGGACTTGTTAAGTGACTTTGGTTTTTGTTTCTCTTATTTTCAGCATCCAGAGATTTTGAGACAAGCAGTTCGGGGAAAGGTGGAGCTTCTGGCGGGATTTCAACGTGTGTCTCCACACGGACACGGATAATCGTACTCCAAGAAATTCATCGTCAAAATCATCAGAAACCAGTGGCCCATCTAGTGGTCAAAAAGTTATAACGGGAGTTGTAGTTGGAGTTTGGGTGTTGCTAATCGTTATGGTCATCATTTGTGTGATATGTTCTACGAAAAAGCAGAAAAGAAAAGAAGGAGATAATACTTTACTATGCAGAATATCCTCCCAAAAGTGTGAAATCTATTAGAAAAATCCTTAATTGAGACGAAACACAAAATTCCTAGTTTATTTTGGCTCTAAGTATTTGCAACGCTTGTAAAGTGTTGTTTGAAACCTTGCACTACAAGAAAAGTAGGAATTAGCGACGAAAAATTACCAACGGATCATAAATTGTTGTAAATTACCAACGGAAAACAATTTCTGTTGGTAAAATTGATGGAAAAAAATCTCGTTCAACGGCGGTGCTAATATCCGTCGCTAAATATGGAGGGAAAATATCCCGACAAAATTTGTGATGAACTTTAGCGATGGTATAAGATGTCCGTAAGTAAATAAGGCAAGAATTTTTGGCGGAATTAAAAAATTTTGAGTTTACCGACGGAAAATTTCCATCGGTAAATCGGTAAATAGGGCAAAAATGTTGGCGAAATTAAAAAAGTTTGAGTTTACTGACGGATCCGTCGGTAAATTTTTAACCAAACGATATCGTTTTCTTTTACATTAAACTCACCCAAAGCTCCCGCCCCACCCGCGTCTTCTTCTTCCGACTGCGTCCCTCTTATGCAATTTTCACTACAAGAATGTTTGGATTTACAGATAGACAAAACCGATGCTAAATTCAAGAATTTCGTCGGTATTGATATTTACCGATGAAATTTGACGGCCGACAAAGTCGTTGTTAATGCGGGTGTAGTTAAGTTTAACGACGGAATATCAAATGCTATTCCGTTGGTACAAAATACAGACGGAATAATCCAAACCGTCAGCATATAGACGTAAATATACTGACGGAATAATAGAATCCGTCGATAAATAAAACGGACAACTTACCGACGATATACAATGTTCCGTTGATACTGTGCATATAGGTTTCCAACGGTTTCCTTATTCCGTCGGTAATATGTTAACATATTTTTCGAATTTATTGCGTAAATAACCATGTGTTATGCAAAAGTTGCTAAATAACCCCTGACATATAAAAATTAGCAAAAAAACCCTTGAGTTGAAATTTTATTAACTCACCGCCCCTTAAGCAAATCTGGTCAACGAATGGACTTGAAAAGTCTATTTTGCCCTTACAATTAAACCGCGCGTTAACGCTTCTACTGTCGTTAACGCTTCTATCTCTTTGTTTATTTTCTAACTCACCGCCCCTAAAGCAAATCTGAGACCGCCGTTCAATCCTCGCCGTCGTCACCACTAGATCTGTCTATCTCTTTGTTTATTTTCTTCTTTTTGCTATATTAAGTTCGGTCAACTAGGAGTACGCTTCTACTCTCTCATCTCATGCGTCGGTATGCCCTCTCTGTCGCCGTCCTCTTGAGTGTTGCAGACGTCGGTGTTTCATCAACTGGCTTTCTGGGTCTTTGCCTATTTGGTAAGATTCTATCAAATCTCTCTCTGACCCTTTAGTATTTACTGTATAATCTTCGGTTTGGACTGATGTGAGGCCATTTGGACTGATGTGAGGCCGTTGTTAGAATCCAGAACCATTTCAGTGAGATCTCGTTGCTGTAGTTGTCTCGGACTTAGTTTCTGGTTTTTTGGGTTTTGCCCTCTTATTAAGTTTCTTCCTGCTTCTGGTCTTTGGCTGCTTTGCTTTAGTCACACACTCACATTT
>JANTPM010000002.1:13004102-13014831 GCA_025434745.1 Erythroxylum divaricatum
GACCGCTTCCTGCTATCTCAAAGACATAGGCAAAAAAATCCAAAAAAGATGTTAAAGAGGAAGATAGAACTAAGCCAGCTAACCTCCATAACTCTTTTGCCATAGGACACGCAAGGAACACCAGTGCTTGTTGCTATAGTCATGGTCTTCTTTTTCAATGTGCCTATCCAACACTTGTAATGTGTTAAATGAAGGTCTGTATCACTAGTTCAGTCACAAACTTTATCAAGTTTTTGGATTATAACATACAATAATGTGTGTGTTGCTTTGTAAAAAATGTATAATATATTATTAAGTTTAAAATTATTGTCTTAAAATCATAATTTGTGGTTTTGGAATCAATATCATGATTGATATCTTTTATTTATTGTTACATTTTTTTAAAATTTGGAAGAATCTAACTAATTTAACTTATGAAAGTCCTTTCTTAAAATTAATGAGTAATTAATAAAGAGGTCCAAATAAAAAAAAGAAGCAAAAGGCCATTAATTGAGAAAATGAAGAGAATAATGCATATTTGATTGTGTAAAAATTGAAAAAAATAAGATGCATCAAGAAGAAAAGGAGGGTAAAGACAAAAATTATATGATGGTTCCAGCGACGATTAAAAAACTTAATCGACTTGACTGTTTAATATTAAAATTGTAAACCTTTCAATTTTTTTAATTTAGGTTTTAATTTTTATTTATTTTAATAAATGTTGTTAAAAATAATCAAACTATTAATTAATCAATTAATTTTTATTAATTAATAAATTCTCATAAACTAAAATAAATCAATTAATTTGTGTCTAACATCAACTAAATTTTTTTAAATTTTTAAATTTTATTCAATTATTAGTCCATTTTATGATATAGGCAATCAAAATAAATTTTTTAAATTAAATGTTAAATATCATAAATCATACTTCATCACTTTATTATAATACTTTTTATATGATCAATTATAAAATATATTTTTTTTCTTTCTATGAACTTTGCAAGTGAATTTAAAAAATTCTCACTTTTTTATTTTTTTTGGTTTTAGGATATAATTAGTTTCCAAATAAAACTAAACTGACTCAAAAACTATTATCAGTTATCACAAGGCAATTTGAGTAGGGCTTCCTCATTTCCCTTCACTTGATGGGCTCTTCCTACCAAAAACTGATGCAGAGAACTAAGAGGACTGTGAATTACACAATCCATTGGATTGATATGAGAAAGCAATGATTTTGGGTATCATAGCCCATTTGTCCGTCAAGTTGAGCTCCTGTAATGGGCAAAGTCGTGCTTCCATGTATTTGCCAAGGTTCAGAAGCGTCCACGCTAGTAAACATGCATGCCAACTACTCGACAAAAGTTCCCACACAAGTTATGCATCCGTTCACCATTCTATGCTCAGTTCTCTGCGCAGAAAGCTTCCGCTTCAAGCCCTTCAAAGTTTCAAGGAGGAGCTTCAGTATGGTGCTGCCTGCAACATTGACGAAGTCACAGTGGCTCTGGCGCTCAAGGCTTCCTGTGGGAACCTGGTATTGGGTACCCAAATCCACTGCTTCGCTATTTGTTCTGGGTTTACTTCATATGTCCCGGTGTCTAATTCATTGATGAATATGTACTGTAAGTCTGGGCATTTTAGTGAAGCTGTGTGTGTCTTTGAGAGGTTGGGTGATCCTGATATCGTTTCTTGGAATACGGTGCTCTCGGGTTTTCAAAGCAGTGAAGATGCATTGAGTTTTGCGCGACGGATGAATTCAACTGGAGTGGTTTTTGATGCCGTGACTTGTACTACCATTCTTGCTTTTTGTTCAACACATAAGGAGTTCCTATTTGGATTGCAATTGCATGCTTCTATAATGAAATTTGGTTTGGATGGTGAAGTGTATGTTGGGAATGCGCTTATATCTATGTATTCTAGATGTGGATTCATAGTGGAAGCTAGCGAAGTGTTTGAGGAAATGCCAAAAAGAGATTTAGTTTCATGGAATGCAATGATATCAGGCTATACGCAGGAGGGATTTTACGGGGTAGAAGCAATTCGGATGTTTATAGATATGTTTAAAGAGGGACTAGAACTTGATCATGTCTCGTTCACTAGTGCAGTTTCTGCATGTGGTCATGCGAGAAACTTAGAATTTGGGAAACAAATACATGGATTGAGTATAAAAAGAGGATGTGCAAAGCATGTCTCTGTTGCTAATGTTTTGATCTCTACATATTCAAAATGTGAGGTCATTGAAGACGCAAAATTGGCATTCCAACATATGGATGAACGCAATGTCGTCTCCTGGACTACCATGATATCTATTGATGATGAAGAAGCTCTGTCTCTATTTCAGAAGATGAGATTAGATGGAATTTATCCTAACTATGTGACATTCATTACCTTAATTCATGTTATAACCATGGAAGATTTGGTGAAAGAAGGCAAGATGGTACATGGATTCTGCTTAAAAACTGGCTTTTCATCAGAGTCAAGTGTTTGTAGTAGTCTGACCACCATGTACTCCAAGTTCAAGTTCATGCAAGACTCACTGAAGGTTTTTGAGGAGCTTAATTACAGGGAGATAACAGCTTGGAATGCTTTAATTTCTGGATATGCACAGAATGGCTATTATCAAGAGGCTATGTATATATTCTTTTCAGCACATACTGAATCTGAGCCAAATCAGTATACATTTGGCAGTATCTTAAATGCAATTGCTACAGCAGAGGAGATATCTCTGAGACAAGGCCAAAGATGCCACTCTCAAATCATAAAACTTGGACTGGACATGGATCCAATCGTTTCTGGTGCTCTCCTAGACATGTATGCAAAGCGTGGAAGCATTTCTGAGTCTGAAAGAGTTTTCAGTGGGATGTTTCAAAGAAGCCAACTTGCTTGGACAACAATTATATCTGCCTATGCAAGGCATGGGGACTATCAATCTGTCATGAGTCAGTTTGAGAAAATGAAAAGGGAAGGGGTTAAACCTGACTCAATCACATTCCTATCTGTACTAACAGCCTGCGGGAGGAAGGGCATGGTTGATAGGGGTCGTCTTCTCTTTGACTCAATGATCAAAGACTATAACATTGACCCATCTCCGGAACACTATTCGTGTATGGTGGATATGCTAGGTAGAGCAGGGCGACTAGAAGAAGCAGAGCAGCTGGTGAGTCAGATTCCAAGCCAGCCGAGTTTATCCATCTTGCAGAGCTTATTAGGGGCTTGCCGGACACATGGGGATGTGGAAATGGGAAAGAGAATAGCTGATGCATTGATGGACGTGGAGCCTAATCAATCTGGCTCATATGTCCTAATGTCTAACTTGTACGCTGAGAAAGGACAATGGGAAAAGGTAGCAGAACTAAGAAAAGGGATGAGAGAAAAGGGAGTGAAGAAGGAAGTAGGATTCAGTTGGGTGGATGTAGGCAATATAGATGATTCATTGTCCTTGCATGGATTTTCATCAGGGGACAAGTCTCATCCTAAGCAAGAGGAGATACGTAAAATGGCAAAGTTTCTTGGATTAGAAATGAAAGGATTGCGGGACAGGGATACAAAAAACACAACCTTAGAATCGTAGCCTTGTATTGTATCAAGTTCATTGACATACACAAATGTTCACACATAATGATTTTTCAGAACAATTTGACTTCAGGTTAATCAAAATACCTTCTATTCTAATTGCAATGCCACTCCCAAAATAATGCACTAATAGTAAGTCATGAATTTTGTTAGAGACCACCTTCTTTAACAGTGATTCAACTCTAAACACTCAGACCTGCACTTCCGCAGACTCACACAGCAACAGAACAAGAACAAGAATAGGATATCGGTAACTATTATTCCTTAGCTAGACTTCGAGGGCTAGCTAAACCTCCATACAATTACCAATCACCAAATCATAACCGAATACCCTTCATTCTCCCCCTAACAACCTTATATTCTCTCCTTGTAACTAACTCCCACACTCACATGACTCATCCCTCCCTCAGTCCCTACTTTACCCTCAAAACCCACACTGCCGAATTTTCTAGATTTCATATTCCCAACAAAAGAGAATGATTGTGAAGGTTTGTTTCAATAGACTTCAGGTGGTTAGTGCTTTGAGTGGTGGAAAATTTATATATTTTGAAGTGGATTTGACTGGTCAGCTAATGAAAGCTGAGAAACATGAAATGTCTGGTGATGTGGCCTGTTTGGACATTTCCCCAGTTCCTGAAGGGAGACAAAGGTCTCGGGTCCTTGCAGTCAGTTCATATGATAACACTATCCAATCTTATCTCTGCATCCTGATGACTGTATGTTGATCCTGAGTGTGCAAAGTGTTTCATCACCTCCAGAGTCTCTCCTCTTTCTTGAGGTTCAGGCATCTACAGGTGGAGAGGATGGTGCTGACCACCCGCTAGTCTTTTTCTGAATGCTGGTCTGTAGTCTGGTGTCCTGTTTAGAACTGTTGTGGATATGGTAACAGGCCAGCTTTCTGACTCTAGATCTTGATTCTTGGGAGAACATATGCTTTTCTCCATTATTGTGCAGGGCGTATCCAGCCAACCTTGGCTTGATTACATTCACCAAGGGCATTTTCTTTAACACCCCTATCATATGAGACTCTTGAATATGTGGCTTCATTGTCTTCTGATCAATGTGCAGAAGGTATTGTCGCTGTTGCGGGTGATCCTTTGAAAATTCTTTCTTTTGAAAGATTGGGTGAAACATTCAATGAAACAGCAATACCTCTGAGGCCGCCCAGAAAGTTTGTGCTACAAACCAAGCGGAAAGTTTTGGTTACAACTGAGAGTGACCGGGGAGCATGTGCAGCTGAGGAGCATAAAGCTGCCAAAAAAGGAATGCTTCGAGGCTGCTGGGACGGGTGAAAATGGAAGTGCCCATGTTGAACAGATGGAAAATGGCGATGATGACCCCCTTGCTGATGAGCATTATGGTTATCCTAAGGCAGAGTCGGACAGATGGGTTTCTTGCATCAAGTTCTTGACACAAGGACAGCAGTTACATCTTGTCTGCTGGAGCTCCAGGACAATGAACCTGCATTTAGCGTTTGCACTGTAAATTGCCACAATAAGGAGCACGGAACACTTTTAGCTGTTGGTACTACAAAAGTACTTCAATTTTCCTAAAAGAAGTTTAATTGCTGGCTTTATTCACACTTGCAAGTTTGTGGATGAGGGAAAAGGCTTGGAACTTCTGCACAGAGCACAAGTAGAAGGTGTTCCACTTGCCCTTTGTCAATTACAGGGAAGATTACTTGCTGGAATAGGACCTGTGCTCAGATTGTATGACTTGGGGAAAAAGAGATTGCTCAGAAAATGTGAAAATAAACTGTTCCCTAACACCATCGTCTCGGTTCATACCTATCGTGATCGGATCTATGTTGGGGATAATCAAGAGGTATTTTTTTCTGAATTATTTTCCATCAGGTATCATTATAACAAGAATTTTACGATACATATCTTTGTTTCAGCTTTCAGGTACTCTTTCATAAATATTTGCCTGTCTTCATGGCAACTTGTTCTAGCCACAATAACTACGAACTGATTTTGTTCTTTGTGTATTTTGTGCAATCGTTTCATTTCTGCAAGTATAGACGGGATGAGAATCAGCTGTACATATTTGTCGATGATTGTGTTCCAAGATGGGTTACAGCATCACCCCATGTTGAATTTGATACCATGGCAGGTGCTGACAGGTTTGGTAATATTTATTTTGTGCGGCTAGGGCAGGATGTTTCTGATGAAATAGAAGAAGATCCAACTGGGGGGAAGATAAAGTGGGAGCATGGAAAGCTCAATGGCTCTCCAACCAAGGTGGAGGAGATAGTACAATTTCATGTTGGTGATGTGCTTACGAGCTTGCAGAAGGCATTTTTTATTATGATCACTGCTTCCTTCTACTTCTCGAGATGATGTTGACTTCTTTTCACACTTGGAGATGCATTTGAGGTAGGACCACCCGCCCTTGTGTGGAAGAGATCACATGGCATTTCGATCCTCTTATTTTCCCGTTAAGGTATTATTATGTTCAAAGCTATTCAGGGTAGATTACAGAGTATAAGTATTGTTATGTGTTGTGATGTTGACCCGGTTAGTTGTGGTGCTTTTGAAATTTTATGCTGCTCTGTTTATGTGAAAATTGTCCATCATGAATTTTTTTTTTTGGACTTAAAAAGTTCTACTTGTACCTTTGAAGGTTTGACATGATGTCATTGATGGAAACCTGTGTGAGCAATTCCGGACACTTCCTTTGGATAGTCAGAGGTAAATTGCTGACGAGTTGGATAGAACTCCTGGGGAGATGCTAAAGAAACTCGAAGAAGTTGGAAATAAAATCATCTGAACAAAGATTTGGTTGAAGGTGTCCTTTGTTTTCATTTTCCTTTAGCCTTGCCTTTCTAAATTTCAAGTCAGAAAGGAAACATGAACTCTTGTAGATGGAAGGCACTCCGACCTTCCTGCCTTTCCCTTAATCAAGGCATGCATGATTAGTTCAAAATTCAATATAATCTATAGTGAGATTTATTTTAATGATCCAATAATAATATTTTTATAAAAGATAAATCGTATTAAGATTCACACGATCATTTATGTATATATATTAATAGTACAACCTATTCATTAAATGTCAATCGTGAGATTATTAATAATATATTAGATTGACACTTTTGAATTTTGAACGATAAAATATTATCTTTAGCAGTATTTTAAAAATCGGACATTGTTACATTAACAAAGTTTTACAGGAGTAGAACAAGAGCAATAACTTTAAAACAATGTTAATGTCACAAGCTTCACTTTCATGATAGCTACAGCAATGACATACTACTTGTTAACGTGTATCAATCAAAAGGGATTTAATATAATTCTGAAGAAAGAGAGCTGGATAGAGGATTGCAGAAGATAGGATAAATTTTCCAGTTTCAACGGCAGAAGAAAGAATTTAACTGCAATCTGAAACTGATTTTAGACAACTCATGAGACTTAGGACTGAAAAAGAAAACTGAAGTTTTCAACGAGTGTAATCTAATCTCGGCTTTGAATGTTGAATTTGGTTCAAGGTTCTGATACGTGCCAATCATCTGATTTTTTTTTTCCAAGGCATTGCATAATCATGTTGGCATTTGACTCCAAGAACAGAACAGGTCAATTATAAATCGTAAGAGCACTGATCATCTCAGTGATACTTGACATTTGGATGAAACACAAATGCAGTATCAACATCGTACTCCAATATCAAAGATATGAGGCATCCAAATCCAATTAGGAGTTACAACTTACTAGTGATTATCGGCAAATAAATTTCTTGATCATAACACAGAACAATCATGGACCTTGTTTTCTTATATCTCTTGCTGCTTGTAGTTCTTTTCTTATTTCTTGAAAATTCAGTGTTTTGATCCTTGCACATTTTGTTTCCTCCAGTTCTTTAAAAGTTATTTGGGTAAGTTTTTGTTCCAATATAACAATTGATTCATGTTGATCCGGCATTTCTGCGGAAGATGAGTGAGAAATGAATCATCCTAAGCTTAATCATGATGTCTGAAGTAAAGATGACAAGAATGTAAAGAAAATGCCACAGCATGTTTGATTGATATTCGGATGGTCATAAGTTAGGGTGTAAGTGTCCAATCAATCATACATAGGACAAAAAGTTACAACATATATGAATTGGTCTTTCTATCTCTTCAACCTACAACATTCTATACAGACAAAGGTAAAAAGTCCAATCACATGCTGTACTTGAGATGTTGCTCATAGAAGTTGATCAACTGCCACCAAAGATCCTGTCATTAGCATTCTGGAAACATATGACCACGCCAAATCAATTACCAATTTTTATACATAATCACTTACCAAATGCGGATAATTCACCTTCAGAAACTTGTTATCAACAACCACCTCTTTCCCATCAGACCTGTCAAATCCCATTTGGGATAGTTATGTATCAGTAATCCAAATGGACAATAAATTACACAAATGCAAAATTCAATGTGGATTCTACGAAAAGATCCCAGCGCTCTCAGAATAATGATATTAGCGCCTATGCTTCAGCACTCAGTTTCATACAAGTTGAAGAAAATCACAAACCTTACTGCCACAAAGGTTACCAGAACATCCTGGACATTGTCCAAGACTGAAGCTGAAAAGCTAATCGGCTTCAGGATCTTGATAATAGTAGAAGCATTTTTGTGATCTTCACCTAATGGCTCGCCAATACTTCCAATCCCTAATTGTCCGGTAGTTGCACCAGTTCCAACAGCAATATTCAGTGACGAACTCTCTAAGAATGATGATTGACATACGACTGAGTCGTTTCTAAACCTTTTCACAGAGCCAGATTTCCTTCTCTTAGCACCAGTGCGACGAGTATGCTCATCAGGTCCCACATAACCAGTCTTGGGAAGTCCATTTGTTGGACCATTTCCTTCCACTGGCCTCCCCTCTTGAATATGTAATGCAAGCTTCTCTACACTAGCATCATTCAATAGTGAACCTCTAAGCTCACTAAGCTTTGGATCATATTCATTATCCTCCTCAATGTTAGAATGTTTTGAGTTCATGGACCCATTGTCCTCAACTTTCTTGGCTGTTTTGAGATTGCTTACAATTCCATCATTCTCCCTTTCATTACCTAATCCCACATACTGAGCAGGCGCAGGTAGATTGACCAGATTTGAATTATTCAGAGGAGCATAAGGTTTATCGACAATACTCACTTCAACATCTACCATGCCATCGACAGCAGAGGAGTGTGGCTTCTTCTTTGCCAATGAATGAGGGCCTCCAGACTTGCGTTTACGCTTTCTTGATGATTTCCCAGAACGCAGGCTTAAGTTCCCAGGCAACAGAGAAACAATAAATATGTACGTGATGATGCACTCTGTCAAGTTATGAACTTTACACCAACTTTTTGCTATGAAAACTCCTAAAGAATAACGATTATAAGTTTTCAGGTCGTATACCAATTACCAAATGCGGGTGATTATTTTACGTCAATTGTGAAAGTAAAATTTTTAACTGCACTATGTATGTAATGTCACTACTCAGACACTTCAATGAAGTTTATCTTGTAAACTGTAAAAGGTAAAGACAAAACAAAATTGGTTTTTTGTTTTTTAGATGTAAAACTTTTAACTGCACTATGCAAGTGATGTTATTAGTCAGATCACTTCAATGAAGTTTGTCCTGTAAACTGTAACAGATAACATAAAGACAAAAAGGCAAAATGGTTTTTTTTGCTTTTTCAATGAAATTAGTTAAGAGATTAGTATCCATTGAGTTGTAACCGTAGGAAAAGTCGAGTATTTTTGCATTGATGTTCTAAATATCATACTAGACTTAGGAAAACTATCGAACAGAAATGGATGTTACCTCTCCTCGAATGCATCAATCACGTCGGCACATGACTGTAGGTTCTCTAGAGGTTCCCACGTGTTGGCTGTTTCCGCCCATCCTCGCCTTTTAAGGTGATAAAAGCATAACAGTCAAGAAACCACCCTAAATTAATAATCTCAGGTAATTTTTTGCCCGGTATTATGAATATTAAAGAAGGTAAGACCAGTTACAGTTCCAGAAAAACTAAATGGGATGCAAAAGCACTAACCATTTGATGAGATACTGCAGTTGACCCTACATTATAAGAGTGATTCATCATCAAAATCATCATCATCGTCATCCAATATAGTAGAGAAAGCAAATATTACGAACCAAGACAGACAGAAATGTGAAATAAGAATTAGCAGAGAAGCTTCCCAAACATTTACCATCTTAATCACTTCCGATGCACAAAAATCCCTAAACAAGCACAAAAAGCCATACTTTAAGATTAATTAAATCAAGAATCTTCCGAACCAATTTCTTCCATCGTTCAACTTATCCTAAACATCCTTTCCAAAGGAAATATGTCTAGTGAATGTTGCAAAAAAAAGGTGAATCAGAGATTTCATAGAAAAGAAGGATCACAATTTATTCAAAAGGAGTCAAAGCAAACAGGACTGTACAACACATTGTGAAGCAAAGAGAACAGAAATAAACCTTTCGAACCCGTTTGCGACGAATAGCCTCAATTTCGAAGAACCCCTCATCAAGTTTTGGCCTTTCTTCTTCTTCTTCGCCTTCTCCTTCGTCATCTCCTTCTTCCTCCTCTTCCTCCGCTTCTCCTTCCCATTCCTCCTCCTCCTCTGGATTCTCACCATTAACATGAACCTCATCTCTTCTTTTCTCTTCAGCAACATGACCATCCAACACAGGCACCTCCACAGCATCCCTTAACCCAGGACTCAAACTCGCTGCTGCCCTCCTCTTAGCCTTCATGTTTTCTATACTGTAAAGAACGAAAGACTCAAACTTTAGGTCTGGTGGGGATGTAGAGAAGGTGGTAACTTGTTTTGATGGTGTAGTAGCAATAGAGGACGAGATTATGAGCGATAGCAAGCGTTGCCTGCCAGTCTTCTTTGTTACTTCACACCAAGTAAGACAGAGAGCAAAGGGAACACACACACATTACAATTCAAGTTGCGTTAGCTTCTCCACTTTTCAAGTCTTTATTGTCGGACTCTGCATGGGCCGGGTCTTAATGTTCAACCTAAACCCAAATAGCAGTCCTGTGAGCTTCTTCAACAATTAAATTAATTCACTAATTACAGTAAAACCTCTATAAATGAATATTTTTGAGACCTGAAAAATTATTATCTTATACGGGGTTATTAATTTATCGATAAATAAATATTTTATTAATTTATCGATAAATT
>JANTPM010000002.1:13083519-13094039 GCA_025434745.1 Erythroxylum divaricatum
TTAGTTACAATATAAGTAATTAAAATATAATTATTCATTAATTAAAATATTGTAATTAAAATATTATTAATTAGTTACATTATAATTAATTAAAATATAATTAATTAATTAATTACTTTATTAATTAATTATAATATAATATAATTGATTAATTAATTATAATAAAATTTTATTTATTAGTATTTTTACAAACCGAACACTATTAATAATAATATTTCTTTTCTTATTGTTGTCCTTTTTTTTTTTTTTACGTAAGAACCAACCACACCGTAACTATTTGTTAACCCTTTTAACGTTTTCATTTTTTATCAACTAACAATTAGGAAATTGGAAGGGGGGAGGGATGAACCCCGAGGTCATGAGTCAATCAAAATACTGGAGGCTAAAGCCAATTGAAATTGATTGTGTCGGACCGACATGGAACTGTGTTCCTCTAAAATGCCTCTTTCACTTCTGCTTGTGTAAGTCATTTCCTTGCAAATTTGCGGGTTTCTAGAGATGGAAGTAGAATTGGAGGGAAGAGTGAAGCCACTGAGCTACAAAGTGAAGGGAGTTTCTAGAGAATCTCCTTCTCAGAAAGCCTCTCATGTACTTGACACTGACCTCCGCTCTCACTGGTCCTCCGCTACCAACACCAAGGAGTGGATCCTTCTCGAGCTCGACGTATGTATATTTCTTTCACTTTCTTCCCACCACCCTCCGTTCCTTCTTCTGTTATTTGATTTGGTTCTGCTTTTTGTAGGAACCTTGCTTGCTTTCGCATTTTAGGATTTACAACAAGTCTGTGCTCGAATGGGAAATTGCTGTTGGTTTGCGCTATAAGGTTCAGTCTTCTTCTTTTTCTGTTTTCTCTTTTGTCCACTCAGTAGTAACTTGGAAGAACGCTCATGGAGGATTTATGTTGATTCAAACCTGTTAATTACATAAATAAGCTATGGAATATAGCTTTTTCCATTTTTGGTTGTAAAGTAGATTTACTATAATGGAGAAGTGGTGTTTTCGTTTATTTCCAATTTTGGAGGCCAGTAATCCAAGTTTACTATTCTCAATTTCGCTTATGAAGCTACTTTGGAAAAGGGTTTAGTTGTAATAGAATATGGTGAAACAGAATAGTGTTGTCATCTTTTTGGTTCAAGGCAGGATGGGAGACTCAGACTTTGAGATGCTATAAATGGTTCTGTTTTCTATATATATATATTTTACATAACATGGAAGAAAGGTAGAATTTTAAGGTTTTTGAAAATTTCAAAGCACCATTAATAGTCGTATGAAAAATTTGCATATGTTGATTGCTTTTCTTTATGAAGTTGTTAGGCTGATCATATCATTCATATTGTTTTTGTTCTAGTTTCTTGAAAGCTCTAGAGCTGAATGTTTCAACTGCTTGTCAATTGTCTTGCTGCCAATTTCTGATACTAATTTGGCATAAATTTGATTATGTACCAAAGGAAATGAATTTATAAAATAAATAGATGAAAATTTTTGTTTTTTTTAGGTGAGCATGTCTTTGGGCCCTTATTGAACTATTGGAACCGATGACTCAACACTTTCTGTCAATTTCATGAATCTTAAAATTAATTGTATACCAGAGTATATTTTATTTATATTCTGTCTTTTCTAAATAATCAGCCAGAGACATTTGTAAAAGTTCGCCCGCGCTGTGAAGCTCCTCGTCGTGATATGATATATCCAATGAACTACACTCCATGTCGTTATGTACGAATATCTTGTTTAAGGGGAAACCCAATCGCCATTTTCTTCATTCAGGTAAATGACAATCAGTGTGCCTTATAATGTCTCGGTTGTTTTGCCAGCATGTCACGAGTATATTCTTATCTATCCAATATGAAATTTTAAATCACTTGCCAGTCATTGGCTGGTTATGGCTTATTAAGTTTCAGTCTTTCACTTCCTCTCTTACTTCTTTTCTTTTAACTCCACTCTTAACCAGGATGAAAGTTAACACTAACTCTAGTAATTCATTTTCCTGGGCTGTACTACTAAGGTTTTTTCCGCTGTCTCTTTCTTGCAGCTCATTGGGGTTTCAGTGACTGGTCTTGAGGCAGAGTTTCAGCCAGTTGTTAATCATTTGTTGCCAAACATTATATCACACAAACAGGATGCTCATGACATGCATCTTCAGGTGAATCATACTATCTTATAATGCATTTTTGGTTTTTGGCTATTCTACTTATATTATTAACTTTCTTATGCGGTTATGCCCCACATTTCACCAGTTACTTCAAGACATGACAAAAAGGTTGCTTCCTTTCCTTCCCCAAGTTGAGGTACATGCATTTATATTGTCTCAGTGAAGATCTTCACTTTCTCTTTTCTATTTTCATGTCTGGCTCATCATATTTGTTTTATGTTTTACTCTTATATTTGAGGTTTCTATGCTACTAATTAGCATGGTATTTCACACTATGCAGGCAGATTTAACCAACTTCATATATGATGCTGAGCAGAACTTGCGTTTTCTTGCAATGCTTGTTGGTCCATTTTACCCAATACTGCAAATCGTGAATGAAAGGTTTGTTAAGCTGCTAATTATTTCATGCCAGTTCACACATGCTAATGGCTTTGCGATGAGATGTTCTTCCTAAGCGTTTAAGAAATATAAAGAGAATATCCTAGGATCTCCCATCTGTTTCAAGCTCTGGACTCTGGTCTGTAACATCTTGACCTTATGATCTTATATTATGCTTGTAAAAGAGCGGCTTGAGTTTGTATAGTTGGCCTATGAGTTCAGAATTCATATGCTTGTAAAGAAAATCATATCGAATCTTCCATCTTTCAAGATTTGGGCTTCTAATCTGTATCATCTACACCTTATGATCTTATAGGATGCTTGTAAAAGAGCTGCTCATAGTCTAGGTAACATTATGCCCTTGGGTTTATATGGTTGGCCTATGAGTCCAGAAAAGTGTTATCTACAAGCACTTGAGTTTATAATATTGAATTCATATGGTAAAATGTATTATCATATCTGCATTTGGGACGAGAAGATCTGATTTAGGGTCTCCTGTATGGTCCATTATTAGAAAATGTTGATTCTTCATATAGCAGCCACTGAGGCTGAAAATTTCATTCACAATTGATTGTTGGTGTTTGAATTTTCTGAGTGCCTGTTACAACATCACAGTGGTAAACGTAAACATGGGCATATACGTCTTGGCTGGGAAAACCATTTGAACATAACTGTACTCCAAGTCAGATATCTTCGTTTACCTCTAGTAGGTTTGGACCATTTAGCTTATTACTGGAGCAATTTCCCATTAGTGATAATTTTACTCCATTAACCTTTGGTGTCCGAATAGTTGAACCTTCTTGTTAAGTGTTTGGGTGATGTGTGTGTAACCTTGAATAGCTTATTGCATTACTTTTGCAAAATTATACATCATACCTTTATTGATTTAACTCAATAACATTACTGTGCTAATATGGCAGAGAGACAACGAGGTCGTCAGGCAATGTCTTTGACTCTGAAGGTCTTAAAAGCAGTCAATCAGTGTCTTCCTTAACTGTTTCTTCTAACTTTGAGGTTCTTCCAGATTCTGCTCATCTTTCTTTTCATCCTTTATGTTTCCTCTCAACTTGATTGCTGTAAGAAAAGTTGGCCATCTTTTGACTTTCTCAACTTTGTTCTAGATAAGAAAGAAGTTCAAAAGCAAAAAATTGTACCTAATTGTTAAAAACTTTGTGGGAAGCCAAGTAGAGTAGCTGAAAAATTTTCAATAATCAGATAATTGAAAATTCTCTCAGAAATTTTCTTTACCGTACACTGGCTTTTGCTTTCCTCTTCTCTGAAAACAAATTCCGACAACTTTTCAAGCTTTTAAGTAAGTTTGACGAGAAAGAAAAAAACTGACAAAAAACAAAATTTTATCAAACAATTTTTCCATTTTTCAAATGATGGTTTTCCTGTTTCACTTCGCAAACTGTTTTTCTTTATTTTATATGTAGAAGAATGGTTAAAAATTGGATGGAAAAAGAGATGAAATTGGAGAAGAGTTTTTCTTTTAAATATTAAATACAAATTCACACTTGTTTTATTCTTTTAGGAAGAGATAATGTCCAAACTTGTAGTGACCAGTTACTTGTCCTCTTGAATGACTTTTGTTCTCCAATCATCTTGATAATTTTACTTGAATTAAATGTATACTAAGTAGCTATCTTGATCCCATGCACTTTTTTTTAATATTTATTTCGATTGAGTTTGGTTGCATGACCCCTTTTTGCATTTGTAGCCTAGAAGATCACGAAGTACATCTCCGTTTGTCTCAGCCACTTCAAGTTCCATGGTCTTCTGCGCAGATGCAATTTTTATGTTACTGAGGAAAGCATATAAAGAGTCCAATTTGGGAACTGTTTGCAGAATGGTGATGGATCAACTCTTGGGTGATATGGTGACCTAGTTTTATGTTCATTCCTATATTTAATTTGCCAACTGATGTCCTTGTTTCAGGCTGCTAGAGTATTACATAAGCTAATAGAGCCTGTCACTTTACAAGAAGGAGCAACCTCTGTAGTTGAAAATGCATCAGTTGTAGATGAGTCTGCAAAATTTGAAGTATCTAATCCTGTCCCTCTTGTTGATTACTCAAGCTTGTTCGGGGAAGATTTTCAGATACCTGATGATCACTGGGACTCGAGCATCCTTAATCTTTTGGATATAGGGGCAGTTGAAGAAGGCATTTTACATGTTCTTTATGCTTGTGCATCACAGGTCGAGTACAGTACTACTGATATTCTTTAAGCATCCATGTTGAATTTTTTTTGTTTTCTGTTTGTTTTCATCATCTTTGTCAAATTGTGATTGATTTACTTTCTAGCTTTGTGCATTTTTCAGACTTTGCTTTGTCACAAATTGGCAGAGGGTGCCTCTGAGTTGTGGTCTGCTTTACCACTCATACAAGCATTGCTGCCAGGTCAAGTGTTACACAATAATCTTCTCCCAGTATTATGACTTAAAAAGTGTATGAAGAGTAGTATTCATTTTTAGCATCTGAAAGATATTTCTAATAGTCAAACAGTAATATTGTCAACTTATTATTCTAGAGGGAAGCAACATAATACTACATATCCATGTCACTCTTTAATGCAATCTTTGCTTTTGTAATGATTAATAGAGATGGAATTCTTAGTAAAGCCTTTAATTTGAAAAATATAATGTAATTACTTTGTGTGGTTCAGTATGTGCAAGGTTCATTGAATGTTAGTTATTATATTGAGAAGTAAATGCGGAGTAGTGAAATAAGAAAGATTGTACTGATTTCGCATCCTAGCTCTTATATTTTGAACCTTTTCTGAGCTCACTTGGTTGTTGATGTAAAACTCTACTGTTATCATGGAAATCCTGCCATATGTTGACATGCTATTTCTATCTATATTTAGCATTAGCTAGTTGAATATTTTTAAATGTGAACAATATTACTTACAAAAATTTGTTGCACTTTCTTCTTCAAATTTTGACAGTGGTCTTCTGTTTTCTGTCTTATGTAGCACTTCGACCTGGAAGCAATCTTGGTGATCGTATTGACGATAACTTTTCTCTGTGGAAACAACCATTTGTGCAACAAGCCTTATCACAGGTCAGTGCTCATCCGGATTTTTACTGTACCTTTCAGTTGCATTAGAGAAAGTTATCTTTTTATTTTAAAATTTTGCAAATTACATTCTGATTACCACTGTGATTATTTAGTGCAGATTGTAGCTATGTCTTGTTCAGCATTGTATCGTCCACTTCTTCACACATGTGCTGGCTATTTGTCATCGTTTTCACAATCACATGTTCGTTCCTCATTTTCTCCTTGTACCTAATATTAGAGAATGATTTCAGTTCCATAGTGATATTCTGTAGTATCCTTGTAGTTTGATGTATGCTGTAACATGCATCATTAAAGTTTGAGATTGAGATATAAACTAGTTACTATCAAAAGGTCGACAAATTCCTTTAGTTTGTGGAAGTTCGGAAAAACTCTTGATGATTTTAATGTAGTTTTGAACCTTTATGAGGTTAAACATCATTAAGCTCCCTCAAGTACAAAATAGGCAACTTTTGATGAATATTTGTGAAACAATCTGCCACGTAGATTATGGCGTCCTATGTAGAAATATTATAAAACAAGTTGTCATTCAGTTTGAAAATTTTAAATAGCATAGGAGGTTTGAACTAAAATCAGAATTACAAGGGTTCCTTTTTTTTGTTTTCCACTTTGCTCATATCATTAACTTCAATTCTAGTCAAAATCATGGTGATGTAAGCTTTTAGTTCTTCTTTTCCATTTGCTGATGCCTTATTGGTAAAGTTTGAACTTCCACATAACGAGTTCACTTTGACACAAACCATGATAGTTGCTTTTCCTACAGGCTAAGGCAGCATGTGTTCTGATCGATCTTTGTTCTAGTGTGCTAGCTCCTTGGATGCCTCATGTCATTGCTAAGGTTTGTGGCTTAGTGAATAGTTCGTAATTAATGAATTCATTGCTCGATTCTTTTGCGCTTGTGAAATTTGAGCTGATTGTGATGCAGGTCGATCTATCAGTGGAGCTTCTAGAGGACCTATTGGGTACAATTCAGGTGTGCTTATCACTCACTCTATCAAGTGTGTATGTTAGGACTCTAGAACTTTAATGCTGGAATTCCTCTATATTATTTCAATATATTGGTAAAGTGTATATCACTCCCGAATAGTAGTATACTACTTCTCCCTAACCAGAGCCGAATTGCTCCTCCCTCAATAACCAGAGCAGGTTTGCTCCTCAGAAGGTTGAATCCTTCTGTCACTCTTCTTCTATCTATTTTCTCCTCCCCCTCTCTTCTCTGCCTACCCCTTTGAGGGTAAACCGTATGATAGCCATACTCATCTTTAGGGGGAGTATTTCAGTAAGGAAGATGAGAGGTCTAATGGAAAAAAAACTGAGATTTTGAACCTAGAAGGATCAGCAGTAGCGAAGATTACTAGACATGGGGAGGAAACAGAAAATCAGGAAGAAGAAAATGTTGAAAAGGAAGTTGAAAAACAGAAAACATGTGCAGTATATAGCAGGGGAGCAAGGGAAGTAATCTTTGATACAACCCAATTATCATCTCCGAATCTAAGTCCTGATATCTCTCAATCTGAAACTGAAATCAATAGCACCCAATCAGGTAACTCAAATGATCTCCCTGGTGATATTTTTCTTCCTATTGCAATGAGAAAAGGAAAAAGATCATGTACACAATACCCTATTTCCAACTTTGTCTCTAATGTAAAATTGTTTCCAACTTTTTCTGCCTTTATTTCCACACTAACCAGTGCATAAATTCCAAACAATATACATGATGCTTTAGCTGTTCCTACGTGGAAGGAGGCGGTTTTGGAAGAGTTGAAGGTCTTAGAAAAGAATGGAACGTGGAAGAAAACATATCTACCAAGAGGAAAGAAATTGGTTGGATGCCGGTGGATATTTACCAATGCAGATGGGTCAATAGAAAGATTTAAAGCTCGATTGATGGCAAAGGGTTATACTCAAACATTTGGGGTGGACTAAACTGAGACATTCTCCCCAGTGGCAAAGTTGAATACTGTCAGGATCCTATTATTAGTGACTGTATGTTTAGATTGGCCTCTAATACAACTAGATGAAAAAAAATGCCTTCTTAAATGTTGATTTGGAAAAGGAAGTGTACATGGAGCCGCCTCTTGGGTTTGAGAAAAGTTTTGGAGAGAAGGTGTGCAAACTTAGAAGATCCATATATGGACTAAAACAATCCCCAAGAGCCTAGTTTGACAGATTCACCAAATTTGTAACAAGTAAGGGGTATTCCCAAGGCCAATCGGATCATACCTTGTTTATTAAAAAGAATAAGGAAGGTACAGTTGTTGTCTTAATAATATATGTGGATGATATCATAATTACTGGAAGTGATCAAGTGGAGATAGAGAAATTACAAGCTCAGCTCGGGAAGGAATTTGAAGTAAAAAACTTGGTGCAGCTAAGATATTTCCTTAGTATGGAAGTAGCTCGATCCAAGAAGGGAATTGTGGTGACTCAAAGAAAGTATAGCTTGGATTTTTTAAAAGAGATAGGTTTAAGTGACTGTAAACATTGTGATGCACCAGTGGAACAAGGGAAAGACTTGGGTAGCCTGAAAATGGTACTCCAATAAACAAGGAAAGGTACCAAAGACTTGTTGGAAAACTAATTTACTTATCTCACACCAGGACGGATATAGTATTTACATTGAGCTTAGTAAGTCAATTTATGCACTCACCATATGAAGAACATTGTGAGGTTGTTATCAAAATTTTGAAGTATCTGAAGGGATCTCCTGGTAAGGGGTTGTTCTTTGAAAAGAAGGAAGAAAAAGGCATAGAAGTCTACACGGATGCAGACTATGCCGGCTCCATTACTGATAGAAGATCAACATCAGGCTACTACACCTATCTATGGGGGAATATGGTCACATGGAGGAGTAAAAAGCAACATGTAGTAGCTAGAAGTAGTACAGAAGTTGAGTACCGAGCTATGGCTCAAGGAGTGTGTGAAGTTTGATGGCTCCGAAAAGTTATGTCTGAGTTATATTTGGAAGTTAAGCCTCCTATGAAATTGTATTGTGACAATAAGGCAGTCATTAATATTGTACAAAATCCAGTACTTCATGAAAGGACAAAGCATATAGAGGTGGATAAGCACTTTATAAGGGAAACAATGGAAGATGGAAGCATATGTATCCCACTTGTTCCTACTAAAGAACAAAGAGCAGATGTCTTCACAAAGGGGCTATTCAGACAACCATTTGAAGATCAAATTAGCAAGTTGGGCATGATAGACATCTTTGCACCAACTTGAGGGGGAGTGTAGAGAATCCCGTAATAATAGATAGTCCCTTAATTAAGGGATTATCCTTATAGATTATCCTTAGTTGTAATATCTAGCTATATTAGGGATATTTCCTACATAACTATGTACCCTAGCTCTATATAAGGACAACAGCATATGTAATTCAAATCATCTGAATAAAAGAGAGAAGTTTTTACAAATGGCAAGTTCAATATTGCACATAGAAGAAGCAAGATTGTTTCTCCAAAAGGACCAAAAATCTTAAACCTATATATGATAGAGAACACCAAATCAACCCAAAAAATAAAATTGATGCATACATAAGACCCAGGCCAAGCTTTTGCAAAAGACCAGAACTATGTATTGGAAAATTAAAAGTTATGAGCTACTGTTAGAGCAAGATGACTTAATTGTGAAATGTCTCATCAAACTGAGCCACATTTACATTATAAATCCATGTATCTGAGGAACTTATTTATTATATGACCATAGTTTCAGAACAAGAGAAACAATTTGTACAAGTTTAAGCACATAATTTGACAATGGCAAAGCTGAAGAATAAATAAAAAAGTAAAGCAAAGATGTCACAAAATAGAAGCATGAAGGACAGAACGCAATGTGACTATTACCTCACGGCATAATTTGGCCTCCCTATTGATAGTATCAGAATCTGCCAACTTCTCAGCCTGCTTGTGCAGCAAATGAAACACATCTCATTACAACTGCTCAAATTAGATAAAAAAGATTAATAAAAATGATTAACAGGTAGAGCAGGAAATGAAACCTTTTCTATGTTAGCATTAGATGGATAATTCCTTCTACGCTGTTCACGCCACATCTTGATTTCTTCTTCCGAGTAAGTCAAAATAAGAGATCTGCCCATTTTCAGTCCAAAAATAAATAGAAAAATTAGGAAAAAGGAATATTTTCATGCAGAAAAATGCATCAAGAAAGCAGTTAAAAAATAAGTAAAATGAGCATCAGATATGATAACCAAGAAAAAGTTAAAAGAAATGAGGCAAAACTGAGACATAAACCAATGTCACATTGACTATAAATAAGAAATGAAACCCATTTCAGCAGTTGCAAAACTTATTAGTTTCAAGACCGGCAAATAGAGACAAAATCGGTAAGCAGTGTAACAAAGAAACACAAGCCATAACATAGATTTAAAAAATTTCTCCCTAAAAGACCAGTGTTAGCAACTAGGAGCCCCATAACAATTTCTTTATCACCAATTGTTAATTTTCTGTACAGATTTTCTGGGTTCAATGAATTCGATCCCATAAACTAACTTTAATCAGACATCATCTTCTAGCCATTTTAGGCAAGTGTCATCTGGTGGTGGATCGTCAGTGAGATGATGATCCTTAGAAATGCTCCTTGGATAAATCCGTGCAGTCTTAGACCAAGATGTTTTAGACCAGTCTATGTTATGTAATTTTGAATATCATATGAATTACATCAGTCACAATCAAATTCTTGTTACTTGTTAGATATAGAAACTATAAGGGCACTCTTATTCTAAATGCAGATTCCTAAACAATTTTGGATTGATACACGCCCACTTGTTTTCTCATTAATTCCATGTCTTCATCTATTGTTTGTAGTGTGATTTGTGGAGATTTGAAAATGAGTCTACTTTATTGATTCTGTGCATACATATTTATACAAAGAAGAGAGGGCAAAATA
>JANTPM010000002.1:13126389-13146108 GCA_025434745.1 Erythroxylum divaricatum
AATACCATTCATGGAATGTAAATCACATTACATAAATGAAATACATGCATATATAAAATGAATACCTCATAATATATTATTAACAAATCATAATGTTAATACATGAATCACAAATGTTCATTGGCCTAGGGCACATAATATATTATTTAATGTCAGTTTTGACAAACAAACTCTTCCTTGACCAATAGCTAGTGACCTTTTTCCATAGCTCATATTTTTCAAGGACATTCAAAGACCTAGTCATATGATCTGATGCACTTGTGTCCACAATCTAGAGATCGTGACGTAGGGACTTTGCTAATAATGATTGACACAGGTTACCTTCATGCAGTAGTGTTGCAATAGAGGTTTGTTAGTCATGTGAATCTTTCTCAGTTGTGATTTTTGTCTGATTCAAGAGTTGTTGAAGTAGTTCAATCTACTGGGAGGAAAGGTTTAGCCCTGTGGATTTACTGATATCGGATTTTGCTACATGTGCTGCTCAACAAAAATCCAATAGCGTTTTGTTAGATAGGAACAGATTTGATAAATACTGATAACTCTCAGATAGAGTATTATTTCATAAATTTATAAGCAGAAGAAACTCTTTATTAAAGTTCTAAAATTCATTAAAGTTATAAAATTCAAATATAAAATTAAAAGTCTCGAGAATAGAGGAGCCGTGGTGGTACCCCCAGAACTGCCCGGATCCCACGAGTGCTGCTCCACATTTTTGTTGAACTCTTTGGTTTTTAGGTTTCTAATTTGGTGGTTTCCTATGTAATTTCTAGCAAGTGTCACAGGTGTAATAGGGCTTATCATGGTGGTGACACCACTAGTTGTTCTTGGTTTCTTACTCTCTGGTTTGGTAAGTAGATTCCTTTCGAGAGTTTGCCACTAAAGTTGAGCCTTGAGAGGTTTGTTCAGAAGTATGTGAAGTAAGCATGACCTTTTCCTACTCTCTTCCTACGAACCTGAACAAACGTTTCTCAAATTGATGGCAATGATTTCAAACCGAGTAACCTTCCTCGTACTTCATCAAGTCCAACATAAGTCCCTATAAGAAATCAAAAACTCACTCTTTCTCTAATAATTTTTCATACTTCTCTGCATCAACACAACACTTCCAATTTACTGCATAAAATAGATTCATCTCCTACCATAATTTAGTAAGTTATAATACACGGTAACAGTCATATTACCTTGGTAAGTATTTCTGATCTTTGATCTAATTTCAAAGCATTGAGAAGTGTTTTCCAAATCATAATATATTTCTTACACAGCCTCCCAGATTTCTCTTGCTGTTTTGCAGAATAGGTAGGTTCTTCTTATTTTTGGCTCTATTGAATTTATAAGCCAAGCCATGACAATAGAATTCTTTGCTTCTCAAGCACCGTAAGTGACTACTGTTTCATGTGGTTGAGGAATTGCCCCTGTTAGATATCCAGCCTTGCCTCTTCCTTTGATTACGAGCATGATTGATTAGGACCATTCTCGAAAATTTGTTCTATTTAATCTATGATGCGTGATTTGCAATGAAAGATTATCAATAGGAGGAGATCGAGTTTGGGCTGAAGGTATTACGTAACTAGGTGTTTGGGATGAGGTTTGGAACTTATCAAAGGAACCAAAGGTTGGTTGAACTCCAACCATGATGTGGTTGGAAAAAAATTAGGCTACCAGAATCGGTAGCTCTAATACTATGAAACAAGAGGGTATAAAAATATCAGAAGAAAAAGTCAATTTATTTTTCTGATTATATGTAATTTGTCCACGAGTATAACTTATCCTAATACCACTAAACTACTAGATTTTTCATATATACTAACTTATCCAATCTATAGTATATCTTACCTCATCTACTAAAAGATAACCTTATCTCCTGGAAGATAATCTCTTACGCTAACTAAATTTATCTAAAATAATTATCCAATAGAAATAAATTTAAATTGGTTCTCTAATTTTGAGGTAATTGTATATAAGTTTTTTATTTTTAAAAATTTAAATTTAACCTTGAATTTCCAAAACAATTCTTTTAAGACCTTTAATTCATTGGTATTTATAGATATTTCCCGAAAAAAAATCAAATTGGTCCTCATTTTTGTCTTCTAATGTTGGTGTTGAATGATTGTGTAGTTACAAACATCTTCAAAAACTTAGTCAGTAATAAGAAAATGGTAATAGCAAAATCAATTTCAAAATTAATTTAAAATCTCTTATATTTATTGCAGTTTTGCATAATCTTTAGTTATGCCAGGTTGTCTAAATTTGGTGAATGTCATTCTCTTTTATGTTTGGTTCCTTTTCTAGTTTTTTTTCTTTTTTTTAGGTTTATTAATCGTTTTATTTATTGTTGATGGTTTAATGACTTCACATTTGACAGAGTCATTATTTCTTTTGATTTTAAAATGTTTACAAGTGTTGATAAAAGGAAAGTTTTAAGAGAATATTTTAAAAAGTTAGAAGTTAAATTAGTAAAAATAAAAAAAATTTTGGGACTTATCCCATATGCACCTGACTTTAAAGTTAGAGGACAAGTTTAGACTTTTCTACTTTAAATTAATTCCTATCTCAAGATGAGCAACAACTAAATCACCATTAACATAAGTAGCAAATTATTTGCAAATGAGGTCATTTAATAACCAAAACACTGGAAGAAGTTCTTCATTTTCTTTATGTGAAAAGAAGCTTGACGTGAGTTTAGGAAGTTCTTTATGTGAAAATGACAATGTTCATTTTCTTATTCAGATTGCCTAAAATTACGTCATTTTGGCCTTAAGGTTCAAAATAACATTATTTTGGGTGGGGGGTTTGACCATTTAGGTCGAATCTAAAGCCAAATTTTTCATCGAAATTCAAGCTTATTCTAAAATTTGATCAACTCGAGTTTGACCTATTAACTTTGGATCGACTCAGGTTGATTCAAGTTAGGCTATGTTTGTCATTCCATATGGGATGAAGTCATGGTTTTTAAACCCGGACAGGACTGGCTGATCCGATCGGTCCGACTGGTGACCGGTCGGTGGTTCGGTCCGATTTATCCTTCAAAACCGGTTATAAATTGACCCAGTCTGAACTGGTCAAAACCGGTCAACCGGTCCGACCGGTCCGACAATTATTTTTTATTATTTTAAATTTTTAAATTTTTTTAATATTATATATAATTAAATATAATTATTGCATAATTATTACGTTACATTGATTCGATCGGTGGTTGAACCGGTTGAATCGGTCAAACCGGTGACCAGTAAGGCCACCGGTTCGATGACCAGTTCGAATTTTACTGGTCACCGATTTTATGACCGGTTCGAATTTCAGAACACTGGATGAAGCGAAGGAGCTTAACTAAAGACAGATAAGAGAGAAGTAAGTAGGGGTAGTTAAAGAACTCAAGTTTAGTCTAGTCTAGCTCAAAGTCAAAAGGTTTGCTTGAATTAATCAATCTTCAGTCTAGGCTCAAGGTTTTTTTTTTTTTAATTGACTTTTAGTCTGAGCTTGGACTTAGGCCCTCAAATTTAGGCTTCAAGCTAAGCTTGAGTTTAGGCTTCATAACCTAAGCTTATCTTGAAGCTTAAACTTCTTTCATGTACAAAACTTCGTCGCACATATATAACAAAACAAGTCGTTTTATATCTTGATGAATATTTACTTTTAAATTTATCAAAACCTAATTAGGCTCGAGCTCAGGAAATTTTTTTTTTCGGTCTAATCATACTTGGGTTGCACTTGAATTAGATAAAAAATTTCAGGTTGAGTTCGTGATTAATATGTTATTACGAGCTTTGATTCTCAATTTTTCAAACTATATAGAATGCCTCAAACAATTACTTTTGACATGGATCCAACTGTCATTAGCTTATTTTAGAAAGCTAATTATTTAAGACATTTGGAGTGACGTTGTAATTTTTTACTGCCTATCTCACAAAAATAGGTGGGCAAACAAAGATACGTAACAAAGCACCTGAAACTTATCCCAAGTGCATTGTCTTTCTAATTGGAACAATGAGGTCCTTTAGCTAAATAGTGGTATAACATTGATTTCCATTTAGCCGTACAACTATATTTCGGGTTTTTTAGGATATGCTTCTCTAAGTTATATTCCTTGCTTAGTAAGAGATGCAAATCAATTATATGTGGATCAAATATTAATTCATAAGAAAGCAGTGATACAAATGATCAAGTTTCAGAAGGATTGAGTATAAACGTAATGAAGCAATTAGTGGATGTGAGAAGAGATTTAAGGCAGGTGTTGTGATTTATGTTATGTTGTAACCATACAATCATTATAATATAAAGCAAGGTGGAAGACAAAAGTTTATGCCTTTGTATTATGAACTTTTCAAAATCCATTTCACATCTTGTATGTTCAACTTAAAAAGTATATGGAAGGTGTTTGTATATGCTCTTCAGCCAATTAATTTGTTATATGTTTTGAGATGTAATTAATTAAATGTGCTATTTATCTTTATATATTTTGTTAATTATATTTGATGTTTTAATATTAAAGGTAAGATCCTTGGAGTAATTATTGTGCAATAAAATTATAATGATATCATAATTATAATATTCAATTTGCATTTATGTATTAAGATGAGATACTGATAGAATTGTAAAACTAGCATATGTTATTTTTCTTTCTTATAAAAAATTAATTGGTCTTATATATTAAAGTATGATGATACTTAAGCAAACATATGGATACTTATTAGATATAAGCTCATTGAACTAGCCCAATCATAAGGATCTCAAATGAAATATTACTTATGTATCTATAGATTTCCTAATTATGACTCTTATATTTTTAATTCTTAGACTTGAGATTATCAATGCATATTATGTAGAAATTACTATGTTTTAATGCTACCTATTTTATTTATGGTAACTCAATCAGTAGTATTTGAATATAGTATGAACCGTATTGAGATAATTAAAAAATTCAATAAATGATTCACCATTCTAAAGTAGTTAGGGAGAATGTTCTAGTATCTTCGATTAGTAGTAATTTAAGGAAATCTCTAGTCAAAGTGAATTGAGATTTGAACATATTGTTTTTAAATATCAATTGTAAATCAATGCTAATTAACAAAAACAATATGATTGAATTTAAAATAGTAGACACCAATTTCATACTTTATGTTCAATCGAAACATTTGATAGTGAATGATTAAATTATACATCATAACCATACATGGATAGTTTAAGTCAAACTAATTTGACATTCCTAATATTTGAGTGATTATGATGTTTGGCATTGATTTTAAACAATGATTATAATAATTAGAGAATTAAAAATAAATTAGAAGGAGTTTAAATTTATCTAATTTAATTACAAATTATAATTATAATTTATAATCATTACTAATATATTAGGAACCTAATAAGTCACGCTTAATAAGTAGTTAAAAAGAGAAATTTTAATTTAAATTAAGTCAGACTTAATTATAAAATTTGATTAGATATTTGATTTTATTAAAATTAAAGATAGACTTTGACTATAACTGAAAATTTAATTTTAATTAAAAATAACCTTAGTGTCTGTTTTTTAAAATAAGAAAGAGGCAAAAGGGAGCTAGCACTCCTATCTTGCTACGTGGATATTGTTAAAAGGTGGACACATAACATGTACAACTTATGGTTGATAGCTTGAGAAGAAATTTTTATAAGAATTTAAGTTGGATAATTCAATCTCTTATTTATAGGATCTAAACAACAAATTGTAAAATTTATTTTTCCATTATGCCTGTGATTTAATCATAGTTAATTTCTCAATATTGGTATTAGAGTCTCCTTTAACCTTTTAACTTGATTAAAATCACTTACTTGCTATTGATTTGAAAAGATTTAAGGCTTAAAGAGCAATAATTATAACCCTTAAAAAGCATATTATAGGCTTACTATATATCCATTAAGAATTTGGGCATGGGACAAAGAATAGGCCTTATTTGTTAAGGGGAAATACATAGCCCTTAGATACTCCATCTACTTGACATTCTAGGAAAAAAGTGAGCCTTGTAACTCTTGTCAGAGTCAATTCCTTGAGCCTATTTAAATTACTTAGAGCAACTAAATGTAAATCCATTTTCGGTTTTTAGATATCTATAAGTGCCTTTCCCACTAAATTGAGTATATAATGCATCCAAAAGCTATCTTGAACAGCTTGATATCCTCTTTTCCAAGCTGATGATAAGTAAAAGTCTACTGAACTATATTGATCCAATTTTCTTTTTGAAAGAATTGATTATACCTTTGTTGAATGCCCCTCTCTAAGCAATTGGAGTAAGGGCAAGCAAAGAAAAGTTGAATTATAGTTTCAGGGGGTTTTCAAAACAACAACCAACTAGGATTAGAAATGGGGAGCGGAGAGCCTTTTGTCCTATCCAATGTACTTAGGTTGTTCTTCATTGCTAACTAAAGGATAAATTAGATTTTTAGCAAAAACTACTTGCTCCAAAATAATCTATGCCAGTTAGTTCTTGGAGTTTGGAGTTAAACAAATCCTTGCAAGTTTTATTGATAAAAATTTCAAAGGAGGGCCACAACTCGATGGCTTTATCATCTTAGTTAAGGTTAAGCTTAATTGTTCAAAAGTTCATATCCTCTGAGTAATGGCTATGAATTCATTTGATCAATAAGAACTTCTTTTCATTTAGGATTCTCCACACACTCTTAGCAATCAAGACCATATTCAATATTGAATGGATGTCCAAACCCCCTTCCTTCTTTGGAAAATAAATGTTCTTCTAACTAACCTTTGCATAAGGTTTCAAATGACCATCACTTATCCATATAAATTTCCTAAAAAACTTCTTAATATCCTATATAACTTCTTTGGAAGAATAAGATGAGAGTACTAGTAGATGTATAAGGTGTCAAACAGTAGAGTTATCAATTGTATTTTTCCTACATATGTAAAACATTTGTTGCTTAATTGTCAATTCTACTTCTAAATATATCAACTAAAGGTTGGTAATCCATATATGAGATTCTTTTAAAGGTAAGTAGAGTACCCAGATAAGTAAATGAAGGATATTTGAAACACATACTCATAACATTAGTAAGTTTCAAATAAGATTGAACTATGTCAATTGAGATCACTAGGTAACTCTTTTCTCTGATAATGCTCAATCAAGATATCTAGTTGAAGGATTCTAAAGACTTAAGATAAGAAACTGGTAGGGAATTGACACCATAAAGTAGCAGAAGTTCATCAATAAAAGAAAGTTTGAATATCTATAATTGTTCACATTTCATTTTGAAGCTTAAAACAATTCTTCAATCATATATTGTAATTAATAAGCCTCCAAGGGACCTTAATATGGATGGTAAGTGAGGGAAAATGGGATTTCCTTGTCTGATTCCCTTTCACCCTTGAAAAAATTTTATGATTCTTCATTGATAAGCAAACTAAAGGAAGGAGCTATGATCTATGAGCCAATCCATGAAATGAACAAGAATCTAAAAGCTTCCAAAGATTTGCGAATGAAATCCCAATCCATTGAATCAAAAGCCTTATGTAGACAAATCTTTACTACATGATTCCTAACTAGCCTTTGTAAATGATAGTTTTTGTATAACTTTTGAACGAGTAAGATATTTTCTATAATATTCCTTCCTTCTAAGAATGCTACTTGTGAAGGATTAATAAAAGATGGAAAAATTAGCTTAAGCCTTGAAGTTAGAATCTTGGAGATTATCTTGTAGAAAGTGTTATAGCATGCTATAGGTTTAACATATTTCAACAAAGAAGAATTGAAGATCTTGGGAACAAAAAATTATGGGTTTCATTCCACACTTTTGGCATCTTAACACTGGAGAAGAATTTTGAGATTGGCTCTCTAACTTATATTTTCAAAAAGTCCTAAGCCTTTTGATAAAAACATGCACTAAACCTATCTAGACCTAGAGCTTTGTTAGGATTAAACTTGAAAATAACATTCTCAACATCCTCTATTATGAAAGGTGTAGGGAGGAATTCACATTATTGCTTAGATAATAGTTTTAGAATAAAGGACCAAAAATAGGACACTAAAAAAGAGCTTATTGTAGGAGAGCCTATTGTGTTTTTAAACAGGAGTGCAAACCCCTTATGCTTATTTCTTATGAAAAAAACATTAAGGTTTTATTTCTCATTAAATCAAATCCCCTAATTATAATGAAAGTCAAAATTATAATTATAATTTAATGTTAATAAAATCAAATATCTCATATTAGATCCTTACAGTTTCTTAAACTTTATAATTAAGTATAACTTAATTTAAATTGATTTTTTCTTTTTAACTATTCCTTACAATTGACCTATTAGGTTCCTAATATATTAACAATGATTATAAATTATAAATATAATTCATAATTAGAATTAGAATTAGATAAATTAAAACCCTTTTTAGTTTATTTTTAATTATCTAATTAAATAATTTATAGTTATAGATCAAGATTAGCATATAACTACATATCATGACCACCTAAATATTAGGAATGTCAAAGCAATTTAACTTAACTTGTCTAAGCATGGTTGTTATGTATCATTCTTTCATCATTCAATATTCCAATTAAATATAGCGTATAGATAAAATGTCTATTCTTATAAATCCAACCATATTCATTCATACTAATTAGTAATTAATTTATAATTGATATTTGAAAATATTTTTTCAAATATCAATTCACTCTAGCCAAAGAATTCCTTATTTCGCCACTAATAAAAACAATGGAACATTCTCTCTGATTATTTTAAAGTGACGAATCCTTTATTGATTTACTCGTTTATCTCCGTATGGTTCATATTGTACCAAGCATTACTAACTAAGCTACTGTAATTAACATATGTCATAAATAGCATCAAAACACAATAATTCTCATATGAGATGGTTTAGTAATCTGAGGTTTAAGGATCAATTATACAACCATTATAATGAGAAAATCCATATACATATAACATTTAGGATCCTCATAATTAAGTTAGTTAATGAACTTTAATAAGCATTCACACATTTGTTTAAGTATCTTTATACTTCAATTTATAAGATCTATTACTTTGTTTATAAGAAAGAAATATAACATGTGTTATTTTTACTGTTTCAATAATATCTCGTCTTGATGGAATTACAACTAGGAACAATTTATGAATGCAAAATGAATCTCATATTTATGATCTAATCACAACTTCAATTGCATAATAATTATATAAGGTATTTTGCCTTTAGTATTAAAAAATTAAATGTAATTAACAAAATATATAAAGATAAAGAATACCTTTTGTTAATTACAATAATAATGCTATACATAAAATTGTAGCCAATGCTATAAGGGCATAAATTGACAATCTCTAACTTACACTAAAACCAATTGCCTATATAATACCATATTCATCCATAAATTAATCATGTATCTTTTGAGATAATGGTTTAGTGACAGGATCTATATGATTATCTTCGTTGGGAACTTACTCCAATACTATGTCTTTCCGCTTCACTATCTTTTGATCATATGAAACTTCCTGAGTACATATTCGGATTGTTGATGATATCTTGATTCCTTTGCTTATGCAATAGTTCCATTATTGTCACAATATAATACTATTGGCTCATTAATGCTAGGAATCACTCCAAGTTCAATAATGAACTTCTTGATCTAAATTTCTTCTTTTGCCGCCTCTAACTTGGAAATGTACTCTACTTTGGTTGTAGAATCTACACTGGTTACTTGTTTAGAAATCTTCTAACTTATCGTACCACCATTTAGAGGGAATATATACATTAATTATAATCTACTATCATTTGGATTGAACTAAAAACTAACATCTAAATACCCACGAACTCTCAATTTAACTCCTTCATAGACTAAGAAAACATCTTTAATCTTTCTTAAGTATAATATGTTTTTCATAGTCTTTCATGAACATCACTAGGATTGGCTTAAAATTTGCTCGTTATACTCAAAACATAAGAGACATCTGGTCTAATACATAACTTCACATATATAATCGATCCAATTGCCTAAATATATGGAAAATAATCTGTTTTATCTATCTCTTCTTGTCCATAATAACACATACCATATATGAGAGAAATCTTATGCAATATAGGTAAGAATCCCCTTTTAAAATTCTCTATGCTAAACTTATTTAACACTTTGTCTATATATATGGATTAGGATAAGTTAAGTAGCCTTTTTGATCTATCTTTATAGATCATTATTTCTAGAATATAGTTGGTTTTTCCATATCCTTCATGGAGAATTTCTTAGCTAACTAAATCTTTATAGATTGCAACATTGGTATATGGTTTCTAATCAACAATATGTCATCCAAATATAATATTAAGAAAATGACTACACTCTCACTAACCATCTTATAAACACATATTTCATCCATTTTTTAATAAAATCAAACTCATTGATTGTTTTATCAAAACAAATGTTCCAACTATAAGACATTTGTTTAAGTCTATAAATAGAATTTTGCAACTTGAATACTTAATTAGGAGATCTCTTGGAATCAACCCTTAGGTTGTGTCATATACACATCCTCAAGCAAATTTTTATTGAAAAATGTTATTTTGACATTTATTTATCAGATTTCATAATCATGATATGTGGCTATAGCCAATGAGATCCTTATATGTTTACATATAGCTACTGGCGAAAAGGTTTCATCAAAATTAACTCATTATTTTTGTTTTTAACCTTTAACCACTAGCCTTGCTTTGTATGTATACAATACCATCTAGTTTTTCTTTTAAAAACCCACCTGCATCCTATAGGTATAAAACCATTAGGAGCATCACTAAAGTTTGTACTTTTTAAAAAAAAATCACTAAAGTCTATACTTAATGTATAAGGATTCCATTTCAGATCTCATGGCTTCATTCCATTTTAAAGAATCAATTTCATAAGTTGCTTCTTTAAAAGTTGTAGGCTCATCATCCAGGAGCAACATATTTTCTTCCCCCTCTCAATATATAAATCTGATCTAATGGGGCATGACATATCTTACCAGTGTGTTGTAGACTATATATCTCTTGAACCATTGGTTTACATCATATGTACCAACTTAAGGTTCATGTTCCATTTGGATGTGAACTTATAGTTCTTGAGATTCTCTAAGGCTATATTTGGTTGGATGTAAAGTTTGTAATAGAATGGAATGATTTATAATGGAATAAAATGTAATATTATAAAATTATTATTTGGGAGGGATGAAAGGGTTTATAATTTAATATAATGAAATGATATTTGGAAGATGGATGGAATGAAATGTAATATATGTATAATAATAATGAATGACTATTCTACCCTTGATATAACAAAACATATGTTAATAGATCAAAACAAATATTGATAGGATTTGATTTTCTTGTTATATAAAATCAAAATAACATGAAATTAATGTCACTATAAGTGCAAAATAATAATGTCATTTTTAATTGAATTTTTAAAATTTTATTTTTTGTATTAGTATATACACAATAAAACTATAACGATTTATTTTTCTAGTTCTATAAATCCATGCTACAACATGAATACACATAACAAAACTACCAAATCTAGAAATTAAATGAACAAATAAGCTTCACAGCTTGAACCAATCACACAAATTTTCACCCAATCAAGCTCCTAACATGCTTTAATGATTAAATTGATCGAATAAAGGAACTGACATTGAACAAGTTCATTAACGAAAGAGGAACCCGTGATTGATACCCTTAATGCCAGAGTACTCTTCAAAGCTAGCCTTGTGCAGCTTTGATTTTACAGCAGAAGTAAAATATGTTGGGTTTCTGATACATCACAATATCTATCAGTGGTAACCAACAAAGTCTTCTAAATTTCTTGGATATTGCCACCACGAAGGCAATATACAATCTTTCCTTTTACTTTTGTAGGATAGAGAGATCATGTTCACATGAAATTATGTCATTTATAATTTGATTGAGAATTTCTAAAGTTACTGAATGTTAATATAGACTAAGAATACCCTTTTCATGACCAGAGCACAGAAATACGAAAACAACATAAGCAAAACAGGACTTGGAATTCCCTTATTTCCAAGTTCTGCTGCACCAACAAGAATTGTGGAACTAATGCATACACGTCTTCTATTTCTCATAAATCAATGGGTAGCTCACAACCATTTATGTAGGAGCTAAGCTCTCTACCTTGATTGTCAGTAATTGAACTTGGAAGTTATGATAGTCCCTACATTTGGAAACATTTAATGAAACGAAATCTAAGTCAATGTTTGGAAATTATCATTTTTTTTACACATTGATTTTAGCAAAGTAACCATTTATTTCAAAAGAAATGGCATATGCAAAGGATAGAAAAAACTCATAACTATACTGTATTACATCATTGGATTTGTGCTCTGATCATGTCATGTTCTTTGTCGATCTTGAGGACATGCATAATGGGTTGTAGTGTACAATTACAATGAAATAGTTTAAAACTTACAATATTGTTTCATTCCTAGACCACCAAATTGTTACTTTCTTTCTCCTTAAAAGCATGGTCCTATCTTGACTTGTTTTCTAACTTACATATTTAGCAAGAAATTCAATAAATCATATCCAAGATAGAATTTTTAGATCCATGTGAATGAGCCTTTGGGTTCATTATTTAAGATAGCTAACATCACATGAAACCCAACTAAGAGGTTAATTAGTTATTAACCAAAGTTTGATAGTAGATGTAGGCATAAAATTTGAGCAAAATAAACATTTTCACTGTAGTTGAAATCCAAAAAAATGTTGATGTTTAATTTACGCTAATGCAGGATTGTGGTGTGTACAAAAAGCTAAGATAGTAGAAGCAAAGCAGGCCCTAAAATGTTCTTATAGTTTTCAACTTTTGCTACTACTATATTGCAAGAAATCACAGTTAAACCATTTTATCCATCATTGTCAAATTTGCATACATCCATCATTCAAACCGAAAGCAATATAAAATCAGTAATCTATATATCTATGAACAAATAAATCTAACATGCATTTGTGAACCAAAACATGCAAAAAAACATCAAAATGTTCATTATATGCATTGAACACATATAAACGATCAAGGTCAAAATAAACAACATCAAAGTAACGAATCAAGAAAAGTTGAGTCTTCATTTAGTTGCTACTTAATCATAAACTGAGAGACAGTTATCAAAAACAAATTGCAAAACAAATAATTCCCTCAATTGCATGCTCATTTCAAATTGAATAGCTTTATGTTCAATTTCATCCGTAAAAGACCTGACCAAAATATAGTAGAGGGATAAGGGACTAGACATACTAAACTCCAATATCCAAAAGACACCAAATCATCAACATACTCCTAAGATATAGTAAAAATGATAATATCATCCACTATTCCCTAAAAGACATCATAAACTCCAACATATTCTTACGTATATTGACTAGTGCATTAAATAACACCCTCACCTCATCAGGCTTACAAATAAGAAAAATATAACTTTCATACAATTTTGAAGCTTCCGCTTGTAACTCCAACAAATGATTATATAGTTTTTCTTCTAAAATTGGAAGTGGTTTAACCAACAGTGAGGTGGATTTTATAATGGCTTCAGTAATTGTGTCAAGTCCATCTTTGATGACATCTTTGCCATCATTAAAGGATGCCCTGTTTTTCCTTTTCCTAGATGTTATTGGTTTGCATTTTGAGATTGAGTTGGAATTCCCATTGGAGATTCAATACAATCACCATCCATGATTACATTACCTTTGAAACTTAACTCATTGCAAAACATCATTTCATCATTTTCATCCAAGGTGTTTACCATTTTTGACAGAAATGTTACGCTTATTTCTTATCTCATGTCCAATTTCAACATGCTTCTCAGTTGCTCTATTATGACCAAAAATCTCTACAAACTTCTCATAGTTATGAATAGATTTCTCTCTCCACTCAGCAACTTCTAGTTTAGCCTGTTACAAAAACAAGTTCATGAATCAAACAAATCATAGCATCTATCATATTTTCTTCCAACAAAATAATAAACAAGTTCACCTGGATCAAGCTCTCACATAATTCTGGCTCAGCACTCCACATAGTTGTTACAGGACTCCATCCAAATCCACCACCTCCATTTGAGAATAAATCAAAACACTTCTCCACTTACTCTTAGTAATCTTGTTGTGATTTTTTGTTTTTTTCCTTATCGATTCAGCTTCAATTTTGTCAAATGCATTCATTGTGAAAGTCCCACCAACTTGATTACCTTATCGATGCTGGTTCAAGTATGCATCAATGAAGGCATCATCCATAGCTTGACTCCAAATACACGACCTCTCACTACTTCTTGATGCTAATTTTATAAAAGGATCTCTTCGAGGTGGCATTCTATATATTGCAAATTCAACTAAAAGGCTGAACCTTATATGTAAAGCATACACAATATTGGAGCTTCAAATATTTCCAAATAATATAAAAGGCAAGAATAGTAAAAAAAGGTGAAAATAGTGGATAAGAATTACAAAGAGACAATTGCATGTGAAAACATTAACAACACTAATAAACAAGGTTATATCTAGATAAAAGTAGCCAATAAATATTTTTAAAGCAATATAAAATCATGGAAGACATAAATTTATTGTGAAGAGGCAATATCTATCCTACAATGTAATCAACCCACTTATGAGTAGTGATGTTATCTCATATGATTTCCCCACTGTGTGCATCATCTTAATCTTCATTTTCATAGTCATCTTGGTTATCATTTTCCCCTCCATCTTACTCTTCATTAAGGAATGGATCATTTGGATCAAAACCAATTAAGAAATTATGTAAAATGACACAAGCCATAACATTATTATTTTTAGTCTGAATGCCTTATGTTGGTTATATGGTGGATGCTATAATAAGGAACTATTTTTCAACACACCAAATTCCCTTTTGATAAAGTTACACAATGATGAATGTCGATGATTAAATAATTCACAAGCATTTCGTAAAGGATTCCTTAAATATTCTTTCAAATGATATGGTTCCCTTCTATACAGTGTAATAAGTCCACTTTTCAACATGAATCCAACATCAAGACAATACGTATGCGAACTTTATATCAAAAGAACAAGCACACAACACATTTTGTGTTGGATAATCCTTTCTCCCATGAAACTTAGGAGCATCTCGAAGAGGTACTTTGACACGGATATGTAAACCATCAATTGCATCAACACAATCCTGACATCGAACTATATTATAATGAAACATTATGCGTGTTTAATATAATTATACTGAGTTAAGAAAAAAAAATCACCTTAAAATATAGGTAAAATCTACCATTGTTCAATATTTTTGATGGGCTTTCTAATTCATCAGGTTGCATTAGAAAGATGTCTTCTAGCTCTATAATTGCTTTTAAAATGATATGATAATGATGACTTACTGTTTCCCCAAATAGACTCTAAAAGAACTCAATCTCCTGATTGGTAACGCTATGTCTTAATATGTATTGAAACTTCGCGACTCGTTCTTCAACAATTGCATTCATAGTGGATTGAAGCACACCTTTTCCAACTAATAAATCACATAATTCAACAAATAGTATAGGCTATATTCTAATTATATTTCTCCCGTTGGAATGAAGTAAAATTCTTCACATGATACTCTCCCTTGATTGCGATCTCTTTGATGGTGTAAGCATTTGAAGTTTGTCTTTCACACATCTCTTTCATAACACCCACCAACAAACTATAAGACAAGCAACATGAACAAGCGCTAATTGATGTATATGAATCAATTTGATAATTTGATTATTCATTTAGTTACCTTCACCACTCATGTTTAAAAAACAAAGTTAAGAGTAGTTTTTAGATTGTGAAAATCAAAATAAACCAAAATATGACATAGATATGTCCATTTATATATTATGTTATAAAAACAACAATAAGCAACGTTAAAGGGAAGCTTTAAACCAAGTGAAATCTAAATCATTCTCGCATTGAAATTTCAAGGAAAGTTGCACCAAAGAAAAAAGAAAGAAGAAAGCGAGATGGATTGAAAACACCCCAAATAAAGACAACACATTATATATAAAATGAGTGAGATACAGATAATAGATGGGGAGATACCATAAGCACAGACAACAAAGTGAATGAGTGATAGAGAGAGAGATGAGTGAGTCTCCAAAAGCAGACATTGGCATCATAGTCTCCAAGAGGCAAAGATTGGCACAACTACTTAATCAAGGCAGAGAAGTATGACAAGTAGAAGAGATTAATGGAAGGAATTTACCTAGTGATTTTTGTTACCAAATCGATGATGACGCTCGTCCTTTGCTACAATTGACTTCCATCGCCTAACACAAATAATGGATGTATTGTCTTTCTTGTTATTAGGGTAGGGAAGGGTATAATTTATATTATGAAAAATTATTGAGGGTATATTGGGTAGTATATATTTATCATTTTACATACCATCCTAAATCTCCCAAATCAGAGGAAACTCATTTTCACTATTTAGAATGAAATATGATGTCATGTGAAACCCTTCCCTTCTATCATTTTCGATTCTATTCCATTATAAACCTTCATCCCAAATGATGGAATAATATTATAATCCATTCTTTCTATTACTAATTGCCCTACCAAATATAGCCTAAGTTCTACCTCACTCCCACTAATTTCATTGAGAATAAATTTTCTTTCTAAGAATGTAGCATGTCTTGAAACAAACACCTTTTGCTCAAGAAGATGGTAAAATTGATGTCTAGTACTGTCTTTTAGACACAAAATATTTTAATTTATCTTATTTTTCTTAAATTTTATCATATGTTGCACGCAATTTACGTAAGCATCATATCCCCAAATCGTTAGGTATGTCAACTTTGGTCTGCTACCAATCTATATCTCATAGCTTGTCAATTGATTTTTATGGAACTCTATTCATAAGGTAAGTAACAATTTCAAGGGTATATCCCTAAAAGGAGATTAGAAGGACTGCATAACTTATCATATAATGTACCATATCTAATAAAGTATGATTTCTCCTCTCAAACACTCCTTATGTTGTAGAGTTTTAGGAGGAGTCCATTGTGAGAAAATCTCATTCTCTTTTAAGTAACCAAGAAACTTATGGTCACCTCAATGAGATATAAGTGTCTTAACACTCTTGCTAGTTTATGTCTCAACCTTAAGTTTAAATTGAACTTTTTAAATGATTTAGACTTTTGTTTCATTAAGTACTCATAACCATATCTAGAATGATCATTTGTAAACATAGTGAAATATGAGTATCCACCTTTAGTGTATGTAAAGTGTAAGTAAACATAGGGTCACATAAATCTGAATGTAAAAGCTCTAGTAACTTACTTGCAGGCTCCCCCTTTCCATTAAAGGGTACCTTTCCTAACGAACAAGATTCATAAATTTCATATGATTCATAATCAAAAGGATCCAAATATCTTTCTTTATGTAACTTTGTGACTCTAGTTTCGTTGATATAACCTAACCTATAATGCCATAAATAAGATGGATTTCAATCACTTAACTTTCTTTTCTTGCTATTTATGTTAATGATTAGCCTTTTAAGATGCAATTCATACAAAACATTTGTAAGTAATCTAAATCTATAATAAACATCATCTTTATTAAAAAAACAACTTTTGTTCTTAATAATAAAGACAAATCCATGTTTTCAGTAATAACTAGAATATAATAACAATTATCTAGTTCTAATATAAGGATAGAAGGCAAGGCTATACTAGAAGTTCCTACAACTAATACATCAACTCTTGCTACGTTACCAATTTGTATGTTCACTTTGCCTTTCGTCAATGATCTACTCTTTGTTAACATATGCATATTATTACACATATGAGAACCATATCCTATATCTAATACCTAAGAATATGGAATAGAAATAGAAAGATTGATATCAGTCATCAACATTCCTCAAGATAAAGCTATCTTAAGCTTCTTATCTATTAGGCTAGTAAGATAAGCTTTGCAATTCCTTTTCTAATGTCCATCAACTTCACAATGAAAACATCTGTCGTTATCATTGTTCTTCTTCTTCACATTACCTTTTGGCCTTGTTACTCTAGCAGAAGCCTTCTATTTTTTGTTACTATTAATGGGCATTTTTGTATTAATTTTTTATATATAATTTGTGAACTATTGTCCATTTAATATTTAAATTGCACTAATTAAAAGTTATTTGTCTTAATTTTAGGCACCCAATGGCTTTGAAATATTTAAGAGTATAATCCTCATAATTTTTACAACGTGCGCAGAGAGGGACAAAGAGCATGAATTTGCGTTGAACCAAAGACAATTATTTGTGTCATATGAAGACAACAAAGCAGCAAAGTCAAAGCAAGAAGGAGGAACCAGATATTTAAGACATAAATAAACAAGAGAGGCTGGCGAAAATCAAGGAACAAAAGTCAGCTGGCGGCAAAGAGAAAAAAAAGATTTTAGTTACGCGTGAAGCAAAAGTTTGACATTCAATACATAAAAACAAGAAGATAGCTGCGGCAGAACAGAAAAGAGAGGAGACGACGCAATACAATCTGGAACAAGCAGCAAAATTAAATCACGCAATCAGCTGTCGTTGGAGACTTTGAAGTGTAAGACAAAAGAAAATCAAGCAACATCCACCGAAAAAATCTGGCAATATCACGTGTTGGCTGCTGGCAAAGAAAGAGATGATTTGCGTTAGAGACCACCCATTAAATATACAAAAACTGAAAATCAACGTGGGAAGCGAGTGGCTTGATAAGCAACGTTAGAGCCTTGGAAAAAAAAGAGAAAAAAACACATTCCTCTACAAGAGAGGTTGAAGGAAACGTGAGCTACAGCAAGAGAGGTTGAACCATAAAGAAACGTTGGCAAAGAGAGGAGACACTGGAGAATCACGCACATTATAACACTACCCAAGAGAGGAGCAACGTGGCAGCTGTTGGTTGGCTAGATAGGAAAACGTTGGTGACTAAAGAGGAAAGAAGTAAGCAGCTGGGAAGTGAGTTGGGGAGGTAGAGAACAAACACACACGTTAGTAGTGGAGAGCTGAAAAAAAAAGATTTTGGCTGGAAAATGAAGAATAATGTTAGACAAGAAGCTGGTGGTGGCATGAGAATTAAGTAAGAGCTGTTGGTGAGTTGAAGAAGAACACGTGTTGGTGGAGAACAACGTTGAAGCTGGTGGTTTACAAAAAGGAGATAACAAGTAGAAAGAGGACGTTGCTATTGGTGGAGAGAAAAACAAAAGGAAATAAAGGAGCTATTGGTGGAGACTCACGTTAGAGGAAGAAACAACATATACTCTCCACTTATATGAACGCATGAGGTGGCAAGCAACAAAGGAAAGAGCTGGTGAAGAAAGCTGCCGGTGAAGTGGAGGAAAGACAAGATTGCTGCTGGGCACCACGTTAATAACAGCTGTGGAGAGCTTTGAGGCAACACCAATCACTCACGTAGATCACCTCTCAAGACGTTGGCAGCTGCTGGTTGGAGAAGCAAAAAGGGGCGTGACTCAGCTGGTGAAGAAAACAAATTAAAGTGAGCTGGTGGTGACTCCTATGTGGTCAGCTAGTGCATGACAAACAACAAGTTTTGCGCCAGCTGCAGAAAGGGGGTGTTTTAATTTGTTTTCTTAATTTAATTTTAATTTCGTATTTATTTTATTTGTGTGATTTAATCAATGCAAACATATTTTAAGACCATGATTTATGTTACATTGATAAATATGTGTGAGTAAATTTTTCTTTTCGGTTAAGGTTAAGATTGATATTGGA
>JANTPM010000002.1:13157090-13178766 GCA_025434745.1 Erythroxylum divaricatum
TAATTAATAACATTTATAAAATATAATATAAAATCATTTGTAGCTATCAATAAATGTCATATTAAACTCGACAATAACATGTCAAAATTGTTACTAAAGCATCATATCTTTAGTAACATGGATTGTCATAGCATACTCATTAGTGTTACCATTCATATTTAATAACACTTATCACCTGTTACCGTATGTCATTTTTGTTGTAATGAATAACCTTGTCTGCCACTAAAGAAAGCTCACAGGCATATCCTGCCACTAATTTAGATCAAACACAATTACACTTACAAATTAAGGTATCAAAAAAATGCAATAAACTTAGAAACTAAGATGGGACCTGCATCAATATTTTTTCAAATACCACAATTAAAATTGTAGAAAAATATTCAGATTTTACACTAATTCGAGCATGCAAATTTATTTTCAAACCCAAAATAAGGTATGGCAATTTCCAGGTTTCTAGAAGCAAAAACAAGATGAGGTAGCAATTTTACGATTTCAAAAACAAAGAATAAACATGGTTAAAAGGTTTTGTTTTCATAAGCAAGTTTGACCTTCCAAAAAAGTTGATTGGAAATCAATTAGATTTAAAATAAAAAAACCCTAATTGATAGTTTTAACCCTTAATTTTTATCAAATTAATAAAAATCAAGCAATTTAATTAATTTAAACAATTAAAGGAGGCTCTGATACTATTGTTACGAAACCAACTGTGATCCTGTGATTGAATCATATATGCGCTTATAAATAAAATTTTATTGTTTCTTAATCGAATCTTATTAATTAACTTAAAAATTGCAAATAGTAAAAGGTAAATAAATTGAACTTGATTCAAATTCTTAGAAAAACATTTTCACGAGTGTAGATCAGAAACTCTTCAAGCTTCCTGTCTCTAATAATATCCACATAATAAAAAAAAAACTCATTGTTTAAGAGGAACAAGTAGGAGTGCTAGCTCCCTTACGCTTACTTCCTATTTATTAAAGAATAAGGTTTTTATTTCTTATTAAATTTAAATCTCCTCATTATAATGAAGTCAAACTCTAATTATAATTATAATTTAATTTTAATATAATCAAATATCTTATATTTGATCCTTGAAGTTTCTCAATTTCACAATTAAATCTAATTTATTTTAAATTGATTTTTCTTTTTTAATTGTTCTTTATGTGTAAAGTATTAGGTTCCTAATATGTTGCAATGATTGTAAATTATAATTCTAATTCATAATTAAAACTCCTTTTAATTTATCACTAATTCTATAATTAGACAATTTATAATCATAAATCAAAATTGACATCTATTAGTATATCATGACTACCCAAATATTATGAATGTCAAAGAAGTTTGATGCAATCCGTCTATGTATGATTAAGATCATATAAGATGTATGATCTAATCCTTTCATCTCTAATGTTCCAATTAGCTATAGAGTACAGATATATTATCTACTCCTATAAATCAAATCATGTTAATTTTTGCTAATTAGAAATTGATATTTGGAAACATTTTTCAAATGTCAACTCATTTTAGTCAAGAATTCCTTAGACTACTACTAATCAAAAAAAAACTAGAACATTTGCTCTAATTACTTTAAGACAAATCTTTATTTAACTTATTCAGTTATCTCTACATGGTTCATAATGTATCAAAATACTACCAATTGATTTACCCTAATTAGAATATATCATAAATAGTATCAAAGCACATTACTTCTTATATAAGATACTTTGATAATCACAAATCTAAAGATCAGTTATAAAACCATCATAGTAAGAAAATCCATAAACACATAAGTAATATTTCTTTTAGGATTCTCATAATTGAGTTAGTTCAGTTAACTTATTCTCTAATAAGAACTCATGTAATTATTTAAATATTTTCATAATTTAATTTATGAGATCAATTACTTTCTTCGTAATAACATGTGCTAGTTTTATTGTTTCATTAATATCCCATCTTGATGGATCTATAAATAGGAGCAATTTAGGAATAATACATAAATGTAAATTAAATCCCATAACTATGATCTCACTATAATTTCAATTGCACAGTAATTATTCTAATAATTTTATTTTTGTAGTAAAACATCAAATGTAATTAACAAAATATATAAAGGAAAATAATGTCTTTATTAATTAAAATAATGATGTCATACATAAAATTGCATTCAATTGATTGACTGCGAAGACATAAATTAACAAGTACAGCCTGAATTCAATGAATCAGGCCCGTGTTAACTAGGCTTGGACCTAAGGGAGCATTTTGAAAAGTTGAAAGGCTTACCAAAAGGCTTGAATCTCTTCCTTTAATATGACATCATTTTAGTTTAACTATCCAAAATAGCATCATTTTTGTTTGTAGGTTTAAAAAGTTTAAAATCAAAATGACATTATTTTGAGGTAGCCTGAAAGGGCTCATGTTGAGTTCTAACCATAACAAGCTCAACCAAGCAACTAGATATCTTAACCTAACCTAACCTATTATCATTCCTAGTTTTAGACTATAAAAAAAGTATGTCAAACACCTGAAATACCTTCCCCAATAGATAACTGTCTCTACTACTTTATAAAAATGAAGATGAGACAAGTTTTAAACATGTTATTAAGTAATAAACGAGAGTTCAAGACTTGAAGTACTAATATCGATATGAAGTATATTAAACAAAAAGGGATTATTAATAACCACATAACCTAAAGAAATGATAAGTTTATCCAATCTATCTTAACATGCTAGATGTGAGTTATGAAAGGTGCATTAAATGATTAAACAAGTGAAACACTAGATGTGAGTTATAAAGGGTGAATTAAATGATTAAACAAGTAAACAAGGTAAGTGTTAATTGTGTATGAACTATCAATTGTATTGATATATGAGATAACATATACTCTCACACGGAAGAGAGTTAACATCATAAAAAATGAATCATGCTATATGCGCATCGAACAAAAAAGGATAATATGAGGATTTCAAATTTATGTTATATAAGGATCTTCAAGAAATTTAAATTAAAATATCCTTTTTACTTGAATTAATGTTTACTATCTTAGAATGTTATTAGAATCATTAGAGATAATTAACTTAAAGTTTACTATCTTAAAATATCACTAAAAATTTATGAATGATTCAATATAATATAACATTAGAAAAAAAGAGTTAATTTAATTCAATATTATGCAACATTCTCCCCTCAATTGTAGTTTCATTTCCTACTTGTTCCTTTGTATCTTCTCTTAGTCTTTTATTGTCAAGTGCTCTCTTGAACTCATTGTAATAATGTAGTCTCTATATATAGTATTCCTTTCATCATCATCCTCATTATTATCACACTCAGTCCGAAATCTCGCAATAAAACGAGGTCTGAGAAGATCTGATAGTACACTACCTTACTCTTACATTTTTCTTTCATTTTTCAAAAAAAAAAATTTACGTGACAAAATAGTTATCAGTATAAATCAAATCAACTGAGCCCAGCCAAAAAACATATGGTCCTGCGAATGCAATAAATATCGTTCTGATCTTTGGTTTATAGCAGAAAGATGTGTAGGCCTTGAGGATATTATGCGTTGTCCATTGGCATTGACTAATGAGAAACAATTAATGGTAGAGCATAGGAGAGGCTTTGGTTAAGTCCTTTGGCTTATTGGAAGACTGGACAAAGTTGTGTCTTTGTCAACTGATTGAAAGGCATAGCAAGCTCCAGCAATCTTTCAACATCTAATGGTTTCTTAACTGAATCTAATAACTTCCTATTCATATGGATATCATTGTGATGAATCCTGATCACATCAGGATTCATTTGGAATATGAACTGACAAATATAGCCGTGTCGAAATTCATAAAGATCTCATCCCAATAAATAGGGATACAGTATCTGCAATTGGGTATATAGCTGGATTAAGGATAGTTGAGATCTTCTCCATGGAAAACGCTTTATCATTGTGTATATGAAATCTGCATTAGATACCAGATAATTACCCAATATTCTCCCTCCATATCGTTCTCTTGAATTTCAATTTTCAAAAGTCGCTCACGTATTCTGCACAGCTAAGCGTTCCTCTGCTTATCTCCTGAGTTTATCTTCATTTTGGTCTGTGTTCCAACTCCTCTCTTAAACATTCAACATCATGTCATAGCCAGCACTGAGCCGTCTAGGTCTAATCTCTATATTCATCCAAAAGATTGAATTTTTAGTGTGGTTTCTTCTCAAGTCTGAACAATGCAATGCATTATGCTTGAACCATCGTATGATAGAGCTGTCAAACCGAGACATTGTGCAGATAAAGAAATCAATTGACTACCAGTAATCTAACTTTGGCGGTATTGTAGGATCAGAACCTGAGGAGCAACATTTATAACAGTATAGTCCGTGGAGCTCTGAAAATGGCAGATTGTAACACGAGAACTGCCGACAAAGCGTCATCCATGTAAACATTTTTTCCCCCTCTGCACTCTTCATATGTTCTCCACTTCTGTGAATGGCTAACTGTAGCACAAAAGACTTACAACCGTTGGCGTTTTATTTTTACCATTTCATTATCGATTGATTCCCTATCTTTGTTTCAGGTTGTCTAAGTGTAGATTTCCAGATGTGCATTTCGAACTACTTGGTATGTCGTTTGCTTTTAATGTGGTAAGTTGAAGGTGAAAATACAATGTGATCACGTACACTTTGTTATTCTATAATCTATTGCTTCATTTTTTGCGTTCTGGTAGGAACTTTTGGCTGCAAGATCAAAAAAAATGGCCTCCCTACTCAAAGAAAACCACCCACGAAACGTCAGTGACTTTTTAAAGGATATTCGTACTGATACTGAAACGTTTGAGCTTGTTGCAAGATTCTGCCATGGATTTGAACTTAATCTCACAACAGAGAATGTTATTCCGATCACTTGCCTTGCTCACTATCTGGAGATGACTGAAAATCACAGCCCCGATAATCTTCTAAATAGAGCTCTAACGTTCTTCGAACAAAGAGTCCTTACTGGTTGGAATGAAACGATCAAGGCGTATCATTCTGTAGTTAGTAACCTTGAACAGGCACTGAATTTGGGCCTGATAGATGCCTGCATAGATTCCATTATTCACAAGGCACTAGAGGAACCCCGGCTTCTCGGAGAACCAATGAAGATTTCATCTTGTGGCCAGAATAGTGCGGACGAAGAAGAATGTTTCAGGCCAAGTGCAAGAAGAAGGCTCTTTGTTCTTGATTGGAAGTCAGAGGATTTGACAACATTGCCACTCCAGCTATATGAGCCTATAATCAGTGAAATGAATCAACGGGGACTGCTGCCTGAATATATAGCTGCGTCCCTTTGCAACTATGCAAAGAAGTGGGGTTTTTATAGTGATTCAGGCGTTGAAAGCTTATCCTTGTGCCAGAGGAACCCAAGAAAAGATGTGATTGAAGCTGTCGAAAGGCTGCTTCCTCGTAGAAACGGGCTTGTTCCATGTACATTGTTGTTTGAAATGTTAAGGTCTGCAGTTTTATTGGGATCTAGCAGTGATTGCATAGATGGATATGAGAATAGGATTGGAAGGCAGCTTGACCAGGCAACAGTCAAAGATCTCTTGATATTTTCTCAAGGCTATGCGGAGGAAGTGCAATATGATACTGAGAGTTTAAGGCGGCTGTTGAAGCATTTTTATGCCAATTACAGTAGTTCTGATATGTCTGGCATAATCTCAGTGGCAGAGCTCATTGATGAGCTTTTGCTGATGGTTTCAAATGACATTAATTTGAATGCGGGGGCATTTGTTTCCCTAGCTCAGATGTCAACGTTTGCATCGTCAGGAACAGATCGGAAGTCCGACGGCATTTACAGAGCAATTGACATTTACCTGGATAAGCATAGGCATTTTACAGAGCTGGAGAGGGAAGAGATATGCAAGTTGTTAGATTGCCAGAAGCTGTCACCTGAAGCTTGTGAACATGCAATGCAGAACGGAAGATTGCCACTGAGATTGGTGGTGCAAGTCTTGTTCGTTGGACAGCTACAGCTTCGAGAGAGAATTACAAAGGAGGTTGAGATTATTGAGGAAAGTATGAAGAAAGATGAATCAGAGGAAGAAAAGGAAAAAGAACTGGATGAGGATAGAGACGAAGAGGAGATGAGGACTGAAATGGAGAAAATGAGCATCAAAGTGATGGAACTAGAAAGAGAGTGTCATAAAATGAAGGCAATTGTCAATGGCTGCAACAGTCATAAGTCAAAGAAATGGAAGGGTAGCATGTGGAAGGAAATGAAGAGAAAGTTAGGGTGCATGAATAGCATTCATGATTGCAAATCCCAAGTCAAGAAGAAGAAGGTACATCCAAAGTACCAAGTTTGACATGTGCTTCCGTTCTGCTTTTCTTTTTTAACCTTAGCGCTCCGTGTATAATTGTAGTAGCTTGTCCTGAATTCCATTAATATAAGTTCCGTTCTCAATGAATAACAGTTAATGAGTGGAATAGAAAAGCTACTTTCAGGAGATATCATACGATATTGCACATAATATAAAATCTATCTTCCCAATTTCTACTTGCCCCATATCATCATCACAGGGATGGCCAGAGTTTATATTGATTTCAGAAAGGCTATATCTTATATTCAATATGAGATTAAACTACATCTCCTTTGTCTGACACTTTTTGTGCCTTCAGTGGGCAATGATGGCAAAAAGATTCTAACCTGGCAGAAAGTCAAAAACCTAAAGAACAATGCATGCATATCCTAAGAAAAGCTCTAAGACGGGGAAAAAGAGGACAACATATAATCAAGAAGATCAGACGGACAGAGCTAACGGTATTTCACTTTCCGAGGAAATATCAGAATCCTTCCCCTCCTGTGATGATCTGTTGCTACGTGCACCTTGGTCTTCATATCCATCTTTCTCACTACCACCTTCATTGTCATCTTCGCTAATCACAACTACCCCACCGAAATGCACCCGCCGTGCACCTTCAGGGGAATATGGAGAAGGCACAGGAGACTCGCCAGATGTTGTATGCGCAGGCACAACTCCTGTAGCTCTTGAACGTGTGGTTGATGATTTTACAGAGGAATTGCATTGTTGCAGTTCATTTCGGACCGGTTTAATGAATCTATATACAAATATTAACAGCCAAAATGCCCATGGAACGCAAACAAAAGTCATTCCTGCGTAGAGATACCGGTCTTGGGAGTCATTTGATGGTAGAAAAAGGTAAAGGGCAAGACAGACTCCACCAGAAACAATGAATGCGAAGAAGAGGAAGGAGAGAACATACACTCTAGGATCTCTTTTCCTGGCATCCATTGAAGATTAACTTTGATTGTTTTTGATCTTGTGATTACGAATGTTAGGATGATGGTGGTGATGGTGATGGGGACGGTGGTGGGTGAAGATGACACTAAAATCCATCAGGATTAAAAGTAAAAAGGAGCAATTACAAGGCATCGAAAGCGGGGAGGTTTGTTGGTGTAAGAGAGAAGCGTTTGTTAAAAAACTGTAATGGCTTTGGAATATAACCGTTTATAAAAGCCAACTACCTAACCAAAATATGATTCCTACTCTCATTGGAATGCATTAATTAGGAATATAAGTGGATGCTGCTCTCCCAGCAATGAATCATTCCAAACTCATTTATTCAAATAAATAACTAAATTTAAACTTTAACCTCATCTACTAAATCAACAGAGAAGATATAAGATCAAACATGTTTAGGTTCATAATAGGCCAAAAGTGCACTTTTAAGGTCAGCAGAATACAAGTTGAATCCTAGCGTTTTGAAGCATGTCACAACAATTTCAAAATATGTAGAATAGATCTTAAATGAATGAAAATTTTGATATAATTAATTCCGTGTCAGTTAAATGTTATGTCAATTTTGACATGACATTGATTATATATTTCTTAAATAAAAATTGATTCTTGCTGCTTCATAATTATTTTTTAATTAATCAAAAAGTGGATCTCACAATCACGAGACAGCGAGAGTTACTATTTATATATTTCAGACAGTAAATCTCACTTGTCACGCAACAATAGGTCCAAATTTATATATTTTAAGTAGTAGGTCTGACTTGTCATGTGATACCGAATCTTACTTTTTATTTAAAAAATAAAACATAATGTCACTAGCTTTGACCTAACGTTTAACTGACGAGAGGTCAACTCCGTTAAATTTTCTATCCATTTACGATCTGTTTTGATTATTTTAAAAACGTTAGGGTTCAATTTGAATACTTCAAAACGTTAGAGTCTATTCTATATTTTGTTGTAAACGTTGATGTTTAAAATATTTAACGGTGCATAATATTATATGCCAAATTTTTATTATTTTTCAATGTAGTTTATTTTTAACTAACTTTAATTTATTTATAATCAACAATTAGTTACATTACCTGAATTTATACGGTTTCTTTTAAATAGGCTGACCCTAGAGATGTGGTCCGACCCGATCACAGTCTAACTAGCCCAATCAATCTGATCCATCATTTTTTTAAATATAAAAAATAATGTCGTTTTTGAAATAACGGTTAGATCATAAGCCAAAACTGGGCTGAATCTTTTTTGACATCCGTAGCTAACCCAGAACATAGCTGAAGTTCAATTCGGCTCCCCCTATTTAAGTCCTAATACCAGTAAGGAGTTGCTAGTACACAGAAAAAAAGAAAAAGCATGTTTGTTACAATATTTTACATTTCTTGTTCCAAAAAGGTTGAATCCCCAATTCTAAGGGGCCCCAGTCACAGGCCCGACTACTGCTGGAGGATTGAATTGCGGTATAATCTTGGTCAGCTCCCTAACAGAGCGGTCCACTGTCTCTCGTTACCAAGAGTCGAACCTAGGACTTTGTTCCAATTAACCCTGTTAGTTGGTCAATCAAGTTACCCGTGCGGGCAATATTTTACATTTCTTATTACTTGAAGTAGTAGTCGTTCGCCCACAATAATATTAAAATTTACAATAAAAATAATAAATAGAAGGGAAATAAATTAAAAGCATGAAATTTTCTTGTTTATTTACCATAGTACAACTGTTAATGAAATACACGTTTAGGTTAATATATACACATAAAATTAGTGGAAAAATATGTCTCATAATCTTAAAATAAATCAAGAAAATTTAGTAAACTGTGAAATATTGTGATCAACAAAAGTGAAATACGGTATTTTTAAAAATATATTATGATTCTATTTCGTACCCATCTTACATTGTATCAATAAGTAAATTGTGATAATCCTGCTCACAGGACCAAACCTGCCAATAATCGAGAATGCATGTCTTTTGGGAGCTCATTTATCTACCTAAATAAAATATATGAATATATATATGGCTGATGATAGCATGTTAACTAATAATATTTATATTTAACACTTCAACAACATAATTAACATTGACATATATAGCATGCCTGATCAAACAATTGATATTCACTACAACAAAAGACAATTCTAGCGAAAATATTTGTCGCTCATATTCATTAGAGATGATTTACATTTGTCACAAAAAACGTTGCGAAATCTCCGTAGCCAAAAACTATTGGCAACAATTGTCAAAAATCATTGCTAATAGTTTTTTACTACACTTTATTTTCGCAGCAAAAAACTATAAGCGACATTTTGCTAAATCATGAAAATTGTCGCCTATAGTTTTCTACTACGTTTTATTTTCGTAACAAAAAACTATAGGCGACATTTTACTAAATCGTCAGCAATAAATTTTTGCTACATTTTGTTTTTGTATTTAAAAGTTATTAGCTAAGAAGCATAGACACGGACACGGACACCGGATACGACACGGACACGGACACGAGGACACACCAACTTCTAAAATTTGGTGGACACGGACACGACATATATATATATTATAAAATTTAAAATTAAGAAAAAAATTCAGAATTTATAATATAATATAGATTGATTGATGTGTTTCAAAACCTGCAACATCTTAATAGTTCATACATATTTGGTACTTTATAAACCCCTCTCAAAAAACATGGAGCATATATTTTATAGAGCGTATATTCCATTAATTAATGTCCGAGCAGTCTTCAGACGTGTCTGAGTTGTGTCCACCGCGTGTCAGTGAGTGTCCGACAGGGACACGTGTCCGACACGCGAACACGGCTCCATTTTGCCGTATCCGTGCTACATAGGTTATTAGCTATGTTTTTGTAAACATAACTAAATGCTTTTAGCTACGTTTTGTACAGTGTAGTCAAATTTTTAATATACATTATAACTAAATGTCATATCATGTTAATTATAATTACTGGTGACATTTTTAATCCATATTATTGTATGTAATACGCAGATTTTTTGTTGTACAATTTATTATACAAAAATATTTGAAAATTAGAAACATTGTATATAAAAATAAAATATCATTAAATTGAATAATATACAAGATGCTAATTACAATTTGAAAAATACTTATATATAAAATAAACAATTCAAATATTAATGACTAAGAATCGTTTTCATCTTCACTGCTTACATAATTTGGACCAATAGAGCCGATGAACAATCAAAGACGACAGACAATGAACAACGAAGATCTCAATAACATAATTATAACTCAATAGAAGTTGGCATAATAAGTTTTAATTCAAACAAACAATGAAATTGAAACTGTCAAGAATAAGAAGCATGAGCCCAATATAAAAGTCATCATATACATATGTGAATAGAACCTAAAGAAATTAGGTAATGTTGTTTTTAGATAGACTCTATATTTTAAAGTTGAAATTAAAGATCCTTATAATTCCATAATTAGAGATAAAGGCAATCGCACATCAAGAAAAGTGGAACAAAAGATAAGAATAAATATCAAGAAGTTGCTTGGACTCAAGTAATGAGGTATGGATGTGAGTCGAACACAATGATGTGGAAGTTTGAAACAACTTATGGGAGTTAGGGAACATGTCTTCATGGAGTTCTATAGCAATAACATCTCATTCTAGTACAGTAACCAGCATGAAATTTTTAATTGGAAGTAAATGCATACATTAGAAATCACAACACAAAAATCATCTCTAATAAAACTTTCATCGAACACTTAATAGGCAGTACCTAAACAACTTTCCTAATCCATGTTCAGCTTCAACCAACCTATTCTGGACGCACTACCCATCTTACCAATTTCATTATTATGACAACACATATTCACCATCAAGAAAACCACAACACACGAATTGAACACTGGTGTGGATGGGTACGATATCTTGTACGCTGAACCGCATCCAATCAAATTAGTATTGTCCGCTTTGACCGGGGTTCGATCCCCTGACCTTACGGTTTTGTTGCGTTGAGACGCACGCCTCTTACCATTGAGCTGAGTGGTTGCTGTTCAGCGTACAAGATACCGTACCCAACCACACCAAGCAGTATAACCTTATTTTGGTTTTACCGTGGGACTCAAATTGGAGTGAAGGATTATGCAGGTCTCGTAGCGGTGGCTCCAGCGAGAACCCATCTCCACAAATTGCTGTTTTTTTTTCCTGTTAGGTGATAATCAATAACTAATTGTTAGTTCTTTAAGCATATGATAAAACAAGCTCAGCATTCACACAAACAAATGGATAGTGACAAGGACAAATTCAAGATTTAACTTCAAGCTCAGCATTCACGTATGACGTATCCATGCGCAACTACCGCCAATTCGTACATGATTGTTTAATTTGATAGGCATGCACCTACTAATAATTAAAAATTGGGTTGGTATGTCAATTTATTCCGCCACAGTTTCTTCCTTCAGTTTACAGAATTGGATGGCGAAAAAATTAAATGATTCTATAATACTTATTGTTAAATATGGTGTGCAATATTATATTATTAAATAACTTTTAATTTCGTTTAAATAAATTATACAGATATTTGTTAAGAATATTATATTTTAACAATGTACTCTAAAGTTTTATTTAAAACGTTGAAGGTAAAAATTTTAATTTATACTGTTAAATGTTAATTTAAAATTTAAAACATTAAAATTAATATTATATTTAAAAATAAATGATCATTGACGGGGCAATATACATCATATTAGGTTACAAGTTTACGTCTAATCAAACTTAGTTGGTGCAAGCACAGTTAGTTTAATTGGAAATGAACATCTTATCTCCTTACCCAAGTCAAAAAGTGCAGACATGGAAATTCCATCTTAAAACTGCAATATGGACATGTTTATGAAAACAAGGTAAGGTAAGAATGTAACATTCACTTTTCCAAAAAATAAAAAAAGGTATCATTCACATTTCTATATACAACATCAATGGTCAAACCCTCCCAATTTAATACACTTTAATTACGTAAACTACAGTTCAGCTAAACCAAGTATATGTCAACTTACGTCATTGGACATGCAATAGCTGCCTTCAATTGACCGAAATTGAATGACCATCCATATCTTTTCTTTAACCAAACTAGGGTTTGAGGAAAACTAAGCTTGTTTGTTCTTTCAGTGACAAGATGTAAAGAGACACCAGTGTTATCGTTCCAACTCATGGAATCTCTGCTTGATTGAGGCTCCAGACACAAGTGATCATTGTCTTGCACAATCTCAGGCTGCTTTTCTATGCCTGTATCATATATGCATAAGTTCTTTGCGTCCCATCAACATGTATTAGCATGAATTAGGTTACATATAGATTGTGTCTTTCAGCTCACTTCTCACCCTATGTTTCTTCTGGTTGAGGACATTAGGACATTAATTGCAAGAGATTGGTGTTGCTCTCTTAAGCATATTTTTCGTGAAGCTAATCACTGTGCGGACTTCTTCGCTAAGCAGGGTTCGTCAACTATGACTCGATGGTCTCTTTGGGAGAATCCAGCTCCAGGACTACGATTGTTGCTCCAGAATGATCAGAGATCAGTAGCATTCTTGAGGCGTTAACCCTCGTTAGTTTCCTTTCTCCACTTAAACCAATTTTTTTTTTTATTTGATGAAGATTGCTAATCGTTAAGGTTATTTAATCAGTCACCATACGTAGTGTATCTTGTCCCCTTCTCTGTACCTAATCCTAATGCACGCATTGAACCAGTTACTAAGTCTTTAAAAGAAGATCAATATTAGATTGTAGTATGGTTTAATAGATTCGTGTCCAATTGTTTTTAATATAGTAGTCCTGTTTGTTCAACTTCTTAACCAGCACATCATCGATGATGAACAACCCAACAAGAAACCTGAAAACGAAAACTGCTTTCTCAATTATTGCAAGGCTGTCTTGATTTAGAAGTGAATTATTTTGATTCCCTTGCCAAAGCTAAGCCTATTGGCAGTCATCTTCTTCGAGATGTAAAAGGCTTACGGTCTGTTTAGTAATTGCCATTGCCAATGAATGTACTAAAGATACGTTCCTTGTATCAGGGTGAGCAATTATTAGCAATTCTATTCTTCTAACGATATTTCATTTCTTGCTTAACATCTAATACAAGATTAGAAGGATTAGTTTAAAAAAAAAAAAAAAGTGCTTAAGGTTTAGGATGATATTAAGAAAACACAGATTATGAAGTTTGTACACGAAGTTTCAAAATCAGTTTGTTCAAGTTTTTCTGCAGTTGGCCCAACTACATGCCTAGGCCTAGCAAAGATTTGTCGGGTCACTAGGCCTAGAACATGACTACATTAACCAACAGATTGTGGCTTTAGCAGACCGACAAAAACCTGGGCTCTAAATTGCTACTAAGGGAGGGACGATAAAGCCACCCAGTGCCTGGTAGCTTTGTGGTACCAAGATGAGGACCCAATGGGGTTGAATTGGGACTTCAGGTGCTGACACCGGAGGTTTTATCAATATTTTAAAAATTAAATCGGATATTAAACTGGTCGAAAAAAAAGGTTTAAAGTTTAGAGGTTCGATTGGTAGTGAGCCACTATCAAATCAGTATATAATAAATAAGAAATAAAGCTTATAAGAATAAGTAAAAATAAAATATTTTGTTGAAATAAAAATTTACCTATGTCTATTATTAGATCATGAATTAATAATAAATAAATATAAGTCTAATATAATTTTAAAATTATAATAAAAATCAAAATTGTATTTCTGAAAGAGGTTATGTCTTGTTATCGTTAAAAGTTCCAAATTCTCCAACGTTATTTAAAGATTCGTAAACTAAGCTTTTATCTAAAGTATTTGCATCAACTTCTTCTACTGTATTAAAATAAATTACAAATTAGTAATGTATGAAATTATTTTTAATTGAAAACTTGTAATATATTATAATTTTAACTTAAATATGATCAAAATAAGATACAAACTGACCATCAGTAGATATTTTTAATTTATTCGTTGTGACAAATGCATTTTCTTCATAAATTATTTTGACAAGGCTTTATTCTATTTAAATTTTTATGATGAAATTTAAACAGTTTGCAAATGTTATAATTCATTTAAATGTCTCAAAATATTAGAAATTAACTTGTAATTATGAAATATTAGTTAAATTTGCACCTTTTGTCTATAGAAGAAATATTGATCACCAAGATCTAGAGTTTGGCATCACTGCATGTATAACTAACCAGGTGCGTATATTTCTTTCATATTTATTTATGAGTAACAAATATTTTATGAAAGTATAATTCAAATAATAATTCGGATTTTAATATGTTTATGTTTGTAAGTTTCATCAATGTACTTCAAAATGCGTATTAGTGGTGGTGTTGCGTGTAACCGGAAGTAAGAGAGATAATAATTTTCAACTAAAATAAAATAGAAGATATTGAGAAGAAGTATGTGACTTGAACATTTTGTAGGTGACAATACGATTTATATAATATTTCTAGCAAAATTATGATATTAATGTAAGAAAATTATATTATGCTTATAGGCACTTATATTGTAATAAGTGATGGCGTCATTTGATCTTTAGTGTGATTATAGTACAGTTTTCTTCTTCTTCTCTTATTTAGGAAGACAAAGCATCCAAAAAGAAATAATATTATAAACCAATAATTTTAATGAATTTGGCTTGGTAATTAAGTGAACATATTCTTCACAACAATTCTATAAATGCGAAAATTTTGATGAAAGAAAGGAAACGGATTTTGCAAGGTTTTAAAAATCAAACCGAATTGTCCAGTCCGACTGAAAAAGGTTGAATCGACCAATTTTTATATAGAGAGGTTATTACGTGAAACCGAACCGGTCCACTAACCAGTTCAAACCTTTTCTGGTCAGACCAGACCGTCTGGTCCGGTTTTTAAAACCTTGGGTTTTACTTTATGACATACCGACTTAGACGTGACAACAAGACCAACCAAAAGTGTTACAAAGTAAAATTTAATGTCAAAGAATTAAGAAGAGTTTCAAGCTGTTAGTATAGATTAGATCATTTGTGCGTCTGTCTGTGCCATCCTCCTCCAATTACAAATTTTGCAATAAATAAATGGGACAAAGCAAAATTTATGACAGAAGGAGAGTGGCACAGGCGATCTCGTGCATTTGGTATGTTGTAGTTACCTTTTTTGTTTAGAGACAAGTCTTTTAATAGTGTGATACTCAATAGTAAAAGTGAGATGTGATCTTCTATCTAATCTTATTCTATCTAACTCTATTCAATCGAAAAAATGTTTTTGTTTCTTTTTAAATTTTATAAACTCTATTAATCTTCCAAAATTTATAGCTTATGAGCCAAGTTGACCCTAGTCGATGTCCTCCTTGTCTTCATCTTCATTATCACAAAATAAAAAATTTTCGGTCATTCTTCTTCTTTTGAACACTAAAGAAGTCTAGAATTCTTCACTTTTAGTGATATTCAAATCTCTAGAAAACCATCGGCAATTGGAACCCCTCTCACCATCTCGTCTCTCTTTGCCAACTTCCTACATGTTGTAAACCCAAATTTTCGAATCTCAACTACATCAAAACGTGCAACTTTTATGGACAAGTCTATTATTGAGCTAATTTTTTTCATAGACGAGTCCATTATTGAGCTAAACAACTTGAGTGATGAATACATTATGTGATATTGCCTTTTGTCATTTTATCACAGAAGAAGGGATAAGAGAATGACGGAGAAAATGCAGGGATGTTTGGGGATAATGAATATTTATTTAACATTTGAAATTCTTAAAATGGAGATATTTCAAGAAAAGGGATTAGGAATGGACGATGAAGCATTGACAATGATTTCCAAAAAATGCACGGGATTGATGCAATTGGACTTGGAGGGTTGCCTAAATGTGACAACAAAAGGGTGACTCAGGCTGTGTAAAACTATAAACTGTAGGAGATTAAGAGATATAAGTTTGAAATTGTGTGATAATGTGAAGGTTGATATTATAAATTTTTTGGTGTTCTCAAGGTCGTCACTGAGAAAAATAATCCCTCCGTGTGGATTTTCTCCATATCATATCCAAGTAACATTTTTCTTGCGACATAGATGTTTACTTTGCCCAAGGTAGCTTTTAGAGCTTTGGAGTGTATTTTGCTAAATTCTTTATAAAATTCAATTGTAATCTTTTGAATTGATAATGCAGTGGAGTTTCCTTTTGCTTTTCAATATCATTTGTTGTCTCTACAAACTCGCTTTATATAAACGTGTATCAACTCTCATGAACAACTATCATTCTTCTTCAATCTTCTTGAGTTTCTTTGATCAATTCTATAAAATCTTTATGGCGTTCCCAAATATTGTCTCTCTATGCAGTCACCACCACTATTGATCCAAAACCAATACAGAATTGCCATCTTAAAGCCTTTGAGAGTATCTCAACTTGCACTTGCACGGCCGTGCAAGTTAAGTCACGACCGTGACCTGCTTGGTATACTTAATACCTTCCCTTACCTCCATGGAAGAAGTATTTTGAAATTAATATATTGGAGGAGAAGAACAAGCTTAACGGGCATCGAAGTATGGACCTATATAAAGTAGGATATGACAAATTAAAAGGGTTAAACGGGTAGATGAGAGATGTATCTTTTGGTTTCAAGTTATTCTTGATAACGGTAATTTACTTAAGAGGTTTATGTATCTTTTATCTGGACATCTCATTAATTTCCCAAAGATAGTGTGATACAATTTTGTCTTCATTTAATCACATTATAGTTGTAGCTTCAGAAATGTTGATGGGTTAAATGTTTGCCCATATCTCTTTTGCTCGTTCACTCTATGATTGAAGGAAATTGTAGTGGTTCAGTTCACCAAGAAAAGTGAAGGTTTGATCTTCTGATTTTTTCAAGCAAACCGAGACATAGTTTTCATGGAGAGATTCTTTTTTTTCATTCTTTCATTCTTTCTACATATTTTCACCAATTTTTTGTACATTAATTTGTATGCCTCGTAAATATTCCCCTTTTTGTCATTTAGGTCACTTCTATCACTGCCATAATCTGATATTAGGTCTTGAGATGAGTTGTTTTCGAAATTTTCTGATTTTTCCTTTTTTCCAGCTTCAGTTACTTCCTTCTCAGTTACTATTAATCAAGTAACTAGACTTTTGCTATGTAAAGGAACCAACGCAGCACCATTTACTATTTCTTCTTCGCTACCATATTTACTCTCAGAATCATTCTCACTCTACGTGCTCATGAAGGACCTTTCATTTTCTCTTCTTTAAAGTATTAGCACATTCGGATTAAATGTGTTCGAAACCTTGAAATTCATGATATTGGATTCTCCTTGCCTTCCTTTCACCCTTTCTTGTAGCTATGTTAGCGAAACTAGGATCTGCACTAACTTGCTACCAAATTTTAAAATGGTGACCTTGCTCTGATACCAATTGGAAAATCAAAGAGGGTAGTCGTTTCGCAAACTTTTCGATTTGTTTCTAGTAAACAAAAAAATAGAAAAATTAAGAGAACCAAAAATAAATCAACACAAAAAATTTGATAACGTAGTTTGACACACCTTGCCTACATCTGTGAGGCTCTCACCAGCTTAATAACTTTCACCGAAGTATAATAAATTTACCTAAGGCTTTATTGAGCCAACACCACTCAACCCTTGACACTATCTCTCAACCTCACTTCCCATGAAAGAATTTCACACCTAATAGTATGATCACCTCATACTAACCTCGATAGAGGATTTTCTCAATAAATTTTTTAACGAAAGAACAATAAACGAATAACTCAAGTGATTAGAATAATAAAGAACAAAAACTAAATACATTTGAGATAAAAGAGAAGAACAACTTTCCGAAAGGTTAAGCTCTACTGAAATAGATCTAGAAGTCGTCGCAACAACAATTGGTTGATTCACATAAACACCAACATGAAGTCACGCTTCATAAAGCACGGTAAGAAAGTTGGTACTGAAATAACAATAGAAGCTGGAGATCTGACAAGGTTGATGAAGCAATCGAGGGATTTCCAACAGTGAAGGCGTAAAAATGAGTTTTAAAGCATAAAAACCAACAAGCCTTGCGTGTAGGTATTTGGAATGGGATTGACGGAGTCTTTCTTTGGCTTTTGATATCTTTTCATAATGATTCTAACTTCTTACTTTTCTTCTGCTACCCAAAACATATAAACAAAAATATCTTCACTAAATACAAACTTAGTTCACCTTATCTCCTAATTGTTCTACCCCTCAATGTTGTATGCCTATACACCTTAAATCATCCCACAAAAGAAGAACCCACGATAAGTAAGCCCCTTAGCCATACCTCTAAAAATTCTAGCAATAAAACCTTCACTGACTCACACGTAATACTCCCTTCACTGTAGCATATATCACTCAGCACTTGTTATTCAACTCATCTCATAAGTTTTTATTCAACACCCTCCGGTTCTCAAGTTATAGCCGCACATATACACATAAACCATATTGCCACACACTCCTATTTAAGATAGATGTCTACTGCAGATTTTCGATATACACAAATCCCTCACATAAATAAGAGTCCAATTTTAACCAATTTGCCACCACTTTAATTCAACCATGCAATCATAGCTTAATTATTTTTTATCGCACACCAATTAAGCACCACTTTAATTCAAGTAAGAAGAGTCCACCTTGCATGTGTTTTCTTCTATCCATAATATCCTGACAATTCAGTATTAAACATCATCCAATTACTAACATGTTCAGCAGTAAAATAATTCCAATGTCATGATAATGATAGACTCCAATGTAGTGTAGAATTCCTACAAGTTATATCTTGTATGTCCAATTAAAATGCCAAAATTAAATAAAAGATATATACAATATATCCTAACAGGGGTGAATTATAGTTGACACAAGGAATCAATTTTGGCTAATAAACACAACTTAAGGTGAAGAATATCTTAATTTTACAATCAACTCTTACTTTCCCACTATGTAATGCTCTTTTAGGTTAAATCTATATTTCTTGGTTGGGGGTTTCAGAGCTTTATACATCCTTGACTTTCACGTGAAGGATCTCCAAACTTTGATTCCGGGCTTTCATCTTAAATCTTTTACGCTTGAAGCTAGCTTTTCTCTGAATAAAATTCGACTGAACAAAATTCACTAAAGCATAAGAATAACGAAATTTAATGTTCATTTAGACAATTATCTTTGACTCTTAATATGAATGAGAATAAGTTGTTTTCCTCAACTCTGAATTAATTTATGCATTAAACTTATCTTGATTCAAGATTGACATATTAATATGAGATTGTCCAAGTACAAAATTAGGTGCTTAATAGGTAATTATGTGTATCCTAAGGGTTATTCAATACTAATATGATGATTGTTGATGATTTTAAGTCAGCTTTTGCATAACAACTAAAAGATTAATAACTTGAATTATTGGAGTTGAAGTTGTTTTCCATAGAGTAATTTACCTTATTTAATGCTAATCTTTGAATTTAATTAGTCTTGACTTATGAAATTATTAATCTTCTCAGTAAGACAAACAATAGATGTGAATCACATGACATTTTGCAGCAACGTTGACTCATGTTGTTGAAAGATGCCTACAACTATGACAATCATCCCTATCCACTAAACGCATTCCTCACATCTTTGACAATAATGAAGCACAAGAAAAGATTGGGAACTTTATCAAGAAGAAAAAAAGAAAAAAAGAAAACAATGGAAAAAAGAAAAACTGGCTTCTAGTGAACTAGACAATAATAACAAGAAGTGTTAAAATACCAAAATAGAGAGCATAAGATAAATGAAGACAAAGAGGGCACTCCACTTTCCAACTTATTTCGGTCTTCCAAATACAAACAAGAAAAATCATCCCTATCTACTAAATGCATTGCAAAACTATTTACATGACTAAGTGCTTGTACATAAGATGCAGACATCATAAGATACACATTGATTTCTTAACGCATCAAAAGGAGGGGTGGATGGCTGTTGAAATTAGGATATGGAGGAAATAACCTATATAAGGTAACTAAAAAATCATTCATTAAATCAAATATCAAATTCTAAATAAGGAAATTGTAGAACTACGCAATGAGAAGATCGAACATTCACTTTTCTTGGTGAGCTAAACCATTACAATTTTCTTCAATCACAGAGTGAACATGCAAAAGAGATATGGCCGAACATTTAACTCATCAATATTTTTGAAGTTACAACCACAATGTGATTAAATAAAGGCAAAATTGTATCACATCATCTTTCGAAGATTAAGGAGATGCCTAGATAAAAGATACACAGACCTTTGAAGTAAATTACCATTATCAAGAATAAATTGAAAGCAAAAGATACATCCCACATTTGCCTGTTTAATCCTTTCAATTTTTCATATCCTACTTTACATAGGGTCCACACATCTATGCTCGTCAATCTTATTCTTCTCCTCCAATATATTAATTTTATAATACTTCTTCTTTGGAGCTAGGGGAAGATGTTAAGTATCCCAAACAAGTTATGACCGTGACTTAACTTGCATAGTCGTGCAAGTGCAAGTTAAGATACTCTTAAAAGCTTTAGGAGGGTAATTTTGAATTGATTTTGGATCAATAGTGGTGGTGACTGCATAAAGAGGCAATATTTGGGAGGATCATAAAGATTCCATGGAATTGATCAAACAAAATCAGGAAGATTGAAGAAGAATGATAGTTGTTCATGAGAGTTGATAAACATTTATATAAAGTGAGTTTGTGGAGACAACAAATGATATTGAAAAGAAAAAGGCAAAAGCTACACTATATTATCAATTCAAAAGATTACAATTGAACTTCATAAAGAATTCGTCCAAATACACTTCGAAGCTCCAGAAGCTGCCCTTAGCAAAGTAAACATCCATGTTGCAAGAAGAACGTTACTTGGTTATGATATGGAGAAAATCCACATGGAGGGACTATTTTTCTCAATGATGGCATTGAGAACACCAAGAAATTTATAATATCAACTTTCACATTATCACACAATTTCAAACTTATATCTTTTAGTCTCCTATAGTTTACAGTTTTGTGTTGCTTGAGTCACCTTTTGTTATCACATTTAGGCAATCTTTCAGGTCCAATTGCATCAATCCCGTGCATTTTTTTGAAATCACTGCTAATGCTTCGTCTTCCATTCATGATCCCTTTTCTTGCAATATCTCCAATTTAGGAATTTTAAAGTTTAAATCAATATTCTTTATCCATTTTCTCGATCATTCTTTGATTTCTTCTTTTGTAATAGAATGACAAAAGGCAAATCACGTAATGTATTCATCACTCAAGTTATTTAGTCCAACAATGGACTCGTCTGTGAGGAAATTAGCTCAATAATGGACTCGTCCATAAAAGTTGCACACTTTGATGTGAGTGAGATTTGGGAATCTAGGTATTACAAAG
>JANTPM010000002.1:13196319-13213034 GCA_025434745.1 Erythroxylum divaricatum
GAAATCGAAATCGAATTTATCAACCATTAGGTCATTTTTTTGGTCCGGACCCATAACTCCAAAAATTTTAGAAAAAATCCTAAAAATTCTCAAAAATATAAAACACATGATCATACACTCCAATTCCATTTTTCAAACCTCTAGAATTCATTTTTCACACCAATTCAATATTCAAATCACAATCTACACAAAAATCACAAAATTTCCAATTTACACAATTATACCGGGAATATGTCATACATGCATGTACCTGCATATGCTAGTGCAACAATGATCATTTATCAATAAATATAGAAGCTAAAATGCATGCGCAATTCGAATTATGCTCACACACAAATCCTAACCCATTTCAATTTACTAATATGCCCATCACATCGGTAACGGGATGTTACATCTAACATTCCAAAAACCTAGATCCATAACTAAAGACAAAAAGACAACACTACTGCTTTTGTTTCCTTCTAGATTTCCTACCTTTCCTAATGGTAAAGTCCCCCTCTGCCCCTTCCATCAAACCCGAGCTTTGAACTTCATTAGAAATACTATGAACTACATCAGATTTAGGAGAGGCAATATAATTACTTGATTTGCCCATACCAGGATAGTCAGCATCTTTAAGACATCTTTGTTGTCTGAGAATCCATCAGTAAAGGATGTCCCATCGCACTAACAATCCTACCTAACCCTTCATTGTTCCAATACTCATTGGGGATGTTGTAGAATCTTATCCAGACAAGGGCATATCGAACATCTTCTTGCTCCCCCGCATCCAAGCTCCATTTTTGTAAGAACAAGGGATTCCCTTGGATATGTTAGGGTCCCTTTTCCAATGCCTCATTCAGCCCACATTCAGAATCAAACTTAAACTGAAATTTGTTTTAGCTAATCACTGATATTTCTGTTAAACCGCAAGCTAACCAAGCCTTGGATAGGGCTCTCTAAACTATTGGGAAGGCAGGGCGCTCACCAATGAAAAAGTGGATTAGGGCATGTTGAAACTTGCTTACTCCTTTATGTGTTAACTCTGGTAGCGGGATGATGAAAATTTGATCCTTCTTGATTTCTGGGGTTAGTAAGCTAGAGCCTTGATGCTAGAGGCCTCCTTCACACCGTTAGCAACCATTGATTTCTAGGTTTTTGGAAAAACTTTAAACAATTTTTGGTCTTGGTTGGTTAAAGGAATCTCTGGGATAGAAGGTGCTTCGGACAACTTTTGCAATCTTATGGATATCCTAACAGATGGAATGTTGGGCAATTTGGGTCGATATTTTTGAAATTTGGAATTGGAGAGAGGGTTAAAAGGAGGTATTTTTGGAGATGGGGTTCGAGCTAAGGGTAAACAAGAAGGGGATAGGAGAGAAGAAGAAGAAGCCATGGATGAGGGGGTCACAACTCACTAGTGATCTACGAAGTAATGGGCTCTGCTGCTCTCGCTCTTAATCAATAAAGTTATAAAGATTATTATTTATTGATTTTATATATTTACATATCATTATTTATATTAAATTTTATAAATAAATATTTAATTTGTAAAATAATTTTATTTTATTAGCAACTAACGATTTATTGATTTATCTTAATTTACCAATTGTTAATAATATATTAGTTTGATAGGAAAATAAAATTAGGTACTATTTAATGATAAATAATATGATTAATTTATCATTTAAATTTTAATTATTAATAATTATTTTTACTACTAATAAATAACATTGTGAAATTATCTGCTTATTATTTTTAAATATCATTATTTATGTAAAAAGTATATTAATATTTAAAATATAATATTTATTTATTTTACTAATGACTACAATACATTAACATATTTTATTAATAATTATATTTATTAGATTAATATGAATCAATTTAAGTCTCTTAGTGCATTTTATTTATTATCTAAATAAAAATATATAATTTTATCATTTTCAACACTATCATATTAAATTATAATATCTCTTTTTATTTTGTTAGCTTATCATATTTTTATATTATTACTTATATTAAATAGTATAAAAATATTTAATATTATTTTAATTATTAAAATAAATTAATTTATGATTTTTAATAATTAATAATATATTTATTAGTTTTATATGAAACTAAACATATTCCATTAGGTTTGTATATATTATCTAATTGTTATAATAAGAAAGATGATTAAACTTCTTATACCTTATCTATAATTAATAATTTAGAAATACAATTAAATATTTTCTACCTATTAATCAATAATACCTAATTTATTTTTTACTTGATCAACCGCTTATTATCCTATTAGTCTCTTAGAATTAGTGTAAGTGTTGATTAACTTTTTATATTTTGTTGGTCTACTTAATTCAAAGCTAGTGCTAAATAATATTTTTTTTATTATATCATCCAATTAAACTCAGTTTAATATTGACTATTTTTTTATCTTATTGTTTGCTGGATTCAATATTGGTGATGAATAATTACTATTAGTAATAATTTTTTAATTCATTAACAATAAATTAAGCATAATAATAAAATTATTATTATTTTATATAAAATAAGAAATTAATCATCTTATTTCACTACAAGAAAATTACAAATTACCGACAGAAAATTATTGATGGAAACAAGACCGTAGTAAATTAGCGATTGAAATTGATTTTCTATTAGTAACATTGTCAAAAAAAATTTATTTTGCGACAAACAAAATATCCGTCGGTAAAAGCGAAGGAAAATTATCTCGGTAATTTTGCCGACAGAAGAGCAATGTTCATTGATAAAGTAGGCAGCAAATATAAGCGTCAGGGTATATCGACGGAAGCAATGTCTGTCGGTAACTTACCGACAGAATTATCATTTCGTCCGAAAAATTGATGTTTTTAATAAAATGAAAACGACATCATTTGGTTTAACACCAAACAACGTCATTTTCATTTAACCTTAAACCTACCTGAAGCCCCCTCCCCCTTGTCCATTGTCTTCTTTCTTCTTCGTTTTCTGCTATCGCTGTCGATTTTCTTCGTTTTTTGCTATCGCCGTCGATTTTCTTCGTTTTCTACTATATCATCATTGATCTCGTCCATCGTTCATCCTCCATCATGCGTGCTTCGCTCTTGTCCATCGTCCATCATCTTCAATTAAGTGGAGGTTAGTTATTGTTAAATGTTTGAGTACAAACCTTCATTTCTTATTCAGTAAATTCTATTTAATCAATTCTTTAAAATTATCTTTAAACCATAAATAAAGACTTACATTAAATTTTGTAAAAATTTCGAGTCTAAATTATAGAATGAGCCTTTGCCAAAGGAAACATTATTGGCATCCCTTTCCTAACATTTACTCAAGACGAGTTTTATCGACAATCTCTCGTCACCTCTTACCTTCTTATTGATCGTTCAAGACATTAGTTTTTCTTTTGTTGCTTTGCAATTTTTTATGGCCAGTGAGAGGTCCCTTTTGTTCAAAGAACTCACAGTTGTTTAATTTTTGTTATAGGTTGTTTGTTTCTACTATGATGAATCACTTTGTTTTTCTATTTTGTGATTGTTGGGATACGAATATCTCTACTTGGGGGATGAATTCAAGCTCTTCGGGTCTTCGATTTGTGACAATCTTTATCATGCCTTGTAATTTTGATCAAACTGATTTCTAGATTACAAGCTCATTTACATCTTAGAGATACTTAGAGCAATTGTTATTGTACTTAATTTCTTTACGATGTCGTAGTTAACCAGAAATGAAATACTGGATTTGACTTAACTTAGAATCTTCGTTACTTGAGTAGGAGTTATGTTTTATTCAAGTTATTAAGTAGCTAAGTTTTGAATACTATCGCTTTACTCACTTCCATGCTTAGTTGTTTGTATTCATCTTTACTCACTTACATGATTATTTTTCTTTTGACATGTTTAATTATGTCAGCAATATTCTGATTTCAATTTTTTGTGTAGGTATTTAACGACTGCATTGGATTTATTGGACCCCTTTATCTCAATAAGCTTATCTGATTTCTTCAATAAGGTTTATACCAAGTATTAGTTTCCAAAGTACTTTCTCTTTTGTTAAGCATCTGTTGTACATTTGATAAAATTGGTACATCCATTTGACATTTTGGAAGTGCTTTCAGAAATTTAGGCTTGCTATTCATGTCCTTTTTTTTTCAAAACTAAATGTGTTTGAAGGTGTTTATATTGGTGAACGATGAAAAAATACAATGGTTTTTTGTTATTTAGAGATGAATTCGGTTTGCCTACAAAATGTTCGATGAAACGTGTTAAAGACTCCACAATTATTATTTAGGTTTTGAAACAAATATAGTGAATTGAGGGGATTGATTTGAAGAAGAAAAGATTGGGGAAGGATTTGTACAACTACATTGTTTTAGTTATAATAATTTATGATAAGCTAATAATTTGAAGACTAGAGAAATTGAATATTTAGGTTTTTTTAATGTACATAAATGATGAATAGAAAATTGACCTAAAATTTTTTATAATTAAAAAACAAATATTTTAAAATTAGACCTAAATTAAAAAAAGTGAGTTTGTTAGAGTTTGGAATATGAATAAAGAGAAAGATGTTTTAATTTTAGACAAAATAAGACATAAAATAAAAGAAATGAATTTTTAAAATAAATGTCTTACCTTGATACACTCATTAATAGGGATTAATATTGTAGTTCTTGCAGGTCGTGTTTTGTGTTGGAAAGCATTGATAATTGTCCAACCTCATTTATCTTCTTTGTAGTTTGTGATTGTCTATCTATTAAGGTAAGTCATTCAACTAAGTAATGTGTACAATGTGATCGATTTTGCGTTATTCTTTGCAATTTTACCTATAAAAATGATTAATGAGATTTTATGATGGGGTTTAATAGTCTAAGTATTTATGTGTGGGCATTGCTTAAATTGAAACATAAAGACTTTAACTTGTAGGTGATTAATTCAAACTTAATATTAACATAAGAAATTCACGTAATTGACATGACAATTCTTTCCATAATAAACCCCTAGGATGGTATATAGGCTGAAAAGTTGTGTTGTAACTCCCATGATGCTTATTGGTGAAAAATCCTACGCGCCTAGGAGTTACAACGAGAACTTGCTTTCTCAATTCATATGATGTAACAATGTCGCGTACTATAGTACTTGTTTAAAATCAAACTTTGGAAATCAACTTTTAAGTGATTAATGCAAACATGGTTATCTTAGATTTGTGTGTTGTTTTTTTGGAATATTGTTAGAATGATAGATGGCTATATGTATGAATTATATAAGTATTTACTGCATTTCAAATGAGTTTGTATAATTATGGATGATTTGAGGCATAATAAGCCCCTATGATAGTATATAGGTTAGAAACATGTGATGCAACTCCCATGAGGCTTATCGATGAAAATTTTCACAAGCTTAAGAGTCACAACAAGAACTTGCTTTCTCGATTCATATGGTGCAACAGTGCCATGTACCATAGTGCTTGTTTAAAATCAAACTTTGGAAATTAATTTGTAGGTGATTAATGCAAACATAGTTATCGTGGTTTTGTATGTTGTTTGGAATATTGTTAGAATGATTGATGGCTAGATGTATGAATTACATAAGTATCTATTGCATGTTGAATGAGTTTGTATAATTATGGATGATTTGAGGCATAATAAACCCCTAAGATGGTATATAGGCTGGAAACCCATGAAGCAGCTCCCATGAGGCTTATCGATGAAAATTTTCACAAGCCTGAGAGTCACAATGAGAACTTGTTTTCTCAATTCACAGGTGTAAACAATGTCACATACCATAGTGCTTAGTTGGCATATTGTTTTATTTGAATGATACTCACAGATGTTCAATTTGTATAATTGTGAACTCATACAGTGGGATAGGTTAGTTTCAATTTGGAGGGGAAGTGGTCATAGACCTGTAAAAACTTTCTCTAAAGTAAAGATTAAATGTTCTATAAACTTAGGGGAAATGAAAGATACTAATTGTGAAATCACTTTTTTAAATAACATTTTTGTAGAAATGAGTAATGTTGATAGATCATGGATGTATAAATAATTAACACCTAACGGTTTCATTAATCCTAAGTTTGTTGAGGGAGTTGAAGTTTTTATTCACTATGCATGTTCGTAACCTGCATATATGGATGGTCCAAAGCTTAGATGTCTATGTAAAAAGTGCAAACATATTCATTTTCTTCCTATTGATGAAATAAATCTCCATTTGTTAAGAAAAAGGTTTGTTCCAAATTATTTTAAGTGGACACGATATAGGGAGCCATTAATTTGTAACACCTCAAGGGGATGAAGTAAACTCATCAATAAATGTGGATGGGTTTGAAGGGGGGACTGGATTTATAACAAATAATGTGGGTGAAACTAAGAATCCTTACACTCAAACGGTTTATGATGCAATCGGTTATACCTTTCAAACAAATGTAGAAAATCTTAAAGAAGAACCAAACTTACATGTAAAAAAGTTTTCGACTTGTTAAAATCAGTTAACCAAGGATTATGGATAAATTATGAGAACATGACTCAATTATGTTCAATTGCTCGAATATTGAACATAAAGTCTAAAGGGCATATTTCTAATCAAAGTTTGGATAAAATTCTTGATTGGTATAATGAATCATTATCTCTTGATCATACAAGGTTGATAATTTCTACAATATGAAGAAATTTATTAGGGGTCTTAGTTTTCCAGTTGAAAAAAATTGATTATTGCAATTTTAAACGTATGTTGTTTTGAGGAGATGATGTAGAATTACAATTGTACAAATTTTGTGGTCAATCTAGGTTCAAACCTAGAAAGCATTTTATGAAACAGAAATTAATACCCTGGAAGAGCATGCATTATTTCCTGCTAACTCTGAGACTTTATAGACTATATGTCTTTGATTTTACTGCATCTCACATGAGATGACATAATGAACATGAACAAGAAAATGGAATAATGAGTCATCCATTAGATGCACCCGCGTGAAAATATTTCAATAACACTCATTTTGAGTTTGCAACTGAAAGTCAAAATGTTTGGATGGAACTGTCAACAGACGGATTTCAACCTTTTGGTCAATTCGACCATTAATATTTATCATGCCAATCATAATTACTCCTTATAATTTGCCTCCATGGATGTATATGAATGAGGCATATATGTCTTGACGTTCATTATGTTAGAGCCTATGAATCCAAAGCATAAAATTGATGTATTCTTACAATCATTGGTCTCTGAATTGTATCATCTTTAAGAATTTGGTATAAAGACATATGATGTGTCTCTTAAAGAAAATTTTTTATCAAAAGCATCTTTAATGTGGATTATTAGTGATTTCCCTGCATATTCTATGCTGTATGGATAGAGCACAGTAGGAAAATTGGCTTGTCCTTACTATAGCAATGATTTGATGCGTTTTAACTTCCTAATAGAGCCAAAACATCTTAGTTTGACAACCATCGAAAATTTTTTCCTCTAGATCATTCATTTAGATGTAATAAACAAAAGTTCAATAAGAATATAATAGTATAAACACCTCCTTCCCTTGACAAAGCTGGTGAAGAGATATTGCAAGAGATTGATGAATTAGGGTTGTTGAAAGTTACATAACTTGAAGCTAAAGAAGTTAATAGAAGCATTAGTAAGAACTTTGATTGGAGAAAACAAAGTATCTTTTGGGATTTGCCATATTGGAAAAGTATTTTGATATGTCATAGTTTAAATGGATGCATATTGAAAAAAATATTTTTGACAATTTTTTCAACACCATATTGAACATTGAAGGGAGAACAAAAGACAATCCAAAATCACGAGCTGATTTGAAACTTTTTTGTAGAAAGAATAAGTTAGATAAAGATCTTCGCACTGGTAAATATCCAAAAGCATGTTACATTCTAGACAAAAAACAAAAGAAAATTTTGTGTGAATAGTTGAAAAGTCTAAAGTTTCCCAATGGTTATGTTTCAAACTTACAAGGCATGTGGATATGAGGAAGTACAAACTCTTTGGGATGAAATGTCATAACTGTCATGTGCTTATGCAAAGGCTAATTCTAATTGTATTAAGTTTGTTTTTCAAAAGTTTAACATCATCTGAAACAAAGTTGGCTAAAATAGAAAAGCTAGAAAAGAAAATTCTAGTTATCTTGTGCAAAGTGGAAGGGATTTTCCCTCCGAGCTTCTTTGACTGTATGGAGCATCTATCCATACATTTAGCACACGAGACCAAACTTGCTGGTTCGGTTCAATATCAATCTATATATCTATTTGAGATGTAATTATAGTTAATATTTAAATAGAAGTTATAGTATGTTTTAATCTCATAATTGTAATAACCCTATTTATAATGTAAGTATTTGCACCACTTGAAGAAAAATGTCAAAAACAATGCTGGAGTTAAAGGTTCAATATTTAATGCTTATTTAGTAGAGGAAACAAATACATTTTGTTTACGTTATTTTGATTCATATGTGCACATAAAAGAAAGAAAAGTTCCTCGTAATGACCGTGGGGGAGAAACGAGTGATGTTGATGGTAACTTATCTATTTTCACATATCCAGGATGAGCATATGAATGTTTAACAAGAAGAATATTAACAGCAAAAGAAACAGAGGCATGGTTACATTTTATTGAATTATCAATAGGTTCAACCTTTTGTACAGCAAGTTTAAGTTGATTTTGAAATAGATTATTTGAGTTTTTGAAGTTAATGTTGTTCACAACTAAAATTCAAAATAATGCTTTTAGATTATACGAGCAATGGTTACGCGAGCTAATGCTCAAAACAACACAAGATGATATCAATAAAGAAGTTGAAAGGCACCTTTTTCAATGGATCGAGAAATATGTAAATTTCGCTTGTAATAATTGAAATGACTGAATTATCATATCAAAGTGATTAGATGACATTATACTATTTACTATGATAAATTGTTTTTTGTGTAGGCCTCAAAAAGTCCAATAGAGAACAAATTCATATGTGATCTTGCGAAAGGACCTTTGTGAACTGTTATATCGTATCTGGTATATTCTGTTAATGGATACAAAGAGTATCATGGTCATAGTATGGCAATAGTAAATAGTGGGGTTTCCATACATGAAAAATTGATAGATTATTATGATAAAATTATTGAGATATTTGAAATTGAGTACCCTGCATTGCCAATAAAACAGAGTGTGATATTTAAGTGTGAATGGTTTAATCCAACTCCTAATGTTGGAACAAAAGTACACAATCAATACAATCTCATTGAAACCAACAAGTGAAGAAGATTTAGACAATTTGAATCTTTTACATTGATGATGCAAGCGATCCAGGTGTATTATGTCCCTTTTCCTATCTTAAGACAAGATAAATTAGATTGGTTGGGCGTATGCAAAGTAAAACCTACAGATGTTTTTGAATTACATGAAAAAGGAGAAAATAAGAGAATTAAAAGTGAGACATTTCAGAAAGATGTTTATAAAATAAATGCATATGTAACAAATGACGAGAATGAACCTTTGAACAATTCAAATAATGAATATGTTGAAATTTTATCTAGAGAGGATTACGAGGGCAAGAGATCTGAAGAGGAACATGAGTTTGATTTTAATTCTTCAGAAAAAGAAGATGATGATGATTTTGATTTTAATTTACAATTAACTACTGATAGTGATTAATTTGTGTTTGTAATAGAATATTATATAAATAAAACTATTATTGCATCAACAATATATTGTTATCTATTGAATTTATATTGTTCTATTACTAAAAAATTCAATAAAATGTGAATTTCAGGTTAAAAATATGCCACCAAAGAGAAAACAGAATATGATGAGATAAGGTTCAGGTTACAACGATTTAGAGAAGCCAGTGCATTTCCACGTGAAGCATCATATTCTACAGATGCTACTGCATATCTAAATGAGGCATCACCTTCTGTACTTGCTGTTATACCATCTAGCAATCTTGTTACACCATTTACCAACCCTACACCATCCACCACCCCTATACCAATAGAGATATTAAGGGTAAACGTTGTGGATGAAGGAGGCAACCTACAGCTTGGAGCTAAGAGAGTTGATAGAAGAACATACGTCACAATTGTCAACAATTTGTAAGTAAAATTCTAAAAATTTTGTAATACATGATAGCATTATAGGTTTATACTGAAGTTATAGGTTTTAATTTGTAAATGATCTAAAATAACTTATGTATTAGGTTGGTTCCATTTGAAATGTGGTCAAGACATATCTCATCTAAGTTCAAGGAAGTGATAGATCTTGAGGGTTATATATGGAAGAATGTCCCTCAACTGATAAAGGATTTTTATTGTCAGGAGTTTGAGGTAAACTAAATATATTTTTTAATCTTTTATATTATATATAATTTTATACATTAACTGGATAAATATTGTCATTTATAAGTACCTATAATATGTTTTTATTTTTTTAGAAAGAATTTTTTTAGATCCAAAATTTGATGTTGTAATTTATATTGTAGGGGAGAAGTGAGCTCGTACACGTTATAGAGACTTTCTTGCTTTGATACACAAGAATGGTATTCAACCACCATAGAAATCTGAAGAAATATGAAGTCATTAGTAGCAGTATAGGGCATCACCCGAGACAATATCTATTTCAGAGCACAATTGTAATATCATGTCTCCTAAATTGTTGAGGGTTAGAAAGTTTAGAAGATTAAGCTTATGCATATTGCATTAAATAAAATAAGTTATATCAGTAGATGATTAATTTGGCACATTAGGATACAAAATGTGTTATTCTATGTACATGCTTGAGATTAACATATACATACATAAATTATTATTTATAAATATTAAAAAAAGTGAGAAATGTTTTATGTGCACCTAATTGACATATTCCGAGATGCTTGGATATGATTCTCATTAATTAGAATTAAATTAGAAATTGATGGATTTAAATTAGTGATTTGCAGTTAATTGTTAAAAATTGGATGTTTGAGCCGTCAATGTATAAATTGGCTTAGTATCCTAAATGATAAGATTGGAGACAAGTGATACTTTTTATTTGTGACAAGTGGCCCCTTAAATTTGTGACAAACATGTGTAGTTTTACAAATGGTTACATATGTAACCCTACAATTGGTGACATGTGTACCCTTACAAGTAGTGACATATAGAGGCTTAAATGAGTGACATGTGGAGTTTATGATTAGTAACATATGGACCAATATAAGTGTAGCACCCCAATCCTGCATGACCCGAACCTGTCATCGATGGGGATATCCGAGCCCGTGACCCGCGAGTGTGATGTGGTAAAACACTTTACATATTCATAAATCGGTACAAATTTTTTTTGAACCATAATCATTTTATGCGGAAATCGATAGTCAAATTGGGCCCATTTCATTCATAAACATTTTTAAACCACACAATAAATTCAATAAAGTTTCAATGCCATTTGGGCCCAGAAGACTTGAAGTCATAATGTCTTCACATTACAACCTAAATACATTTGTATACACATTGTGCAAAAATTTCTGAATGCATTATTCAATATAAAGAATTTCTAATAAACACAATTCGACACAAAAATAAAGAAACGTAATGCAAACATGAACTGATCCCGACCTTTATCCTTCATTTGAATGCTGTAAATATACTCCCGCTGGCCTAACGGGGTATTCTTCTGATCCTGAAAAAATATTTGCAATTTTTGGGTGAGTTTTGCGAACTCAATGAAGTAACCAACATCGATGGTTCACTCAATTCGTGCAGCATATCAATTCACATAACAATTATTTCACAACTTTGCATTCTACATAAGGATCACATTTTCATTTAAACAGAAGCAAATCATGCATTTCCATCAATCAGCCATACATAACCAAATGCATATGAAATGTTCATGAGACTCATTCCCAATTGTTACGTTGTTGTGACCGAGTGCTTGAACTGTCCCGTATCTATTTTGGATACCAAGCTCCTTATACGTTAAGCCAAAGGCTCTAAAATATTTTTGAGCTCGAGGCTCCTTATACGTTGAGCCATAGGCTTTGAAACATTGGCTACTCTAATCACAACTGCCACTATATTTCATGTATTCATACATGGAATGTATGCAACATAATCAATCACTTTCTAAGCATTATTCAAAATATAATCTAAGAAAACAAATAATTAAGTGAGATCGTCTAGGTTACTTACTGTACGCTCCAGATTAGCATTTGTTTTCAAATTTTGGGAACGCCTGAATGCAGACACTTGACCTGCACAACCCTTTTATGCAATACACAATTCACACACGTTACAAAACTCATTTATGAACAAATAGTTATATGGACTATGTAAAATGCATGCTCAATGATAATCCCGGGTACCTTACCAACTTCTCACCTTAATCAAATCTATCATTTTACATAATCACCAAAAGCAGAAACTTTCATTACGTACATTCATCTCATTTTCTGCATTACTGCACTTTCATTCACTTCACTTTTTTTCTAGCTATCACTTAAATCTTTTTTTCTCAGCTCTAAACATCATCATACACTTTTTCATTTATCTTTCGACTCTAAAATCATTTCTACAATTTTTTATAACATTTGATCATTAAATCCAAAGAAAATCATATATATATATAGCATACTCAAAATCTCCTCACTCATTTTCTAGCAATTACGAATATCACTGTTCTTAACAATTTAGTAGTGAACCAACAATGCATGTTTCATTTCATGCAAAACTACGTAATCATAATAAGCTTACTTGTTGGAAGCTCCAAAACCTGCAACCATCACAATGCCCTAACATTTTCAAATCACGTGAACCCTAGTTTCTCATGCAGCCCACATACCTCATCTTGAAGGTTAACAGAGGGTTCAATTGTTTTTTGGAATATAAGAAAGAAATATCAGAGTGGAAGTGATGACCACATAGGAAAGCAAGGTTTAACTTCGGGGAACATTTGATGAAAAGCTCTGGGTTGGAGGAGCTCTAGAGAAAGAGGCTTTGAGAGAAATAAATGAAGGCAAGTACCATGATTTCCCCTTCAAGGTTATTTAAAACTCCACTTTAACTAGGACACCTATCCAATTCTTAGCTACTTATCCATTTCTATATCTTTCCATTGACACCAAAATCACTTAATTTGGTTCAGTACTTTGGAAGATGTGCCTCAAATATTTTCGGATTGTCATGTTCCAAAATAGTGTACTATGCCTAACTTCCATTTAGAACTTAAATATCTTATAAACTGAATCACAATTATATTTCTGAGACAATTTGTAGGCCTATATCTCTATTTCACTCAAAACAACAATCGTCTCATTTGAAATCCTACAGGTCTAGATATACTCAAAATACTGAAGTGTTGCTAAGTGGAATAACCTCAGTTCATAAAATTCGAGAGCACACTCACTATACCCATTCCACGCTTCTCACTCAATCTTTCTCAATTCATTTCAGATGGCTATGACTTTTAGGTGGAGATGTAGGGTAAAGTCTTACGAGTCCCATGGTTTAAGAATCAATTCATTTGGGTCTTTAGAGAAGAAGTTATGGCCAGACGAAAAAAAGACAAAAGAAGCGAAACTCAAAAGAAGCAAAATACAGAAGAAGTAAAACACAGAAGAAGACACGTCAGCAAAACACAGAAGAAGACGCGTAAGCCAAAATACAGAAGAAGACAAGTTAGCAAAACACAAAAGAAGACGCATCAGTCAAAACACCGAAGAAGTAAAACTTAGAAGGAACAAAACATAGAAGGAAAAAAACTAAGAAGAAGCGAAACACAGAAGGAGTTTAGGAACAGTAACACAGAAGGAGTTCTTGAACAGTAATACAGAAGCAGTTCATGAACATAGACGATACAAAACATAGAAGAAGATGACATCATCAATGATGTCATCATAGAAGAAGCAAAATACAGAAGAAGCAAAAAGGCAGAAGATAGCAAAACTCAGACAATACAAATCACAGAAGAAGATGACGTCATCAATGATGTCATCACAGAAGAAACAAAATACAGAATAAGTGAAAAGGTAGAAGATACCAAAACTCAGACGATACAAAACATAGAAGAAGTTGATGTCATCAATGACGTCATCACAGAAGAAACAAAATACAGAAGAAGCACAAAAGCAAAAGATAACAAAACTCAGACGATACAAAACACAGAAGAAAATGACATCATCAATGATGTCATCATAAAAGAAACAAAATATAGAAGAAGTGAGAAGGCAGAAGATAGCAAAACTCAGATGATACAAAACACAGAAGAAGATGACATCATCAATTACGTCATCACAAAATAAGAAAAATACAGAAGAAGCGAAAAGGTAGAAGATAGCAAAACTCAGGTGATACAAAACACAAAAGAAGATGACGTCATCATAGAAGAAATAAAATACAGAAAAAAACATCTTCACTTACAAGGACCCTGACTTTCAGCTCAGACGTCTAAAATTTCTACACTTCTGAGAAGACAAATTTCTCAAATCAAGCCTAGATTAATACTAATTTTCTCTCGAATACAGAACATGAATTTTCTACATTCATTCAATGTACTACACCCAATTCTCAACTTTATGAAAAACTTTGAGATTCTTAAAGACGAAATTTAAATTCGATGTCTTCTTAAAAAATGTAGCCATAGGTTCCTAGTTTAATCCCAATCCAGAATCATCACATCTGGAAAACTAGAGAACAAGTTATGGCTAACAAACCGAAGCACACTCAGTGATCATTTCTAGATCACTGCTTCAACTCGCTCTACTTCTCATTTTCAATAAAATCACATTAAAAAACAATCATACCCGGAAGTTGTCAATGAATGCATATACAATTATTTTTGTGTAGGAACATTTACTATTTAGTATGTATGTGTATGCCATATTATGCATAAGCATGGAACGTGTTTCCTACTTCCTTAACACTTTCTCTCATCTATTAATTTTTCCTTTACTAGGGTAACGAAATGTTACAAGAAGAATAATGCATAGACCAATAGAATGGTGACACATAAACCAATAAAATGGTGAAACATGGATTAGGTTGAATTTTTTAATAACTTTCTAGAGAAAATAGATGTAAAAGGAAACATTGAGAAAAGTAAGGGTTTACCATGAGGTTAGAAAAGGGATAAAAACAAAAAAAAGAGAGAGAGAAGGGAAGAAAAAAGGGTAAGAGAAGAGGAGAAGGAAAGAAGTCACCAAGGTAAGTCGAAATCTTTGTTCCAATTTCATATTCCACCATTTGATCTATTTTACATACCTTTAGAGAATGAATTTATAGAAACTCAAAGAGAAAAAGTTGTATTGTTTCCTAATTTTTGAGGGCTTTAAAATCTGAATTAGTTGAAGAGGGCAGTTTGTTCATCAAGGAGCATTAGGAAGAAAAGGATATAAACATTGCACTTAAGGATTGCATACATATGCTCTCTATTCATTATCAGTTATCAATGTTCATAGACATGTCTAATAGGCTCTTAGAGTGATTGTCAATACCCATATATTGTTGAGGCGTTGAGGTAATAGCTCGTTGGAGTGTTATGTGAGTTAGCCCAGATGTTTCTCATTATGGTTGATTTATTTTTGGTTAAATGCCAGTTATTGAATTGTTGCCTATATGATTGTTACAATTATGGACATTGTTGCTCTGAGGAGTTTGATACTCGGATTAAATATAGAAGTGTTTTTTATTTTATTATCAATTCCTGACTACGTGAATAGTTATGAAATGTTTATTTGAATTGAATTGATTGTGAATTTTGGACAATTAATTATTGATAGAAGAAAACTATATATGAGATGATCTATATAATTGCATTTCGCATTCATGATGAGATAATGAGATTTGTGATCAAAATGACCAACACTCAGACATTTAGGGCAAAAAGCTCATAAGCAGGGCCTAAAGCTTGTAATAAGAACTCAGGACTTAATGCTCATAATGTGATCAGGGTTATAATGCTCATTAAGTTAGCCAATAGAAATTTGTTTGAAACCCAGGGCGTGAATTGATGTTGGGACCCGATCTAGAGACCGGACCTCAACCGGAAAACGGAGAACGGAAATCAAAAAACAAAAGAATCCGAAGCAGAAATCATAAGGCGAAAGCAACGAATATGAATCAAAAATGAGTCGAATACGAATGTAATCGAAAATTTGAATCTAAAATTTGAATCGAATCAAAAGCAGAAACATATCAGAAACGAATCGAACGGAACCATAAGACGAACGAATCAAAAGTGAAGTGAATACGAATGACGTAAGAATCGAAAATGAATCGAATCAAAAGCGGTACAAATGATTCGTTCGAACTAAAACAAATGTCCGACATCTGGGAACAAAATTTTAAAAATAACTATCGTGTTGGAAACCTAGACTAAGACAATATCCAAACCAGTGAAACGAATCCGGTATAATTTTTTTTCTTTTCTTTCATTCTTTCTTTCATTTTCATTCCTTTCATCTTTTATTCCATCTCTTTCAAATCAAAACATTTAATTTCCCACTTTTGAAAATTCTTCCTCATGCAAAAACTCAAATCATGAATTCTTCTTATACATTCATAGAAAAATCCATAATTCATCTTTTAATCAATTCTTATTTTTTTCTATCCATATTTGAATCTAAAATTCGGCAGCATAACAGCTGCATTTTAACAACCCAAACCTGCAAAAGAGTTTCAAACTCACTTTTATAATGCCAGCTCAATCAACACACAACTCCTCGGACCTCACGTCCAGAATCCAAACTCATACACAATCCCATTCATATACAGT
>JANTPM010000002.1:13232052-13244281 GCA_025434745.1 Erythroxylum divaricatum
GTTCATATATCACCGTGACGTCACTTCTCAAACCCATGCATGCCTGTTTATATTTACACTAAAAAAAATTATCAGAGCTACTTAGTTGGTTCAACTATTTACAGCAGTAAAAGTAAATCAAATGCACTTAAATTTCACAGCTGTTGTTTCAACAGAATCTCCAATATTAATAATAAGGAGCAGAGCTTCGGTGGTTGAAAGGAAATTATAATAACTCCACAAAATCAAGTAACAGTCAAGTTGGTAAGTTTGAATTCGATGTGAGATCAAAACAGGGTTCTGAAAGCAAAAGAAATTAAGAGGAAACAATTTGGGAAGCATTCGGTGATCAACCAAAAGCTTCTCTCCCTTCTCCAGAAACAAACGTGGTATCGTGTGTCCTTTACATATGAGCCACGTGGCTACATGCAAGGCTTCCAAATGTCACTATTTCATTGGTCCATAGCCTAGTCTAAAAATACCCTAAAATTTTGAAAATTTTATAAAATTCACCAAAAATTTTGAAATAATAATGACACTCTCCAAATAATTTTTTAACGCATATAATCCACAACTTGCATTTTTAATCGCATTTATATATCAATTATACCCAAAAAAGTCAATGAATGCATGTATAATTTTTTTAATATATCAAAATAAATATTCACACGTGCGTGAATATACAATGATGCATGAGAATGAATTATGCTTCCTAATTTCTCATTAATCTCTAATAAATACCATTTTAACCCTAATTCAAGTAACATGATGTTACAAAGAAAGAATAATAACTTCAGCTACTTATAGGTGTTCTGTCATGTGTGATGATTGGATAAATGGAAGACATGAGCATAGTATTAATTTCTTGGATTATTCTACAAAGGGCTCAATGCTTTAGAAGTTTATTGATATATTTGACCTTGTTAGGAATGCAAATACTTTATTTGAAATATTCGAAGAAGTAAGGTCAAAAAATATTGTTCAATTCATTACTGACAACGATTCCACTTATAAAGTGACGGGAAGAAGATTACAAAGCAAGTATAATTCTTTTTTGACTCCTTGTGTTATACATTGCATTGACTTGATGCTCGAAAATATAAAGGATGTTAGGTATTTTTCTGTTATTGATGAGACTGTGCAAAAAACAAAAAAGGTGGCCAAGTTCATTTACAATCATGCATGAGTCTTGAATTAAAAAAAAGATTTTACCAATGGTAGGAATCAATGTTTTATTATGATGAAAAAAAGTTAAGACAAATGTTTTCAAGTAATAAATAAGTTATTTATTAGTAAACTAAGACTAATGTTGGATTGGAGGTTTCTATAATTATGCTTGAAAAAACTGAATTTCAGTTCCAATGTCAATTTGTTATCCGAGTTCGTGAGCCTTTGGTGAGAGTGCTTTGTTTCGTTGATAGTGATGACAAGGTAATAATATGTTATTTTTATGATGCCGTAGAGAAGGTAAAGGAAGCAATCAAGGTCAACATAAAAAATAGATCTTCTTTATATATACCTTATCTTGCAATCATTAATGAGGGATAAGAAAGGCAACTTTACTCTTCGTTGTTTACAGCTGGTGCATTTTTTAATTACTCTTCATTGTTTACAGTTGGTGCATTTTTGAATTACACTTCGTTGTTTGCAGTTAATGCATTTTTTTATCCTAGTGTCTATTTTAGATAAGGTTTTATGAAGAAAACTGAAGTTAGTAAGGGAATGTTAATAACTATTATAATAGTTGTTGTACATGAGATGATGTAGATATCCTTAGCTTACAAATGGAGATTTATAATGAGCCTTCTGGGAATTTTGGGATGACAATTGTTATTCGACAAAGAACAAAACTTAATTCAAGTATAAATTTTTTCATTTTTGTTACTTGTTAAAAATTAATTATCACTTTGTTTTATTTATAACACTACTTTTGTTGTCTTATGGCTTATAGTTTCTTCATGAGACCAATTCCGAAGTAGAGTTGAAGAATTGCAAAGGTTTATAATTCAAATTTTAAGTTAATGTATCAGTGCAACATGCTATAAAAAGGAATTAGAACATATTTGATTCATCCGTTCTAAGAAAAGGAAAATATTGGGGCATAAAAGATTGAATGACTTGGTATTTGTTCGATATAATTTAAAGTTTCAGAAAAGGTATGTTATTATCATTATTAAATTAGATATAATTTCTTATAATTTTTAATAATTTAATTTTATTGTTTATTAGGACACTTAATAGAATAAGTAGTTTAGTAGATCCAATTTGCATTGATAATATCGATCTTTTGACGAATTGGGATTATGAAGAACTGAGTTTGATAGATTGGAGTGACATCAAATATAATTTTGGATGGGAAATTCATTTGGTAAAGTGAATTTAAATAATGGTGATGATAAAACTTCTTTCAATGATGAAGATTTATAACAAATGAGAACTGAGGTCAATGTAATTATAGCAGGTATCTCGTATTATATTTATTGAAGTTTCAAGTTTTTGTTTCTATTCTTCTTTTAATTTACTTATATTTGATATATATGTTAAATTTTATTGTAAATATTTTTGGTTCAGCTTTTGCTTTTAATTAGTTGTGTCCTTATTATGAACTCCTATTGTAAATTGTAATAATTGGAGTTAAAGAATACTTATTGTTCTTTTTATTTGATGATTTGGTATATTTATTATTTATTATTTATTAATGATGAAATTGTAATATTTTAAATATTTTATATTATTCTTAATTTTATATTTATGCGATGATTAAATGATTTTTATATTAATTGTGGTTATTATTTATATGTAAAATATGTGAAATGTAATGTTAATACAAATAAATAAATTGTTGTAATTTTAAATTTGTATTATTATAATTTTTTAGAGACATGGTTGATATAAAAATTATAAAGTATACAGTATAATATACTAAACGAATTATTTTGCAATTTTTCAAAAATGCAGAGACTATTTTATTAATTAAAAAATTACTTGAAACGGTATTCGGTATTGATTAGTACTAATACAGTTCTATATTAGAACCAAATCCGGTACCGATACTAGTACTATATTCATAACATTAAATAGAGTGTAAAAAATATGGAAATGTAGGTGATTAAAGAGTGAAAATGCATGAATGCGCTTTAAGCGTTGACGTTGAATTCACTATAAATAAGAAAGCTTTAGTTGTTGTTAATTGTGAAAAGTGATATGTTTAAAGCAGAAATTTTGTTATTTTTTAGTAATTTATTTTCATTATCTTCCAATATAGTTAATATCATCTTTTGTAAAAAAAATAATAGTTTCAACAAATTTCTTTACACCTGTAACTTTTTAGCAATCCATAAGCACGTCATATGTAACACACAATCGACGGATTACAAATTGTACAAGCTTTGCGTATTAGAAATTAAAAGTCAAAAATTCCAAAGGAATCTTAAGATGTTTCTGCTTCCTTTTTTATTTTATTTTTCCTTTCATGAGAATTAAGAGTGAAGGAAACCTCTAATTCACAACGACAGCCTAGATTAGGCACAACACTACAATAGTTACTGAAGGATCGCAATATGCAGTGGAAATAAAATTGCAATCACATATTTATCTATTGCATTTAAGAATCATATTTATAATCAAAAAATACATAAATAAATACCTGAAATTCGTGAGGATTAACCGATATTGAACTTCGAAATTATGAAGTCTTTATATGCTCCACACCGAAAAATACGTCCCACTTTTAATACTTAATATGGCTATAGATAAATTTAAAGAACCCTTTCTTCAAAAATAGAGAAAATAATTTTTCTCTTTACTTTCTTGTTTATTTTCAGTACTGAAAAATGAAGAAGCAAGAACATGTCTTTTTCTTTTCTTTTTGGTTTTGTCAAAGTAAATGAAAGAGTACCGAAAAACTTCTTTTCTTCATCTTCTTATCAACGTAAGTTAAAAAACGAAAAACCAAGTCATAATGTTTTTAACTCTTTCACGTACTGCTTTAAAAACCATCACTATAAAACCAACGTCTCTTTTTTTATGATGCATGTTAAACATAAAACGTTACATTGTTTGTTTTTAAAAAACAAAACCTCATTGTAACTGTTACAACGTTTACATATAACGTTTTTCTTTATTATTATTATTATTTATAAAATAAAATAAAATAAAACTATTTTATTTTATTATTATTATTTCTAAAATTAAATTAAATTATTTTATTTTATTGATTTATTTTATACAAGAGAATTTCTAATATTAATTATATTTTCTGTGCTAGCAAAAAATATAATAATATACCATATATATTATTTAATAAATTATCTCATAATAAATTAAATAATCATAAACGAGAAATATTACACTTACAAGTGTGTGATCACATAGGTTTATCACTAAGTCGGTAGTAATTAATCTAATTAATTACTAATCAGGTTGACGTCTAGCAACACTCCTCAACGACCAGATAGTGTGAAGTAACAACCGTACAAAGACAGAACCTTAGTTTAAGGATAACGTATTATTATCTTCCATCATTACTACTCCGGATTATCCTAAGGTATAGTTTAACTGTCAAACCTTATTAGATAACCAACTATGTTACATGTCGATCATTAATGATTGGTGAATGACTTAAAAAACTCATTTTCCTCACTCATTCAATCGCCCTAGCCAAGGTCTTGAAACAACCATTTGATCAATGATAACATAAAATTCAAACTCATTACCTAGAGTTGATGGATCCCATCTTAACTCACCACTAATCAGATAGGCACTTAATTACATCCAATGATCATTCAATTAGCATTTTTACACACTAGGTGTCCGACATCAAACCATAATAAGTGACCTATTGATTACTATGATGATCTTAGATCAAAGGAAAAATATACATTTAAATCCTTACGAGGATATCCCACTTGACAGTTCATAGGTAATATTAACCATTGAGAATTCTCAATTTGGTCAGTTCAATGATCATATCTCTATATGCATCATCTATATATGTAACTTAGTAAATGAGATCTACTAATATCTATCCAATAGATACTATTACATATATATTGATCTAACCGGATCATTAAAGTCCTTATTTGATGATCCTATGATCAAGAACATTTTAGATTAAATCCTAAAGACTTGACTCTCATTATCATAATCTCCATTATGATGGCAAGTATATAAATTTAATCAAGGACTTATCATATTAGAATAAAAACAATAAACATAACATGATAAAAAAATATTTGCCATTTTATTAAACGAAGTTAATAATTTCAAAACTAAATTGTTCAATCTATTACATAACGATTGGGTCATGGGCATAATTCCAACACTAAATCTAGTAGTTGAGGCAACAACATTGGCGTCATTTTGTATTTCTACAATCGCATCTCTCTGTTTTTCAATCTTCAAAAGCATTGAGTAAGCCTTATGTACCGATGGAAGAGGATCCATGTGTAAAATTTGCTCTCTAACATGATCAAATTCTGCATTTAAGCCCCAAAGAAATTGCATGAGTTGCTCGTCTTGACAGATCTCCTATGCTATGATTCGTGAGCCTCCACATCTACATGTTGTAGGTTTCAGCACAGCGTATTCATCCCACATTCTCTTAATTTTGTTGAAAAAATCCACTATGGAAAGACTTCCTTGCCTTGATCCACAAATCTCTCTTCGAAGATGAAAAATAAGAGGGCCATTACTTTCTCCATACCTTTGTTCAATTGCTTTCCACAGAATGAGCAAACAGAAAAACAAATGTCAATTCTCTTGATAAAGAATTTATGATCCAAGAAAAAACAAATCATCAAATTCTTTCCACTGTGCAAACTCATTTGAGTCAACATCATCCTTTAAAATGAAATTTGTTTTCCTTTTTGCACTCAATGCTAATAGCATGGCTCTTTTCCATGAAATGAAAATTTTCCCGTTTAACATTGAACTTACAAGGATCAAACCTAGATTGTCGCTATTTGTTGATTCGCGATTGTACTGTGGTGTTCCTCATCTGATATGTGTAACATATGGTTCTAATCGTTGATCCACATTTCTGGTCCTTTCTTCTTCATTAGATCTAGATCCTTCTTCTTCTTGGGTTTCTCAGGCGTGCACATAGCTCCTTCTAACCATAGCTTATCTAAGCTTTTTAGATGAAAACACATAGAAGAAAATAACTGCTATTTGGATCGACATTGAAACTTTTTGGTAAGACAGTGGATGGGTGGAAATCATTCACATCTTGGTGAGGGTGAGTGTAACTTGACAAGTAAGGAAATTGTTTTTCATGTTGTATATTTGCCACCCTTTTAATCCTGGAAATCCTCCTAAGTATACCCCTGGAAAAGCCCTGTTAACAAACTTGTCTTTATGAGGATTAACATTCATCATATACCCCAAATAATGAAAAACCTTGAACTGAGTGTAATTAGGTTCTTTTAAAATGCAAAACTTGATAAGGACTCTTCCAATTTATCACCTTTGTTGGTGAAACATTAAGCAAGCAAATGGCATGGAGCAAATCTTAAGCAAGCAAGTGGCATGGAGCAAAGCTTCACTCGAAAATATTGTACATTTTGCAAGAAAGGGGGACTTGAAAGATCAGAATGCTTCAGTTTGAATGGTTATCCTGAATGGTATAAAGGCAAGAAGTTCACGAGACCTGAAAAATCCATAGTTCAAGCAAATCTAACTCACGAGGTACAAACATCATTGGAAGAATCAGATTCAGAATTATATATAGAGCAAAATCGCAATCAAGATATACAGTTAATTGTGCTCAGAAAATTCTAAAAGAAAAAATGATACAAGATTGTGGATTAGGTGGTGTCGATTTCACTGCATTTGCAGGAGCCTATGTAGGTAAGTCTCATTCCATATCTGATCTATAAGTTTTGAACCATGGATTATAAATTAATTCAGGGACAACAACACATAAAAGCAATTCATTGTCTCATACGAAAAATATTGAAAAGCTGCTTTTTCCTAAGTGTGTATATCTACCAAATGGTTCAATCAAAATTATGACTCATAGGAGATGTAGTTTTCAATTCAGGGCTTAACATATCACAAGTGCTTTATGTGCCGCAGTTTAAGCATAACTTACTATCAGTTAGCAAATTACTCAGGGATCAATGCTTGAGTGTCCATGTATAGGACCAGAATTATGAAGACATGGTGGTTGTTGGGATTTTAATCAATGCTTTATATTGCATTACTCAACCCTCATTCAATCCTTCAATATTGCAGCAATTTAGCAGTAATTCTCATTCTGTTTTTAATGTAAGCAATAGCCTAGGAAGGTAGTATTGGACTCTGGCATAAACGATTAGGACATTTGTCTAAGAAAAAGTTGAGGCATGTTTGTAACTTTCCCCATTCGAATAAGATAATTGTTTGTGATACTTATCACAAGGTAAAGCAAAGCTAGAAAACCTTTTTGTAACAGCAGCATTCAATCAATCAAACCTTTCGAATTGTTACACATTGATTGTTGGGGGCCATAAAAACGAAAATCTTTAACTGGTGATAGTTACATGTTAACCATTATGGATGATTTCCTACTCCTTGGTTTCCACTGCCAAGGCTTTATTGAAAAGAAGAAGAATTGTGTTGAATTGTATTTCTTATTCATATGGTCAGAAGCAATACAATGAATCTGTATATGTAGCATCTGAATGAGCGAGAAAGTATATAAAATCTAGTTTGCTACATTGGAATCTAAAGAACTTTTTAACAACTCATGACAGAATTATAACTAATTATAATAGCCCCTTAACGCTGACTATCTTCCTTTCATTTTCTTCTACTGATGATGATTGCATTCCTATATCTTATTTAGCGTCAATTTGTGTCCATAATTTAAGGTAATTATATCTCTTTTATGTATATAAACACATTCAGTAATTATATCTCTTTATGTGTATAAACACATCCAATGTTAATAAAAAACTAAAATTATGCAGCTCTCTTTTAACTTATAGCAGCTTGAGATTGTCACTTTGAGTAGAAAAGTGTTAACATAAACCTATCATACTTAAATCTTGAAAGAATGATGTATTGAAGGACATCAAATACAAGTACTAGAAACAAATGACATTCATAAATAATCAATAATGCTTTAGGTGTGAAAATGTGGCTAAAATAAAGTACGCGCCTCTTGGATCCGAAAAGGTTACATATGCAAATAGCTGTAGCAAATAATCAATTATTAGAAGGAACATAGCAACAAAGAAAGCGTTGAAGGAAAGACTTGGAATTTGAGCGTGAAGAAGTAGAAGAAGCACGCGCAGTAAGTAGTTTTGATAGAAGAATAATCTCATCTCCAGCAGCTCCCCCATCAATGGCTTTCTCACATTCTGCACAATATGTCTTGAATGCATTTGTCACATATGCAGCAGCCTCTGCTACTGTCATGCTTTCCACCAGTTTGTCAGGATATATATCCTTCTTGTGATCTCCGTTTAATACTGCTGCAAGCTGTACTAGTTCTTCCTGGAACTCGCTTAGTTTCGACTCTTCTATAGCTCCACCGTCCCGCAATTTTACTGGTTCCGGCAAAGTAACTGTAGATTGTATCAAAGTAGAATTCAATTCATACCCAAATTCTACATTAGACAAGTATGTTTTTAATCAATTTAATAAGAGGAAACAGTAGAGGCTATAATAAATTACCAGGGCAATCTGTTCTTGGGGTGGTTCTTGTCAAAACACCCTCGAAAGTACCAGCCCAAGCATCACGCTTAGTTAGAAAGTCTTTCAGGTTGAAAATCTTCTTAACTGTTGCTGCTATCGAGGAGTGCTCGAACTCTGATGTAGGATACGGTCCTGAAGGCCCGTGCAACACTGCAGTTTCATATCAAACAATATCATATTGTCAGCAACGTACAGTTTCATAATCAAGCAAAGAAGAAAGGTTGTATCGACAAATACATAACAATAAAAGTAAGGAAATGTCAGGTAATGTCCATGCCAGTTTTTGATGCCAAAAAACCAAAAGAAATGTGTACCTGTTCCAGGCTCAATCCAGGGAGATATGAAAAAGGCCGGAATCCTGACACCGAGGCGATCAAACTTAAAGTAATATGGGGAAGGGCCAACAATGTCATCAGGACTGGGGATGTCATTGACGGGTGTTGGAACATGGTCGTAGAAACCACCATGTTCATCATATAAGATTACGAACAGAATTTCATTCCACTGGGGACTTGACCTTAGAGCCTCATATACTTCCTTCACGAATTTCTGGCCTTCGGAGACATCGTGTGAAGGATGGTCATCGTTTGCGGGTATTGACAGAAGGTCGAAAAACCTTTGTTCCACAACCACGTAGTTCGGTAGTTTCCCTTCTTTACAGTGTTTTTTGAAGACCAGATCAAACTGGTGGAAGTTTTTCCAGTACTTCAACTTCCTAAGGTTCCTGCCAAGTCCAGAGATTGTTCCATTAGCTTCAAGTATATAGCTACAATATTATAATTTCTGTACCTGTCGAAGTCCAATTTTTCAAGAAACAGAAACATATGTCGACATCCATATTTTGTACTATATAACTTTTCCATCTCAATCTCTCAACCAAGTTGAGTATTAATTAGTTAGTATTTAAAGGTAATTATAATTATGATGATAATATTTTTCATTTCATTTTTTAACATAATTCACTATAATTATGTTTGTATCAATTCCAATTATTACAATGGTTTGTAATGTAATATAATTTGCTATTTGAAATTTAAAATTTAACTAGTGTATATTTTTAAAGGAGGTGTGTGATATTTTTTTATCTTTTCATTTTTTAGGATTATGTCAACATAGTTAATTAAATTTCAAAAAAAGACGTTATTTACTCCATGTACAATATTTTTAAAATTAATTTTGTGTATGACAACAAAAAGAATTACTTTGATTAAATTAAATATGAAAATATTATTAGGTGGAAACTGCATTTTCCATTAAAATAGTTTAAATTTTGAGGTTCAAGATATATTATGAATTGATTTTCATTTTTATTTATAAAATTTCTTATTTGTTGTACAATTTTCATTTTTTAATTATAATAGAGTTACTTTCTATAACATATGAGAAACAAATGAAAATAAAAATTTGACTTCTTAAAAAAACTTAAAATCTTAATCTTATCCACTCAGAAAACAATTGATTCTATCCTACTAATTATTAGACTTGGACTATCTTCTTGTCCCAAAACCAATTTAGCCAACATCTTCTAGCAGTTATGGTCATATAAGAAATCAATTAACAGTTCTCAACCACTCCAATGCGTGCACCTAACAACAACAATGGAAAACCCGATTGTGCTAGCTTCCAAGGAAGAAGATATACCAAGAAAAAACAAATGTTAGCTACCTTCCACTCCTCGACGACCCATGATATTTAACATAGACGGCAACAGAAGGACGAGTAAACAATTTATAGTTGATTGCTTTTGAATGAATCTCATCCGTGCATTCATACATATATGAATCTTGGGACAGAAGGTAAAAAGAGAAAGGAAATGAATTAAGGTTACCTGTAGAACAGAGTGGAGGGAGGGTGCTGGTAATAGATCCCAAAGGAAAGACCTGCCTCATCTATTGACTCAAATATAGTCTTCTGAGGTAATCCTGCGACCAGCTTTGAAGTGTCGTTGCTCGTCAACCCATGCGATGTCGCTGAATGAACATACAACCTATTTGGCTGCGTCGACGCCGGAACAGAAGCGAACCACCGATCACAAATGGAGAAGTTACTCGCCAACTCCTTGTATACCGGCACCGAATCCGGTTTAAAGCCGTTCATCACCGTCTGCGCCATGCCCTTCTGCTCGCGCTCTGCGTTTTGCGCGAAGCCGTTCATTTTAGGAGTCAGTTTAGTGGAAAGTGATGATTCACTCCACTGAACCCCGAATACCTGCTCGTAAATGGCTTGGATGGAGTGGCCTGGATCAGGGTCGACGTAGGCAGCATTATCGTGGAACAAAACGGTGGCTGAGTTGGGGTCAGAGGTAGAGATGGGGTTTGACTCAGAGCCCGTAACACCATTGATTTCAGGGTTTGTAGTCTTCAGCCACCCCAACATGTGGTCAAAAGAACGGTTTTCTTGGACCAGAACCACCACCGTCTTGATGGGGTATGGTAACTGGTTTGTAGTAGTGCTTCTACTACGGGAGCTCTCTGCCACCATCTCTCGCGCTGTCTCTGAGGAGGAGCTTCCTGGGATTGGTTACAATGTTACACAATTACGTTTATTTAAAACTCACCTAAATGTGTTGTCTTGGCGGCTAACGAGTTCATCTTTTGAGCTGGCATTTGTAATTATATATGATATATGGGGTAGTTTCGATCGGAGAAGAAAAAGAATATTGAATGTGGAAGGTGTTTTGATCCGAGAAGAAAGTAGGAAACTTGAGGGAGAGAAAGAACAAGATATTCGGGAGCAGTTTTGATAGTGGAAGATATTATAAGTTAAATGACGTTTCCTCTGTCGGTGATCAAAACCGATTAATATTGATGTAATTTATTTCCTTCTTTTGATGCTTTCAAGATTTTTATTTTAGGATCAAATGTTAGGTTGCAGATAAGCTAACTTGGTATATATGAAGGTACTTCGTTAGTTCATTGTATGTAGAGAGACAACAAACAATTTCCCAAGAGCATGATGTGCGATAAGACACTTTCATTCTTAATGTAGAATACGAGTTTACAATCAACTCGTGTTTCCTCTTTTCAGACTCTTTCATTCTTACCATAGAGTACGACTTTGAAGCGTACATACGTCAGCGGAATGTGAAAATATGAGAGCCCAAGAAATGCATTCTAGTGTGGCACAATTAAAGTGTTGAAAATGTGGCTCTTATGTTTGCCAATCAAACAGAAGATGGCGTGTGTAGATTGGATAAGCAATCATAGGCTTGGGACCTTTTTTTCTTTACCATGCGACCAACTTAATTTAGACCTGAAGAAACTTACTCATGTGGAGTAACCATTGAGAACAATTATTCCCAAAGAAGCGTAGTTCCACGGTGAACATTTGAAAGCTGATCAGGTTCAATCCTCGTGACCTAGCTAAGATGTTGAGTATTCGCAAAGAAGAGTAGTTCCATGGTGAACATTTGAAAGCTGATCACGTTCAATCCTCGTGACCTAGCTAGGATGTTATGGTTAGCGATACTGTTCTGCAAAAAATATCATAACTGTTATAAAACCGAAATTAAAATTTAAGAATATTTGGGAGAGGAGAATTCTTCTTATAAATTGGTGTGACTTACATC
>JANTPM010000002.1:13249427-13259727 GCA_025434745.1 Erythroxylum divaricatum
TCCAGTCTCCTCATCATGCTCCAGTCGTCGCCTTCTAGTCGTCATGCTCCATCCTCATCTTTGTGTTCCAACCTCTCGTCAATACATCATCGTCGTTGCATTTTCAAGTACCCATTTACCGTATTGTTTAGGTAATTTAACAAAAATGATTCATTTTCACTAAGTCCTTTCATTTCTTCTCTCAACTAATTTGACGGGTTCTTTTTCAATTCCTTCCCCAGGTAGTGACAACCAGTTAGTTGTTTGGATAGAAAGAAAGATGATGACTATTGCTTCAAAATCCATTTTTTTATACCGACTTTCAGTTTTTCACTAATTATTCAGGTATTACCATTTTAGTGCCTAGATGATCTTACTCTATTCTAATTTTTCTGGGTCATATGGAACAAGAAATTGGGGTTCTCATTTTCAAGAACTGAGTTGAACAAGAAAGAAGATCTATTTACAACTACAATTTGGTTTGTCTTTTCATTGTGCAGGAAAATCTACTTAATTAAGGAATTGTACAAGAAAGAAGATCTATTTACCTAGTGGGTGGATGTGTGAGAGATTTAATTTTAAAAAGAACATCGAAAGATTTTAAATATTATCACCACTATTGACCTTAATAGGTTTTTGGTGGATTTTGTATGTTCTTCACATTTTTTTGTTCACAATTATACCTTTTTATATAATAATACTTGTGATTATTGGGTGAATGATACCTTTTTTCATATAAAGTAACACTTATCAAAGAGAAATTTTTTTGTTCTATTATCATTGAACGGAAGTTTCTTATATGCAAGGTGTTTGTCAAAGATTCAATAGTTGATGTCTGGTAATGTGTTGTGGTTTAAATGATTCCTTTTTTTGTCATTACACCTTTTCTAGGTTGGTGCAAATATTATTATAGTGATTTCTGGCTTGTACTTAAGTGGAACCAATTTCATGCCTACATAGGTATCCGGCTTTGAAACGACAACACTTGTTAATAGAAATGAAAAAGTTTGTTTCAAAATCCTTTTCATAGTTCACGTAGGTATTTGTAAAGGATCATTGTTAAAGAGTTGGCTAAAGTTCTTAGGCTCTCTCACTTATATGTCAAAATTTTAAAGTTTTTAAACATGAATTTTTAGTTTAGATGTTGTAATATAATATGTAATTAAGGGTAAACCTTGTGCTCCAATAACAAAAGCACAAGGTAATGGAGAGGTCGATGAGGGCATTATTCACCATATCATATTAAGGTGGCTTTAACGGAGTAGTGCATTAGAATTTTTATGTAACAAGAAGATAATATTCAATCTCAAAAGTAAATTTTATCGTTTAGTGTTTAAGTCAACCATGTTCTACAAAGCAAAGTGTTGGCTCACTAAATACATGCATGATCATAAGTTAATAGTGACAAAGATAAAAATGCTACATTGAATGTCAATCTTACTAGAAGAGATAACATCAGGAACGTAAAAGTAAGAGGCAAATTAAATGTGATTAATATTAATAAAAATTAAAAAAAAAACAAGATTTAAGTGCATTAGATGCAAATGGGGCTCTCTGCATGTTTAGTGAAGACTGAAGAGCATTCAAACATCTAATTTCCCTAAAAATCCAAAAAATGCAAAGTTATCTCCGAATACAAAAGAAAAAGAGAAAGTTGAGTTTGTTGGAATACGGCCACAAACATGATTCCTCGGATAAGGGAACAGCCGTTATGCGTCGAAAGAATATTCAGAAGAATATACTATGCGTGTTATCTGCCTTTTCCTTCTTTATACATAACAACCTTGTAGTTGTAGGTCAATACAAAAGCCGTCCATAGTTGGGATATGTCTGCCGTTGATGTACAAAAGGAAAAAATAAAATTAAAAAAAAGTTGTCTCTCCACAAAACTATACATTGTTGACTATCCACAGAAATTATATACAAAGCTTCTGTTACGAATTGGTCAAAGAAGCTTAGGAAAATTATAGTAAAGACAATCAAATTAAAATAATTGATGCCTTTGTTGTTTTAAATCTGACTTAGGTTCATTCGATTTGTAAGTAAGACGATAACTTGTACGTAACTTATGTCAAACTGATTTAATTTAGTTTCAGAAATGTTGCCAAGATTCTCAAATTATGTATGACATTTGACCTCTGCAAATAAATTAAAATATTGTGACGTCATTATTTTTATTTTTATCCCCTTTTCGTAGTTTTTTAAAAAAATGATTTTGTTAATTTGGACTAACGAACCGAGCCTTGACCCAAAGCCCAGTCCAATCGGTCCTGACTAAACTCGCCCAAACCCAGAAGCCCAAAAGGGCAAACGGGTCGGATTCTCCATCGTCTTCTTTGTCTGTTTGATTGAAATTTCGGACCAGAAGACGAAGAAGGCAGCATGGGTTTTTCTGTTCGTAAATATCTCCAAAACGCCTTTCTCGTGGTTTTTATACTTTCTTTCTTGTTTTCAACCGCTGTCCTCTCCAAGTCTCGTCGCCCTATAAGTGTATGTTCTCTTCCTCCATCTCTATGTGTTGCAGTTTTACATCTCAATTTTGCGTTATTGTGATGTTGTGTCCCGGAAATGCAGGAGATGGAAGTGAAGAAAAAGAAGAGCGAGTGCTATGTTGATGTCGAGAAGTGAGATTCTTCTCTCATCTTTTCGTTTTTCCCCTTTCTCTTTTATTTTAATTTCGGACGCTCTTTGTTTGTTGAGGCAATTTGCAAATTCCTAGAAGGAAAGTTTAATCTTTTTTCTTAATTTTTTTTATTTTGTTCCTTCTTCTTTTGTAAATTTGTCCTTCACTCATCTGGGTTCTGGATTGTGATTTTTGTGACGGGGATCAGTGGACTCTGGGGTCAGCAGTGCAGATCCTCAGCGATTGCCATTGAGAATTGCGTTCTGAGGTGTGTTTCTCCAACTTGTTATGAGCTTATCTACGAGAGTGACCCTGTAAGTCTCAAAATCGTCCTTCTTCTGCTTACTTGGTTGTAATGCTCTTATCCCTTTATCTCTAATGGCTTTGCTGTTGCCCATCCATCTTTCCTCTGGTTTCTGTTGTAGCTTGAAGAAGGAGAGAAGGACCTTACTCGAAGCCAGGAGTACAAGTATTGTATGCACAAGTAAGTTTCAAAAACTTTTCTTTGAGAGTCGATGATAATATCCGGTAGGCATTTGGGAACATAAGTTGCCTTCCATGTAAAATTAGATTAGTTTTGGGTCAGTATATGGTGGAAGACAATAGGAAATATCCAAATAGATAGAGTTTCCATGGCCATGGTTATTTGCAAAATTACTTCATTCAGGTGAGGTCTTGTAACCATTCATTGCCAACTGAAGGTGAAATTTAACAATCATGTCCAAGTAACAATTTTTCCATACCCATCTAAGCATTGAACATTTGAACTTGTTAGACAATCGAAATTAACTTTATTAACTAGATCCTAATGGACTCTTTAGAGTGTGATACTCTGTTAACATTCATCTTGATCTAGTGTCCACCATAATGTTAAGCTATCCTATGTTGTGGGGATGGAAGATTGACTTGATATTTTCGTTTAATATAAGGAATGGATTTGCTTGGAGCACATACTCTTGTATGAGGCATGGTCAGCTTTAATCTGTTGACATACAATTTCATCTTACAAAAGTGCCTCACCTGACTGGAAGCATGTCCTCACTTAGAAACTCGAGAATGTTTTATTGTACACCTATTAGGAAATGGAGATAGGCCTTCCCAAAGGGACTACTCGTACTTGAGATACAGCATGTTGTAGTTTAGATATGGTGCTTCCTATGCCAACTTTGACAATCCAACCACATCATAAAACTGTTGCTGTGTTATTTCTCTATGGAAGGTACTGCCAAGATTAGGGCTACATCCTACTTAAAAACTTGATACCTTTTTGTTGTCCACATTTAATACGGGGCTATGACATTGTTCAGGAGTACAATCTCCTGAACATTGTAATTTTTATGTGGACTCAACTTTTAATGCTACAAGTTGCTAATCTTCTCTATTCCAACTTCTATTCTGAGAAGTGAACATTTCTGGGGTGGAATGAGTTTATTTATGTATTTGCATAAAGAACGTATTCGTAACATTTCTGGGGTAGAATTGAGTTTATTTATGCATTTGCATAAGTAACTTATTCGTTAATTGTTCTTGGACTTTGTTCTATACTGTGATGGACCTCATGGTTATTGAGGGGATGTATTCTTCCCATTGTTGTAAATGCTTTGGCCGAAACATAGTTAATCATAACTCATGCTATTGTCTCCTTTTGCTTTTCTACAAAGGTAACCCAACTCATTTTGGTTTTCATTTTGTTCTTTCACACTGCTTTTCCTCAACAATGTGATCACCCACTGATCTAAACCCATCCGATAATTTGTTCAAGACCTAATGTAGTTTGTTTCCTTTCAGGTTATCTTTGGGGGAGTCTTTGGAAGGTATCAAGGGATCCTTTTCTTATTAGAACATAAAGTGTTGTATCACGTTCCTCTATCTTCTCAACTTGTACGACCGCTAGAAATTGTATAGATTCTTCATTTCGTTGATGGAAAAACTGTGATGAAATGTCAAGAATAGAAAAGGACTAGTGTGTGTCTGCATTCATGCATTCCTTCTTAAGAGCAGCCCACCATGGCACTATGGCTGGTTTGATCTTGCTATATATATATATAAATATGTGGATATATGGATTATGGATTATGGATGTTTCTAAATTTGAACAATAAGCTGAAAACATTTATCTTTGGTTTTGAAGGCTCAGCGTATATTTTTCTTCATTGTTTTAACAAAAAGTACTTTGATGATCCTTCCTTTTTGTGGGGTGGGGCAAGTCACATGAGAACGTAAGTCTGCTTCGACCCGTTCCCTTGTTTAGCTGTCGGTTCTAGATTGGAATTAGGATATAATTAATACCTTCCTCTTGCTTTTGTTATATGTTGAAGTTTGTGAAGAGCATAATCATGATCTCCAGCTAGATGTCAATTCCTTGTGGTTAATCATAATCTATGGTATTAGTGGGCATTATACGCGAACGCCTTTTGCTTTTAATTCATTGGAATGGAAATATTGTTAATAGATTGAGACCTGTATCGCCATAAACGATGATACAGCTTAGCAATATTATCAATGTCAATACTTAGCGATGATATAGTTATCAATAATTCATTAGAATGGATGATAAGTTTTATTTTTATTAAATATATAACGAAATTGATGGCCTTTTAGTTGATTTATTTATAATATTAGAAAATTTTAAAATATAATATCATAAAAGAAATTGGATGAGTACAAATTCTATACACTTCTGAATTTTAATTCAAAATATATATTCTTTGTATCGTTCGGACAATTCACACCATATAGTAACAGAATAAGAATAAATATTAGTCAACCTTTTGGAACAAGAATAAGAACACCAAGCATTAGTCAACAAACGTAGACAATCACTCGTTGAAGCGGGACAAGATCTTCTGACTAATATTACATTGTCTTATTTTGTCTCATGAAATTTCAGTCATTTATTTTGTGAGACCTACGCGAAACTTATACGGGACTCACATAAATAAATGGTTAAGATTCATTGGACACAATAAGACACCATAATATCGGATAAGAGATCTGGACTCGATTAAAGCACTTGTTTTTCCACTCAAGCCGATCAATCTGATATTGGTGTCATTTACTTTATTTCTCCACCTAACGGATGCCTTAGTATCTTCTCAGTGGATCTATCCGGGATTTATTTCCTCATATTTGGTTTGTAACCGGTGTACTCCTTCTTTCTTTATAAAATATATATATATATATATATATTAATAATAACTCTCTGCATAACAAATTCAACTCAATGGTCTAAAGGCAATTATTTTCTTTTTATAAAGCTTCCATCTTCCATTATTTGTAGACAGGGTATGGCACTTGAAAGAGCAATGCTTTCAAAGAGTGCTTTTGCTTTTGAAATTGTGTGCCAAACAATGTCCGCCTTCTGTACATTGAGTACACAGGACTCTCTGGAGTGGAGAAGCAATCAATGGAAGATCAAAAGCTAAGCACTGTATTTGAAAATGTCTCCTAACTCTTCAAAGCTCTGTCTCTCAGTTGCTTTGATTTAGTTACTTGTGAGAGTGGCTTCCATGGATTTCCAATGCCAAGAGAGCCAGAAACCCAATACAGATCAAGTGGTGCTTGTCATGGATCAAGCAAACGCCAAGCTCACACAGGCACCAACCCAAAAAGCGGATTTAAAGAGCAGCGATCCCGTCCCTCAAGCCGTAACAAGAACCAAAACCATTAAACGTCTCTCCGTTTCTAAACCCAAATCACGTTTCACTGAAACCACTTATACTCCACGTAAATCCATTCCTGAATCTGAAGAACTCGAACCCCTTAACCCTTATGATGCCAACGAGTCTACAGATGAAGATGATGACGATGAATGGTATGAAAATGAAGAAGATGAAGGCGAGACAAGTTCCAAGTACGGAAGGAGAAAAAGAAAGATCAACAAAAGAGCCTGGCTTGAGTTCACAATGTTTCTCATCATCCTCACATGCTTAATATGCTCTTTGACTCTAAAATCCATCAAACATCAGATCCTGTGGGGAATAGAGCTATGGAAATGGTGCCTAATGGTTATGGTCGTCTTCTCCGGGCGTCTAGTGTCCAGTTGGGTGGTGGGGTTTCTTGTTTTTGTCATAGAACGCAATTTCATGCTCAGAGAAAAAGTCCTCTACTTTGTTTACGGTCTACGCAAGAGCTTTCAGAACTGTGCATGGCTGGGGTTGGTTTTAATTGCTTGGATGATCATGTTCCACGAGGTCCACAAACGCCACATGGTCTTAAAAAAAGTGTTTAGGGCTCTAGTTGCAGTGCTCATGGCAGCCACCATATGGTTACTAAAGATATTACTGGTTAAGGTTCTGGCTTCATCATTTCACGTGGCGACTTTCTTTGATCGAATGAAAGAAAGTGTTTTCCACCACTATGTTCTTGATACTCTCTCTGGCCCTCCACTTGACGAGGACGAGAGAGAAGCTCCCCGGCGGCAAACTTTGAGAATGTCGAAGTCTTTGCCGGCTAGGTTGAGGGAAAGACAGGCGGCGGCAATGGGGCCGTCGAAGTCCAACAAATTCGGGTCGAGGCGGATAGACATGGAGAAGTTAAGGAAGCTGGGCTTAAATGGTAGGGCGACTGCATGGAGTGTGAAGAAGTTGGTGTACTACGTAAGATCGTCAGGGTTGTCTACGATATCGAGGACGGTGGATAATTTTGGGAACGCAGAATCGGAGATCAGCAGCGAGTGGGAGGCTAGGAATTGTGCTCAAAGGATTTTCAAGAACGTTGCTAAACCTGGGGCCAAGTAAGTAATGAACCCCACTTTGCACGTATTCAACTTAATGATGCCTTAAACATGTATAGAAAGTAGGAGGGCCCTCCTAGTTTCTGCATTTCATATCCCTCCAATCAACACTATTCCAATTTCCATCACTTTAAAATATTAACTGCATTTATATGTCGCATACTTGGTTAAATCTAAATCTTCGGTACAATTTTATGATATTTTATTGTATTTAATGAATCTCAGTCATTTATTTATGTAGATCTCGCATAGATCCTACATAAATAAATACGAGTCTTGTATAAATAAATGACTGAAATTTATAGTACATAAAAAGACATAATAAAATTAGATAAAAGATCCTGTCCCTATTTGGTCGGTACGGTTGAGTCAATTATTATTTACTTTGATGATGATTTTGGAATGTGACATTCTCCGTTCAATTAAATTTACATGAATAATTCATCTTAACGTAAGTCTAAGAGTTCTTTTCACCGAGTATGTTTTCATGTTTGTAGTATAAAAAGGTCTTTGTTTAAAACTTGACAATGTAACGTTTCAATTAATAGAAAGTGCTCAATTTGATATCATTCTTCTTCAATTGAAAGTTGGAATCGCCATTTTTTGGAAGTTAGAACATTTGGAATCACTTTTCTTCTTCTTCTTCTTCTTTTTTTCCACGAAACTGACTGCACAGCTGTAATCACGTTCCTGATGTTAATCTTACAGGTATATAGAAGAGGAAGATCTTCTAAAGTTTTTGATGTTTGATGAGGTCCACACCATATTCCCTCTCTTCGAAGGAGCTGTAGAAACTGGAAAGATCACAAAATCTGCTTTCAGAAATTGGGTGGTAAGCAGCAAGCACCGTCATAATCAACCCTTCGGTTACCAGTATGGATTATCTCAGATGATTTTATCCCCTCTCTTTCTTTTTGATGAACACTGGGTCTCCTTGTGAATTAGTGTAGCATTGACATAACATATGATTACATGATGAGCCTCTTAACCATTGTATTCCAAACGTTAGGTGCATGCTTATGTGGAGCGAAAAGCATTAGCTCATTCATTGAATGACACAAAGACTGCAGTTCATCAACTTCACAAGTTGGCAAGTGCAATAGTGAGCATAATCATAATAGTGATCTCACTCCTGGTTATGGGGTTGGCAACTACCAAGGTTATATTCCTCGTCTCATCCCAACTACTACTCGTGGGGTTTATGTTCCAAAACACTTGCAAAACCATCTTCGAATCCATCATATTCGTGTTCGTTATGCATCCTTTCGACGTTGGTGACCGCTGCGTCATCGACGGTGTGCAGGTGATGATATATAATTTCCAACTTCCAAGAAACCGCCTTGCCTACACGGTCTTGAAATCTAAATTTTGTGATTTTTGGGTGCAGATGATTGTGGAAGAGATGAACATCTTGACGACTGTATTTTTAAGGTATGACATGGAGAAAATATACTACCCTAATTCTGTTCTTATTACAAAGCCTATAAGCAATTTCAGAAGAAGTCCAGACATGGGAGATTCAGTTAACTTCACAATAGATTTCTCCACTTCTGTTGATGACTTCAATGCTCTCAAGAAGGCTATACAAACGTAAGAAATCCCATGATCTTTGACTCTTTACTCGCATCTAGTTTAATCTGCAATTGATGAGAAATAAAAGAAAAACGTGGTTGCTGAGTGCAGTTACATAGAGAGCAAGCCAAAGCACTGGAGTCCAAAACATTCAGTCACAGTAAAGGAAATTGAGGAAGTGGACAAGATGAGGCTGACATTGTCTGTTCAACACACCATGAACCATCAAAACTTTGGGGAGAAGAGCAGTCGAAGATCAGAGCTTGTCTTTGAATTGAAGAAGATATTTGACAATCTTGGCATCAAGTACCATCTCCTTCCACGGGAGATTCATGTCACGCAATTGAACATGACTAATGGAAGGCTGGCAGAGTAAATCTCAGTGCAAATTTAGTTAATTTAATTTGTTTCCGTATATGGTTTGTCAATTTTTATTCAACAAGTGGGATTATTTACTCATTTATATAGACACTGCAGTGAGTAATTCTAAACTAATTAATAGAGCATGGCAGAAAATGATAAAGATAAATTAAAGTACTATCTCAACATCTGAATGCAAATTAGACAATGCAACTGATCATTCCTTAAAGCCTAAGGCACTGTGAAGTAGAGGTGGAATGCCAAAATCATGAAAAAAAGACAGCCTGAATCATACAATATCATTTCTCTGTATATCTAAGAATTTATAATATTTTTTCTTTTCCTTCTTCTATAAATCAATATTTTATAATAAATTTTTAATAATTATGAATTAATAAACTAAGAAAATTTTTAATTAATAAATATTTTAATTATATAAAATATTATAATTATAATTAATTCAAATTAAAATAAATTTTTTATTTGTCATAATTTGCAACCGGTATGAACAAATATGATACAAAATATTTTTTACTATTCAACTTGGCAACATTTTTTCTTTGAATACAAAAGAGTAAAAAACGAGACCTAAACAGAGGGCCTTGGGGTGAAGACCCCATATGCATTCTCAAAAAGGAGTACAAGGCATCCTAAGGGGGATGGGTTAAAGAAGTAAATTTGGGTCTGTACAGTTTCGCATTAGAAGCCAACCAATCAGCACAACGATTTCCTTCACGAAAGACATGGCAAACTCGAACCGACCAGGGTTGCACCAATAGGGTGTAAGGAATTCGTGGGTGGGTGCGATGTAGACGATGATAGGATGTTGATAACATCTAAGGAATCGACCTCAAGTCCCACTCGCCGGTATTCCATATCCCAAGCCAGAGTCAATCCCGAAAACACTCCCCATAATTCAACTTCCAAAGGCAAGCAAAGGTTCATATTGTGTACAAAACCTCCCACCCACCTACCGGTACTATCACGTCGGAGGCCCCCAGAAGAGGTAGTCTGGTGGGATACTGAAGTAG
>JANTPM010000002.1:13300537-13324987 GCA_025434745.1 Erythroxylum divaricatum
AGAAATCTAGAGGAATGGAGTATTCCTTAAAACCAAGGAATGAAAATCATACCTATGCAATGATATATCCATACCAACCATTAGTTTTAATTCTATTCCCATATCTTTTTTCTTAAACCCTCCAAACAAGCACCCCCTGAGTGTGGCTTTTTTCCCCAATATTATATGCTCTCTAAGTTAACTTTATAGTACTTTATACTACAATAATTGGTTTTTATTTATAATTAAAATTTTATTGTATCTATTCTGCTAAGTATAATTGAATAGTACTATAAAATTACTTCAATGTATAATATTATTCAAGTCATTGCATAAATTATATTATAAAATATATAACAAATTACATGAATATTTGGAGCCAATAATCTTTAAGTTAACGCAAATTTGTTGTACCAATTACTTCTTTTGAACGAATTTATTTGTTCCTGATCATTTACATGATCTTTATTGTATTAAGGGCTATCTCTATAATTTATATTTGTTTTATATGTTAATTTAATTGATAATATAGTGATTCTGCATGTTATTAGATTGCACTAAAAATAAATAAGGTAGTGACAATTGTTATTTAATATTTTTTTCTCGCTAATTCATGCATACGTTTCGAATTACTTTTTCTTTTATTGTTTTATTCGGGCCTATGGAGGAAGCACTTATTTACATGCAATAAATTCTCTATACTTGCTTCATATTTTGTTTAATTTGATCAGGAAATAAAGGGAGAGTACTGAACTGCTGAGCTTAGAAAGAGAGGATGAAATTTATACGTGAAAAGGAAACATAGAGAGGGACATCAGTTTGGATTTTGCCGAGAATCCTGTGAAACTTTATGTGTATCCCGCATGTAATTGTCGTTGAACATAGAGAGGCTTAATAAATTTACGCAGTGTGATTTGATTGTGGTAAAGTTAATTAGTCTTACCATGCACCATTCTATTCATTTTGTATATCATACGCCTATCCCCTTCCCTTTCAGTTTTTGATTCTTTACCTGAGTCCAAATTCCTGGAACTATATGTAAAGACTATAACCGATCGATGTTTTTTCTACGTATCTTCTTCCTTCTCTGCACGACTCATATTACAGGAACAGCTTGTAGTGGTTAGAATATTAGCAGCGGAGAGATCTTTTAGAAGATTGGAGTATATCATTGATAAGAAGAAGATGGTCGGGACTGCGACACTTAAAGCTGTTTTGGTGGTAATAGCCATAGGCCTCACTCTTGTCGGTTGCTTGATATTGTCATTGTACAATGACATACGTGCCAAGAAGGAAGAAGAAGAGACACCATAAAAAGAAGAAGAAAACATGAAGGATAGGAGGCAGTTTGAGAATTCCAAATTCAGCTATCATAGAGCAAGTTAACAAAGAGTGTCGCTTTTCAACATGCAACCAGATCCCCTGACCTGATTAATTTCTTATTTCAAGAACAACCCATTAACCGAAATAATGATATAAACAAAGTTTTTTTTTTCAATATTAGATATTTATTGTTAAAATGATATATATAATATCTGTTCTATTTATAAATTTAAGTCATAAACTTAAACTTTTGGATTTAATAAATTTTTAACATGTTACTATAAGAAGTCTCGAATTTAAAATTTTGAGCTGAATAGTTATAGCTATTGTAATAATACTATTGTTGGACTGATCAATTTGGAAACTCGATAATGCTTCTTAATATGCCATGATTATAAGCATCGGAATTGAGATCATATGCTATACCTACAATCCAACTAATACGTGACATTAGAGTAAACTTGATGCCATATTTAGTTGCTAGATTAAAAATTTAAAGGTGTAGGTAGCCAATTTCTGCTTTAAGGCAAAAGTACAAATTCTAGTCTATCAATAGATTAGGCTAAGCCTTTGATCATTTATGTTCATGTTCGTTCTTGTGTCTAAATCCAACTCAAGCCCATAAAATCAACAATGCTTAAGTTTGAACCAGTTCAAAATTTATGAGTAGACTACTCTTTTATAACTAAAAACAATTTTTGCTAAGGTTTGCCCTTGCCCTTTTCATAGTTACTATTATTGACAGAGTATGTTACCTTATACTTTAACAAATAGTTTATGGAATTTAATCTAAATTGATCCAAGCTTTTTCCTTGTTATGAATCATATTAGAATTTATTAGATAGTGCCTAATCATGTTTTACATTTTCGTCTGTGCATAATGGGGAAAATATGAATAATAATATAAAATATAATTAATGATAAATTTATATATTTCATTTCGAAAGCCTTCCTACTTGAATCATTCATAAAAAGTTAATGATAATTTTTTGTATTAAATAAAAATTTCTTGATTTTCTAAAGAAAGCTTATCAATACACTTGAGTTTAATTAGTTCTAATTTTCAGAATTGTGTATGTCTTCTATGCATTGGCATTTGTATTCATCTAATAATAAGAATTTCAATAAAAAGTGAAAAGAAAGCGGCTCCATTATGCGTATCATATTTATGAATTATATATTAAAAAAAGAAAAAGTTGGAAGACACAGCACACGTCTAAGTGACTTGGAAAACGAAAATCAACAAAGAAAACGAGAACTGAACATGCAAGTTCTTCGAAATACTAAACAGACACCAACTCCATGGCTAAAATAACCCTAATACTGAGTGCAATCAAGTTGTTTAAAGGACAAAGTCCTTTCTTTGAGATCATATCCAATCAGCAAGTTAGCCTGAGCCAAGTTACCGAAGATGGCACCAATGCCTGATGGAGCAGGGTTAAAAGCGAGACATACAACTCCCTCTGACACTTGAATAAAGATGGTAGACTGATCCAACTTCACATCTGCACCCTGGAAATGTGCAGTGATTGTGGGAACTTTAAGATTTGGATCGGCCTCATAGCAGAGATCGAGAAAACCTTGAGGGTCATCAGCTTTGGTTCCCCCGGCAATCTCGTCAACTGCTGAAGCCAACTCGGAGAAGAAGTCTCCTGGAACAAGCGTAAGTGTTGTCCCAGAATCAATGACGATGTTGCCATCAGATGACCCACTTGTTGAACTAGGAAATGGTAATTTCTTACTACCAACGCTGATTGATTCCAGATTTAGGTAGTAGAAGGTGTTAGGATCACCCGCAATTAATGGGGTAGTCGAAGCATCTTTTCCAGAAACAATAGCATCAGCACCAAAACTCAGGGTGCTCGAATTCTTAGTTTTTGACGTTAATGGCACCAAACAGTAAGCGAATTTGCCATCGATGGCTTTGTCAAGTTGGTAAATTAGAGAAAGCTCGCCACCTCCAAGGCCAATGATACCTGACCCTTTCTCATCGAAGGTACCGTTGTTCTTGTGTCCACAGCCGATGGTTATTTTGGGGAATGGAACCGGACGGCCAGATGTTGAACTTAGGGTCACTGTGTCAGAAGCAATATCTCCACGAGTGTAGGACTGATCCCCATAGCGATATTCGTATTGGCAAACTTGTCTAGATGAACAAAATGGGTCTTCCAAGTAATTGCATGCAGTTGATCCACAAGGGATGTCCCTATATGTTGTTGAAGAACTAGGATTGAAAAAAGGATCGTCTTGCTTGTAGCAATCAGTGCAAGGCTTGCACTGTGTCCATATCAGGTCACTGCCCGTGTCAGCTATCGCTGTGATTTCAAAAGGCGGTGTGCCAATCGAAATTTTGGTGAGGTATTCGCCTCCGTTGGATATAAGCCTTGATCGAGGAGATGCAGTGTTTCGTCCAAAAAAGTGGAGGAAACGATCGTTTGATCGACGGAAGGCATCAGCCAAGTGTTGGGAGGGAGTTGCATTGGGGTCATAGAATGGAGATTCGGGAGATTCTCGGTGATATAATTGTATGCTAAAGCCACTCCGTTCAGCATCTACAAGGTTGAAATTGGGAAGACACAAAGCTGACAATGTGAATAGTAATGCAAATGAGAAAAAGGTGTTGAAAGACGCCATTGCGGACAAGATGGTGAGTTGCGTATAATATCATATATATATATATATATATATATAGGTACAAAGTATTTGTGGATAATTTTATTGGAGAAATAGAGATTTTATCTTGACATAATAGGAGTGAATCGGATATTACTTTTGGTAGAAATACATTGGTTTTAAATGGGAAGAAAATGAGGAAAGCTGTGCTATGCATTCCTTGTTCATAACGTTTTCCCTTCAATTGAAATACATTTATAAATTGGCTTTCAATGCAAGAAAATGAATCGGAATAAATTGGAGTGATTTGAGATCTACCGTTTTGGCATGTCAAACGATTTCTTCTATTTGGCCATGATTTTAGGCAATTGTGCATGTATCGTGTTCAATTATGATTTTTCATCGTCAGCAAGAAAATTTATCTTTTGTTTTCTTTTTCTAAATTAGGAATGTTGATTTTCATTGATTAGGGAATGTTGACATTTAAAAAAAAAAATTGTAACAAAAGTCTCGTTAAGTAATATTAATGAATTCGTTAACCCTATTAATATATGTCATCTCATCTCGGTTATTCCTTTTCTAGTAGATTATTTATGATTATTTTTTTGATTTGAGGAAATCTTGTAGGCGGGTCAAGCGGGCATATCTCTCTGAGGACTCAACTGACGCACCACTATACAGACGAGCCAAACGGGCGCACCTCATCATTGAGGGTCCAACTAGTTCTCCATTTACAGGTAAAACCCCGGCTGCCCCAGGCTCTTACAAGAGAGGTTAGCATAGAATCGAACCTGGGACCTAACCAAAGTCAAGCCCCGCTCTCAACCATCGACCCACACCCCTTGAAGGCTATTTATGAAAATTTATCAATAACTAAATCTTAATTCTAATCATTCTTTCAAAATTAAATTTGGTTGTGGTCAATGATACGAGTCAGAATCTCTGGGGTAACTTGGACACATTCGTTCTTTTTTGCCTCCATCCTCCGATTGTGATCAATGCAACATAAATCTTCTATGTCCATCGAGTCGATAGGTGTAGGATAAGTATTTGCAATTTTGCATATGCAAATATAAAGATGTAGAAAAATTATAAGATAGGATTGTAATAATTCAATAAAATAATTATACTATATCTTTTAATATCAATAAAATTAAATTTTGTGAAAATCATGAAGAAATTATAATTTTGGAAAATTAAATTTTACTCTTTACTTACATTCATTTTTTACATTTTAAAAATAATATGTTAAATAATTTAATATATATTTTTATTTATTATATAAAGAAAATTTTAAATTATATATATTAAACAATTTGACAATCTCATTTTAGATAATAAAAGCACTGTGGACTTCTGCATACGCAATGGTTTTCTTAAAGTGACGGTTGGTTCATTTCTATATTTTTTAGTTTTTAATTTTAATTTTTAAAATTAAAACAAAACAGAAAATTTTATTTAGTTACCAGTGTCAACTTTTATTTGTTAGAATATCATTAGTAAATATCAGTAAAAATTATGATCTTATATTTGAATAAATAATATATAAAAATTTATGTAACATTTTATCAACAAATTAATATTTATTTATTAATATATTTTAAATTATTTGAACTGATTTTATTGTTTATAAATAAATATTAAATTATTTTATTTATTTAAGAGTTTTGAAATTTATATATTTTCAAATTCAAAACGTATTTATTAAATAATTATAATTTGACATTATTTTTAGTTTTATGTTAGTTATAAATTTGAAATAAATAATTTAATTATAATAGTCATAATTATTATCATTGACTGATATTAGGTAATATATATATACTGAATTAATCGTGAATTGGATTGTGAGAAAAAATGAAAGCAGAAAGCCGAAACCACTCACAAGATATAGGGTAAAGTAGTGAAATGAAAATCTTTAAGGCTTATTTAATTGCGGAGAAAGTAAAGTAAATTTAGAATATAATTTTTTAGAAAATAAATCTATAAAAATTAAAGATATTTATATATTTGCATACTTAGAAAAATGCTAATAGGAAAATTAGGTGGATTCTTATTATAATTTTTAGTATGTAACAGTATTTTATAAAATGTGACTTAATTTTGACTTGTGTTTTCAATTATATCCCTACAAATCAAATAAAATTTGAAATCATTAAATAAGGAAAAATATGAACTTAAAAATTGTCGATTGAAACTTTAAGCAAAAATATTCAAAATTTTAGTAACGGGATAACAATAAGAATTGTTGAAGCTAGTATTATGAGTATTGGTATTTATAAGATAAAAATCGGTACAAAATAAAGGGTGGGTCATAGCGAGTTTAAATACAATGTGGTATTAGCTGTTTCGGATAGTAATGGTAGGTATTCAAAATACCGGCCATTACGGGCCGATACTGAAAATTTTAAAAGTTAGGGAGATTTTTTGCAAATTTTAAATTTTTTTAAAATTTCCCTCCCTCACTCTTATCTCTCCTTCTCTCCTTTTTTTCAAAAATTTTAATTAGTTATTTTATTTATTTCAACTTTTATAATTATTTTGAATTTTGAATTTTTGTTTTTACAATAATAATAAATATTTGTATTACTAATAATAATGATAAATTAAATAAAACTTAAAAATAAATTATTTTTATTTAAATTTATTTTAATATTTTATATAATATGTATTAATAAGTTATTAATAAAATATTATATTTTTAAATAAATAATTTAAAATTTATTATTTATAAACTAATATTTATTTTATATATTTTTAATTATTAAATCAAAATTTATTTTAAACTTATATTTTTTAAAAATATATTTTTAATTTAATCATATTTATTAATAATTATTAAATTAAAATTGTGATTATTATTTATTTTTATTATAATTTTTAGAGACAAAGTTAAAAACATACAGTACAACTGTTTAATATGATAATTGACTATTTTGTAATTTAAAAAAAATTAAAGACTATTTCATAAATTTAAAAAATTACCTAAAACGGTACTTAATATTAATCGATACTAGTACAGTACCGTACCAGACCCAATTCGGTACCAAGTCTAATACGGTATTTGTAACGTTAGTTAAAAAGGATGTAGGTTTTTATAAAAGAATTGTCGTAGAGTTAATAAAGAATGAAGGATTAAATTGGTTATCATATTTTTTATATTAAATTCCTGACAAAAATAATCTAAATATCAAGGGGTGCTGACATTTAGAATCTAAGTAAAGTTCTACTGTTTTCTCTAGATTAAGAAAGTTTTTACTTTCCTAACTACTAAAAAAATGAATCAAATATGATAATATAAATTTTAGAAAAAAAATTACTTTTTTAAGTAAGAATCTATGCCAACCAATCAAAGCCTAAAGGTATTTCTAGTATCGTTAAATAATAATTATTAGTTGGCACTTAGCAGTTATTATCCTCACAATAACATCTATTATTTCTAAGATATGGTTTATTATTATTATTTGCTGATAGTGTTTATTTTAATTCTTATCTAAAAGGAACAAATTTTTTCATATAATTCTTTTACTAAAATTCTTAAGGCATATATTATTTAAGACTTAGAGAATATCTCTGATTATTTCAATTGTTTTTCTAATGACTATTTATTAATTGTAATTTTATAATATTTGATTATCATTATTTGGTAATAGTAGTAGTAATAATAATTGACATATAATTCTTCTAACCTAGAATATTCTCTATTTAATCGATTTATTTCTTAGTTTAATAAATGTTAAAAAAACAAACACTAATATGAATAAAGCGGTAAAACAATATAATAAAAGGAAAAAGTTATGTTTTAACAACATACTATAAAAACATAAATATAAATGTTAGATATTAAACGATGTTAGTAGCAAAAATATTTTTTTTCATTGTTAGAAATTATCAATTGCTAGTATGTAGAATTAAAAAGTATAAAATAAGTATGGAATGTTATAATTTGTTGGTTGACAAATTCAGTTTGTAACATATTATAATATTTGTTGTGAAAAAATTAAATATAAGATAAAAGTATCATTAAAATAAGATTACTCACTTTTATTTCGTAAAAATAATGTGGATCATAAACCGCTAGGCCACAAGTACCTCCATATTTCCTAGGTAGGGTTTGCCAATGAATTTAAGTGAATGGTTGGAAAACTTAAAATTTGGATTGTTTAAGTGATTGTTGAATCATTGCATTGGAAAAAAATGGATTATTATAAGTGCAATCCGGTCAATTGTCAGAGGTCAATCTTGAACTAATCTTGCAAAAATCATATCAGATTTGGTACTGAATTGGGTTATGATATGGTATTATATTGGTACCGGTCAATACTAGGTATTATTTCTGATACTTTTAAAATTTATAAAATAGTCTTTAATTTTTTTAAAAAATTGTAAAATAGTTCATTGTCATATTATACAGTTATACAGTCATAATAATAAATAATAACTACGATTAATATGAAATAACAATAATTTTTAAATATTTCACATATAAATAATAACTACAATTAATCTGAAAAACAGTTATCATCATACAAATATAAAATTAAGAATAATATACAAAATATTTAAAATATTACAATTTTATCATATAATAAAAAATAAAATATTTAATAAAAAGAATAATAAATATTTTTAACTTTCAAACTATAAGAGCTCGGGATAAGAAACCAGCCAAGTAGACATAAAATAGAATTCGTTATCTTTCTCAGATACGTTTGAGCATAGGGTTTTGGAAGAGTTAATTAGAGTTTTACGTGATTGTTTTGAGAGCATTATAGGAAGAAGAAGGAAGGTTACAAAATTTTATAGAGAACAAGAATCAGAGGGTTCTCGCAACAGAGAGAAGGAAGAGAAATATAAAGAATATGTGTGTTTGAGAGAGAAAAAGAGATACCATAATAAATCTTAATATAAGGATTGAATTCTAAGTTTTTAATTTTGTTAGGCTATCAAAATCATTAATACTGGTATGCTATTGGTGCTTTTGGAGGCTTTAATAAATCTTAATATAAGGATTGAATTCTAAGTTTTTAATTTTGTTAGGCTATCAAAATCATTAATAGTGGTATGGTATTGGTGCTTTTGGAGGCTTTTGTCTATTGCAACCTTTTTCAAGTACTTATTATAACACCTATTTGTTGTGCTTCAGAGATTACGTGCCTCAGAGATTACCTATTTGCAACCTTTTTCAAGTACTTATTATAACACCTATTTGTTGTGTGTTTCCATTTTTACCAGTGCGGTTTGTGTTTTGATTATAGAGTTGTTAGTTCCACTTTTTTTCTGGTCCTTTGTATGGTTTGGATAACGTAGAGTTCCTTTCTTCCTCAAGATTGGTTATTTGTTCTTGTGAGTCTGGGTATCTCTGGTTCTCGACTGAAATGGTCATGAACGTCTGATACCCTGGGTTGGGATTCTCATCGTCGCAGCACATGGATGATGACGGTAACAACAGGCTACCTGCACAACAACCGATAAACTTACCTACACGTTGAGTAGGGTTCTCCTGCCACATCACTCGCCGTATCTGCACACGTCCTCTAGCATCCTGACTTGAGTCTCTGCCGTTGTAGATCAGAAATTGTCAAACGTTCCTTTTGGTTCTTACGTTGGATGTTGTTTATATATTTAGTTACGTATTTATTTATTTATTATTGTTTATTATTAATTTATTAATTTATTATTTATTATTAGTATTATTTTATTATTTTACTCTATTTTATATATTATTATTATTTATTATTTGTTTTTTTCTATATTTAGTGTTAAAAATTTTATTTTATTTTATTTTAATTTACCATACTACTTTGTACTTTTTTCTCTGTACTCTGCATCATTCATATCTTGTCTCATTTGCATGTGGGTCTACCGGAAACAACTTCTTTACTATGCAAAGATAAGGCTGCGTACTATCAGACATTCCTAGATTCTACTTTATTACGGGATTTCAGACTAGGTGATGATGATTTTGATCATGTTTGACAATCAGTTGATTGCATTAACTGTTAGCTGATAGTTGATTTGATTAGCGAATTGCATTAATTGTTTGTTAAAAATGTTTAGTAAAATTAACTGTTTAATATTAGTTGTTTATGTGTAAAATGACTTATGAGGACGTGACTTTAAAAAAATTATAAAGGTATGAATATTATATATCTTAGTATTTCGTTGAATATTCTTATAAGAATATAGATTTTAGAGAAGCAATGTTCACCTGTACTGTTTCATCATCTATGAAAAATTTATGCAGCTCTTTCTATTTTTATTTTCGTTTAAGATTAATATTTTATTTCTAACATATAACTAAATAAAACAATTATAAGAATAAATATTATTCCTAAAATGTAGGTATTTAAGAATATCAACTACGTTGTCCTACTTACTAGAAATTGTTGTATATTAAAACTAACAAAAATATAACGTATGTAGTACTTAATTATAACTTAATCAAGAATACAATTTAAATAACAGAATATTACACAACTTAGCAGTAGAATTTAAATGGTACAATTAGCATTTGAAAATTAAAATTTTGTCAATCGGATGAAAACACTCCATACAATAACGTTTTCAATTTTGGTTATCTTCAATCAGCCGATGAAAGAGCTACTATTCAAACAATTTTGAAACAACCAATCAGCTAAAATAATAACTGATTGGTATGTATCCAAACAAGGTCTTTCTAACCATTAAAAGCGATATATTCATTACAAAAATTAGATTAAACTAAAGTTAAAGAGAAGCTTAAAAGTCACAACATCCATTAATGTTATTCAATATTGACATATTTAATTATTCTTTTGTTAATATAATTTTTAAAAAATAATGCTTGTCGATAGACTGGATCATTTTGTATTTAAGAGAAAATTTTTAGATTTTTTATTATTACCAATTCTGAAATTTACTTAGCTCCTAATTTTCTAATTCTAACTCATGATTTTATTTGTTTTGAAACATATAAATCCACGTATTTTTAGCCACAGATATAGTACTTTGAGAAAAATCATTTTATACTTGAGTGTAGCTAACTATTAATGTACGTATATGACAGATTTTACCATCAAATACTTGAGTTTAGAGCCTTTATTTAATTTTATGATATCTGTCTCATAAATTTCAACTATTTATTTATATAAGTTTTATTTAAATTTTATATAAATAAAAATAAAATTTATATAAATAGATAACAAAAATTTATTAAATATAATAAGATACTCTAAAATTACACAGAAAATCTCAACAAGATACTTTGCGAAGAACGTTCCAGCGTCCAAGATTCCATCTTCTTATTCGCTTTCAAGTTCTCCTGGCGGACGTTTGACCACGTCTTCTTCATTACTTTCTGCTTTCCTTTTCTGCCACACGAACCACCCCTAGAGATCAAGAGGGTAAACGTAAACTATATTAAAAGGGGTCAAATCGGTTGCGAGTATAGAACAGCAATACACCACGTTGGCCACCTGCAAGACGTTGAACCCCTTCCAAGTTCCAACTCATCCAATGTCACAGAATCAGAGCCTGCCAATGAGAGAGCAAGTTGTTGATCTTCTCTTCCCCATTCACAACTGAGGACGACCTCTCCTCACTTTCCCACCCTCTCAAATAAAATTAACTCCTTAACCTATAAAAAATCTTCCAGCTCTGGCGATTGTTATTATGTTTATATAATTGAAGAGCGAGTGATTCTTTTCCAAGTGGAATGGAAACTTCCAACTTCGTATTGAAGCCGTCGCCCAGCTGCGTGAGCCTTCCCTGGCAAAAGGGTCTTTTACCAAATCATTCAAAGTTGTTTTCTTTTTCCATTTCATTTCAATCCCACCTCCCATTTTTCAACTCCAAGCTTCAGTCTTTTCCACCCTTCCATCAACAAGGAAACCAATTTATTGTATGGAATAGCACTAGCGATACTACTAAGCCTAAAGTTGTCATCAAGAAGAGAAGAAATCCAAGGAAGAGTAGCAGTAGGATTACAGGTTCTAACTCTAGTACCATCAGTTCTGGAGCTAAAACCACTAGTGATGCTGTCAAAGTTGAGAGAGAAGAAGAGCAGGAACAGCGGGTGAATGTAAGGAGTTTGCACCAAAATGGTGATCCACTAGGAAGAAGAGATCTTGGGAAAAGTGTGGTTAAATGGCTGAGCCAGGGAATGAGGGCAATGGCAACTGATTTCGCTTCTGCAGAGGCGCAGGGTGAATTTTCAGAGATGAGGCAGAGAATGGGTCCTGGCTTGACGTTTGTAATACAGGCACAGCCTTATTTGAATGCTGTTCCTATGCCTCCGGGACTGGAGGCTATCTGCTTGAAAGCCTGCACTCACTATCCGACTCTTTTTGATCACTTCCAGAGAGAGTTGGGTGATGTTCTTCAGGGCCTTCAGCGTAAAGGGTCAGTTCAAAATTGGCGTGAGACCGAGTCTTGGACGTTGCTCAAAGAGCTCGCTCGTTCAGGTATGTTCGCAGGGCTAATAAGCTTGTGAATTCCTATTCTTCAATGGGAAGACGAAATTAGGAATTCAAATTTCAGTAGATTTCGTTTTTGAATATATTGGTTAATCAATAAGCCACGACGTACTTTAGAGCTCTTTAAAAGGTAAGTGGCAAATTTCTTGTTCTCGTGAAGGAGTACGTCTGTGGATTTGGTCTGAGATGGTGCTTTTACAGTTCAGCACAGGGCAATTGCCCGGAAGGCGAGTCAAGCAAAGCCCCAGCTGGGAGTTTTGGGGATGGACTTGGAGAATGCTAATGCTATACAGGGAAGGATCGATGACCACGCTAAAAGAATGTCAGAACTGCTTCGTATAGAGAGAGATGTTGAATTGGAGTTTACCCAGGAAGAGTTAGATGCTGTTCCTACACCTGATGAAAGTTCCAATTCATCCAAACCCATTGAGTTCTTGGTTAGACATAGCCAGGCACAGCAAGAGCTTTGTGACACCATCTGCAACTTGTGTGCAGTTAACACATCAACAGGTAGCCTAACAAGTTACCTACCTCCTTATTACTTTTCTTCAATTTGATCTTAACAACCTGGAACTATTATTGAAACACAATTATCTGTTAATCTGGGAATTGCCATGATCATACAGGATTAGGAGGAATGCACTTGGTATTGTTTAGAGTTGAAGGGAATCACAAATTGCCGCCTACTACCCTTTCTCCTGGGGATATGGTTTGTGTGAGAACCTGTGATAGTAGGGGTGCTGGTGCAACTGCTTGTATGCAGGGGTTCGTGAACAACCTTGGGGAGGATGGCTGTAGTATCAGTATTGCTCTAGAATTTCGTCATGGTGATCCTACATTCTCTAAACTCTTTGGAAAAAGTGTTCGCATTGATCGTATACATGGATTGGCCGATACTCTTACATATGAGGTATTAAATGCCTTTTTAGCTGTTTGCAATTTGCATTCTTGTGTGAAAAAAAGTTTGTGGATAAAGAATTTCACATTGATTTTGACGCTTTGAATTTAGTTTGTGATCCTTGATTTGTTGAATTATTTGCTATTACAAATCAATGTTATATGCTGTAAATGTTTCAATCAAGGAGTTTGAGGCAGTTTAATAGAGCCTCTGTGAAGTATGTGGTACTTCCACAGAACAAAACTTAATCTAACTCACTAATTTTAGAATAACTTGCATACTTTCTTATTGTGTTTGATGCATTTTAGTCTTCAGGATTTTTCATTCAATGCAGAATCTAGCTCAGCTAGTTCTACAAAACTTGGCACAGTGTCTTGATTGTGTTTGATGCAATTCAGTCATCAGGATTTTTCAAAAGTTCCTTATCATAGTATTACTTTTTGCTTCACTCTTATGCTTTAACTATGTGGGTTACTCAGTCGTAGATCACGGCTATTTAACTTCCAGTTTGTTCAATAAAACTATAGTCTCAATAAAAAATATGGAAGCTTTACAGAAATAGTACTGCATGTTTCCATTTCATACATAAGATCTTCATATTGTGTTTGTTCCTCTTTAAATTTTTATTGGATGCCATTTTCTGAGTCTATGATGGATATGAAGCTTGTAAGACACCTGTCCTTGTCCAATATGCACTACTCAGGTGCTTGCGCCTTTCAAAATTGTTTGGCTTTGTGCAATATAAATTATCTAAAAGCTCAATTGCTGGCATACTGAGACCGGAGTGCTGCTGCTGTTCTCTTATTTCGATAAATCAAGTGACAGCATTCCCTTAGGTCATTATTGTGTATTGTTTTCTTTTGAGCATACCTTTACAAGCTAGGGAACCTAACTCACCATGATCATCAGCTACTTCTGCCTTCTATCTCACATGTTCCACTGATACTGACCATGCAAAAATTGGGGAATCTGAAGGGAATTCCTTTCAGAAGTTGAATTAGCGAGACTTATTTCCTTTCCAGTTTCTGTTTTTATTTTAGCTTCAATATTTGGAGTAGATTTGTGTTTACATTGCATTCTACGGAATGTATTGGAGATGCTTAACAGTCTAGTCCCCGGAATGTGATAAACTTGTTGAAGGAATTAGAATTGAACAAAAGAACATGTAGAATGGATAAACAAGAAGAATGGTCTCTTAACAAATCAATGAAATACTTTCCGTTGTTTTGGTTTGTCTGTGTAATATATTTGCTTGTGTTTTGTGTTTAGTACTGGACGTAATTCCCTTCCTTGACATATAATAGATCTTTATCATATGCAGCACTGGCGAATATCTGCACATTCTCTATGTTGTCCATCTTTAAGTCCTCTTTAACATACTGTCAAACTCACATCTCTCTTATCCTTTAAAATTTTTTTCAATTGTGTCCACAGCTTACATATACATTTAATAGCTTTATCTAATCTTCTTTTGAAGCGTAACTGTGAGGCCCTGATGCTGCTTCAGAAGAATGGTTTACGGAAAAAAAATCCTTCAATTGCTGTTGTTACTACTTTATTTGGTGACAAGGAAGATGTTGAATGGTTGGAAGAGAAAATTTTGGTGGACTGGGCTGAGGCAGAATTAGATGAATCCTTGGGAAGCGAGACTTTTGATGATTCCCAGAGAAGAGCAATTGCCTTGGGATTGAACAAGAAACGACCACTACTAATAATTCAAGGGCCTCCAGGTACAGGCAAGTCAGGTTTGCTGAAGGAACTAATTTCGCTTGCTGTTCAACAAGGTGAAAGGGTGCTTGTGACTGCACCTACAAATGCTGCTGTTGATAACATGGTTGAAAAGCTTTCAAGTGTTGGGTTAGACATTGTTCGAGTTGGTAATCCAGCACGCATTTCTCCAGTTGTAGCATCTAAGTCTTTGGGTGAAATAGTGAATTCTAAACTAGCAAATTTTCGAGCAGAGTTTGAAAGGAAGAAGTCTGATTTAAGGAAAGACCTGAGACATTGCTTAAAGGATGACTCTTTAGCTGCTGGTATACGCCAGCTTCTAAAACAGCTAGGGAAGGCATTCAAGAAGAAGGAGAAGGAGACTGTAAAGGAAGTTTTATCAAGCACCCACGTAGTACTTGCAACCAACACTGGAGCTGCTGACCCATTAATACGGAGGTTGGATACTTTTGATCTTGTGGTTGTAGATGAAGCAGCGCAGGCAATTGAGCCTTCATGCTGGATCCCAATATTGCAAGGAAAGCGATGTATTCTTGCTGGAGACCAATGCCAACTGGCTCCCGTGATTCTATCCCGAAAAGCCCTGGAGGGAGGCCTTGGAGTATCTTTACTGGAAAGGGCAGTGACTTTGCACAACGGGGTTCTTGCTAACAAGTTAACAACACAATACAGGATGAACGATGCTATAGCAAGCTGGGCCTCCAAGGAAATGTATGGAGGAACGTTGAAGTCCGCTGCTACTGTTACCTCTCATCTTCTAGTTGATACTCCCTTTGTTAAGGTACCAATTTTTCTTCATAACTTAACATTGAGATATGTTTAGTTGCTTTCGCATCTTTGTGTTATTAATTATGGGATGACTTGTCATTTGCCTTGGTTTCACAATACCGGTAGATTAAATTTCTAATTCTGCATTTACAAGTTCAAAATTGCCAACTTTCGTGCTGACCATAAAGGCCAGTAGTAGATTGTACAACAATATGTTTGCTCATCTTTTATGTTCTTGTTTCATAAGATGCTTTGTAGTAACTCGTTTTCATCTTGAGGACTTTGCTTCTCTTTCTTTTTCAGTTCTGGCACCTACTTACATCAATTGAATCACTTTCCTACTTAAGTTTTGCTCTTGTATAAACTAGAAAACTTGAATTTAGTTGTCTTGATTTATTGTGCTTGCTATTTTCTTTGCTAAATTCTTAATTATATTCTTCCACAAAATATAGTGTTTGTAGTGATGTGGATGTTCTGAACTCTGAAGCCATTGAAACTGTAGACTGAATCGAATTTTTTGTCTCATATATGCCTTTTAACGACCTCTGTCTGCTATTAATTTGCCTTCCGTGTTGTAGCCCACATGGGTAACGCAATGTCCATTGCTCTTACTTGACACAAGAATGCCATATGGAAGTTTATCAATGGGCTGTGAAGAACATTTAGATCCTGCTGGAACAGGCTCCTTCTATAATGAAGGAGAAGCAGACATTGTTGTCCAACATGTGCTTTCTTTGATCTATGCAGGTAACAGTTACTTTAGTTGCTAGCCAAGTATCAGTGTTCTGGAGTCATGAAATTATTTTAAATGATGAGCTATGCCTATCATAGAAATATCATATACTAGTCACATTTTTGTCTGAAGCCACTCGAGCATAATTGATTGAAAAAAAAAGATGGAAATATAGTAACTTTGACCAAAGTTTACTTCAACGTTACCAACATTGTAGACAACGGAACTAGGCCTTGAGAAGACCAAAAGCTGAATCTTTTGGTTCGGCTAAGGCAAAGGCAACTGCTGAATCTTTTAGTTTCAGAACTGCTACACTACTAGAACCTGTATGTTAGGAAGAGGCTGATTCTTAGCTAGGACAAACTGGTAATAATTATCAGAATGTGGAAAAGAAGACTTTCATGTTTTAGTTTCTTTTGAAATATTATGGCTGGTAAGTTTAATGAGAACTCACTTAAACAGCACACTTATGTCTTCGAGACCTTGTCCCTTTTTTCTTAAGATGAGGAATTGATTTGCGCAATGTTCTATTACCAAAATTTCTTTCATGTTGGGCTGGTAGTTTTGATCAAATCAACAAGATTCTGACAGTGTTACAGTTGTCATCCTGGATTGCTTGCATAGTTTATATTTTTCTCTAGTTATAGATGCCTCTATGCTTATATAGTGAAGTATGACTCCGTTCTACATTCCCTGGTATCCTTGCGCATGATATGAAATTGGTAGTTACCACTTTGTATTCTATATTTTGGGCTGAGATTGATATGTTCCTTCATTTGCTGAATCAACTTTGCAGGTGTTGGAGCAAAAGCAATTGCTGTGCAATCACCTTATGTTGCTCAAGTACAACTCTTGAGGGAGAGGCTTGATGAACTTCCAGAGACTGATGGCGTCGAAGTTGCAACTATTGACAGTTTTCAAGGCCGTGAGGCTGATGCTGTCATTATATCAATGGTATTAAATTCTTCACCGCAAACCTGACATATCAGGAATCTGTATAATATGTTGAAACATAAGTTCACTTAATCCACAGTCAATAATTTGCAATCTCTGCAGCAGGCTGGTGTTCTTGTATGTCTTTTCCGTGGACCACTTACAAAACATGTCAAATGTTGTGATTTTGCATGATAGGTACGCTCTAACACTTTAGGAGCTGTTGGATTCCTTGGCGACAGTCGGCGAATGAATGTTGCCATAACCAGGGCGCGGAAACATGTTGCAGTTGTCTGTGATAGCTCAACAATATGCCATAATACTTATCTAGCAAGGCTCTTGCGTCACATTCGTTATTTTGGTAGGGTGAAGCATGCTGAGCCTGGTGGTTTTGGGGGATCTGGACTGGGCATGGACCCTATGCTACCATCAATTAGCTGACATGACCTGAGCAGGTCAAGGAGGTGCATTTTTCCTATTAGCCATTGATTTGAGACGACAACTTTATGATATGGTGCTTCTATATCCATTTTTGTACAGCAGGCCATTGATTTTGGTTGGCAGAAGAAACCAAAAGAAAATATATACGAATTCCTTATCCGTGTTTGTAAATATAAGAATTTCAGGCACCCTTCCATTTCTATCCAAATCAATGTAAATCAGAATTTAATTTGACCAATTTGATAATATATAATCTTCATGTTGTTGATGTATGTGTGAACGAGATTAGGATCTTACAACTCCTTAAGGCGCAAGCATGTATTATTTGACCATTTATGGTTAAATCCTGTCATGCCTGTTAATATCATGTTTGTGGTTCTTTCCTGTACATTTGCTTTTCTTTTTCTAAATTTGCAGAAGTTGGTTATATGTATAAAAACATATTTTTATGATATAAAATTAAAATTAAGATTTATAATTTTAAGATCTTAAATAAATAATTGTCACAAATAATTAGAACATAATATTGTATACTGATACAAAAATGTCACTATCGTAAAAATTAAGAAATTTTACGGTGATCTTTGTTAAAAAATTTTCTTAAGTTTCTGTTGTTGAGAACTTAAAGCATTCTCTCCTTTGACATGATACTTCAAACTTTATGTTAATGACAGATATATACACTTCAATATCACATACTTCCTTTCATATACCATAACACTAATAATTTATCATGTCAAATAACATAATTGATATATAAATATCATAAATGTCTACATTAGTGTCTTGTAGATACTTTTATTTCTTATTTAATAATAGTTAGGTGCACATAATAATAATAAACAAGATAATTACCATTTTGAAACTCTTATTAAGCTGAAAAATATTGAAAATCAAAATAACCATGACCCATTCTTTGAAAATGTTCCTTAAAGATCTTTGGTCATAGGTCTTTAATTAAGGGATCTGCAATAATGAGATCCATCACAGTATGTTCAATATAAACTAATTATTTTTTAACTTCGTCTTTTACAGTAAGATATTTTAACTCCTTATATTTCGCACCTTTATAGTGCTTGTCATTTTTTGAGAAGAAAGTTTTTGATCACTACTAATATGTTAGATCTTCTATATATGAGTATACAATCCTTTATTTCTTGAAGATATCTTTGGACTTTTGTTGCAGCTTTTCAATAGAATATACTGGAATTACTTTGATATTTGCCTAGCATTCTAACCGTGAAGTTGATAATAGGTTCCATTTCTTTATCTTCCACATCATTATTTAGATAATGCATGAGACTAAATTTATCTCCTTTTTGTATTAAGGCCATCCCTACTAAACATTTTTTCATATTAAATCTCTCAAGAATTCTTTCAATATAGTATGTTTTCTTCGCTATCTATTTTGGAATATTGAAATTCTAATAAAATATGACGCCTCTCCCATATTTTTCATTTCAAAATTCTAAAAAATAAAACTTTTAGTTTTATAGAATATGTCCAAATCATTAGCAACAAGTGAAGTGTCAACAACTACAAATATAAACTTACTCATTCTAATCTTTTAGTAGATACACTAATAAATAATATTTTTTTAAAAATCAAAAGATGTAATGATATCATTAAACTTAATATATCATTGTTGGGAAGCTTGTTTAAGATCATGTATTGATTTTTTAAGTTTACACACCTATTGATCCTTTCCTTCTACTAGAAAATCTTAAAGTTTTTCCACATAAACTTTCTCATTGATATCTCTATTTAGAAAGGCAATTTTCACATTCATTTGATATAACTTTAAATCAAACTAAGCAATGCCAAAATTATTCTCAATTAGACTTTCTTTGAGACAAGTGAAAAAGTGTCATTATAATAAATATCATCCTTTTGAGGATAACCTTTAGCAACAAGTCTAGATTTGTGTCATTCAACATTGTCATTCCAATTTGGTCTTAAAGATCCATTAATATAAGAATCACTTATAAGCTCTTGGAAAATCAATAAGGACTAGACCTAGACATTCTTTTATGTCATTGAATTAACTCAGTTTTCATAGCATCAATCTATTTATCAAATTCATCACTTTTTATGGCTTGTGAAAACCAAATAGGATCCTTATTAATGCCATAATCAAATTTTAAATTTTGCAAATAAACAACATAATTATCATGAATAGTTGATCTTCTTGTTCTTATAGGTTTAGTTAAAGTTATTCTAAGTAGTTTACTTATGTTTGTTGGTTGTTAATTTCTTCATGAGGTGCTGCTTCTTCCAAATATTTTCCACGATCATTTTATTCTTCTAATATTAGGATAAATTTTGGTATAGATATGGATATTGGGACATTTATGAGTAATGGAACATCAAACCCTTATTTCACTAATATTCACTTCAAATTTTTCAACACTCCCACTAACTTCACCATTTTTAATGAACTTAAAATTAGTTCTTTTAACAATTCTTTGAAAATAATTTGGACAATAAAATATGTATTCTCTAGATTTCTCGAGGTAACCAATAAAGTAACTACTAATTGTTTGAGAATCTAATGTCTTTTCATGTGAATTATAAACTTGTACTTCTGTTAGACAACCCCAAATATATAGGTACCTTATACTAGGTTTCTCGCCAGTCCATAACTCAAAAGGAGTTTTAGGACTGCCTTATTAAGAATCATATTTAGCAAATATGTAACAATTTTAAGTGCATATATCAACAAGGCTTTGGGTAATGAGGAATTACTCATCATACTCCTAACCACATCTATTAATGTCATGTTATGCCTTTCTATTCATCATTTTGTTGAGGTGTGCCTAGTATATTATATTGTGCACATATGCTATATTTCTCAAGAAACTTTGCAAATGGATTTGGATATTGTTATGATTCATCATATTTTTCATAATATTTACCACCTCTGTCAGATCTTACAATTTTCACTTTTTTTTATCTAATTTTCTTTTAGCAACCTTTATAAACATCTTAAGGGCATTCATAGCTTGAGATTTTTCATTAAGTAAATAGACATATCCATAACGTGAAAAATCATTTACAAGGTGATAAAATATTTTTCCCCATCAAATGATGGAGTGTTAAAAGGTCCGCATATATCGTTGTGTAAAATTTCAAGGAGCTGAGCACTTCTTGTGGCTCCTTTTTTTATTATGGTTGGTTTGCTTTAATATAGTTCATAAATATACTAAGATCAATAAAATCTAAATTTGAAAAAATTTTATTCTTTAGCAATCTTTCTAATCTTTTTTAGGATATATCACTCAAAATTTTGCACCATAAGTAAGCAGAATTATCATTCATCATGTTACGCTTAATTACAATGGTATGATAAACAAAAAATAAGGATTCAAAAAAATTAACATCAAGTTTCAATTCATATAAACCGTCCATAAGAATTCCATAACAAATAATGGAATTATGTTTAGATAAACTAAAACAACCATCACCAAAATTCAAAGTAAATGCACTTTCATCAAGTTTGTAAACAAAACTTAAGTTTCTAAAATATGAAGGTATATAGGGAGTTTGTATTAGATTTAGGTAATAGGGACCTTCTTATGGTTTCCTATGAAAAAAAAGCTCAATTGAATTTATGGTTTGGATTGAAAGAAATCTTGCATTATATTATAAATATAAGTAGTACCCCCATAATCAAACTACAAGTATCAGAAGGAACTTTAGTTAAGTTTAGTTCAGAATATATAAAAAGGTTAGATGTTTCTTTCTTTTCAAACTAAGTCTTATGTTTTCATAATCTTTCTGATAGTGTCCTTCTTTCTTACGAAAAAAACACATATTTATTTTTTCCTTCTTTTTAATATTAGCAACAACCTGTGTCACTTTGGTAGTCACTTTCTTATTAAGTTTCTTAGCCTTTGGCTTGTGACTCTTGTTAACTCCTTGATCTACAAGGTTAATTGAATAAACTCCTTAATTCTTTAACATTATTTCTTTTTGAGAGAGCATATTGTACAATGCATTAGCATTTCACTTATCTTTGGTAATGTTATAATTAATTTGAAATTGTTTACACTCAGGAGATAACAAGTTCAGGATCAATTGCATTAAAAAGGATTCATCAGCTGTCATGACTAAGGTCTTTAGTTTTACTAAAATATTTGTCATCTCGAGGATATGTTGTTGCATACCCATCAAAATTTATGATTTTCAACTCATTCATTAGTATACCAACAAGAGACTTAGTTATAAAATGGATATGTTCTTCCATATGTTTAAGATATTCTTTAACACTTTTGTGGAATAGTGGTCTTAATGTCGTTAGAAATATTTATTTTGTATGAAATTAAGACATAATATGTTAGATCTTTCTTATGCGTTATAGTTTGTCTTCTCAAATGGAAGAAACATGTGAATGAAGACAAATAGTTGTAATACATAAATGCTTAATAAAGTATGGAATTCAAATAATTAAAAATCGCATATACTGCTTGTTTCTCTTGGACAAATTCAATAATATATTATTATAAGTTTAATGCAATACAAAATTTTTCAAGTAATCAAATAAACCTTGTCAAATACAATCAATATGTATGGATATATGAACATATGATTATTTATATGAAAATTTTACTTAATTAGTTTGATCACTTTAGGAACTTTTAGTGTAATTCATAAAATTGCATATGATAGCATTGCAATTTGTAGAGGACATCGAACAAATGTATAAAACCAAAATAAACATTAAGGTCCATAATGTATTACCTACAATCTATAAAACTTTACTTAAACATTGGAAACATGATATATTGTAATAGCAAGATGCTCTAGAAAAACTACAAGGGCACTACCTACCATCATTCCAGACTTCCCTTGATAATAAATTCTCATAATAGTGGACATGCAAAGGAGGAACCTATTAGATTAATTTAATAATCCTAAATGTGTCCCATAAAACTTTATTTGATTCTAATATGAAGTGGGCCCAAAATAATGGTTATTGGGTTTGCAAAGAAAAATAGAATCATTAGGGTTAATTAATAAAATCCTTCCCTCTCCTTTCAATCAAGGAACGTTAACATATATAAAAGAAATGTACATTCTTGCACCATTGACAAAGAACAAAGAAAGAAAGAAAGAGAGAGCGGATAAAGCTTTTGTGAAGAGGTGTTTACGATTAGAAAAGGATTACATATATTAAGCATGGATCAAAGTTAGTACTTCTTTCTTTTTGTTTATAACATAAATCTTAGGATTTGAAGGTGTTGAATCAATTATGACATAGATCTTTTTGGGCGAATTCCCGACTTGAATTATTGTCAAGAATATTAAGTATCAATTTACATATGGTATCAGAGTTTTTCTATGAAATTTTGATTTGCATTAAAGTTAATCTTAGGATTCATGATATTCTCAGCTAACTGTTGATTGGGTTTGAATTAATCGATTTAACGATCTCTCTACAATAACAAGTAAGGGATTGCAAAGGCTATAGGGTTACTATCTTACATGCGTCTGTTTGTTGGGATAACTATTAAGTTAGGTTTTATGAGACTGATATAAACCAAAAGACTGTATCCTAAAGACCCTAGTGGAACCATATTTTCATGTTTGTAGGGCCTACCATTGCAAAGCTTTAAGTTTATAATTGTGAAAGAATAAATTGTTTGGTTTGAAAGATCAGGAAATCGTGATTCATGTTCGTGAGGCATACCATTACAAAGCTTTAAGTTTATAATTATGAAAAAAATAAATTTTTTGGTATGAAAGATTGGAAATCGTAATTCATGTTAGCACGGAAGGCTTTAAATGTGTAAAGCATAACTATAAATCTCATTTGCCAGTTTCAAGAGTTGAGGGCCAATGTTTCTTAGGTTCCATTGGTTTTATCTTTTATGTTCATGTAACAGTAGAGAATAGATAGAGAGAGATCAGTGATGACATTGTAAGGAAGTGGTTCTGCATGCGCATTACAGTGCATTAGGACTTTTCTTAAGTCTTTCTTCTGCATCTTTATATTGCATGCACATGCCCTTTCTAAGATGCGTTTATTTGTGGACCCTTTAATAGTTGCTAAAATATCTAAACTTTACATAATGGTTTTGGGGGTTAAAATGTACGGAGATCGTGACTTTTATGATGGAAAATAAGTGAATTTGTATGTTAAAACATGGAATCAATTACGTTAAAGTATTCTAGCAATAAATGAATATGCATGTTAAAGCTGTTAGTTTTGAACTTTACAATATGATTTTTCAACAGTACGGTGAAATTCCCAAAATTCAGTTATACTTACGTAATTAAATATTTAATATATAGAAAGCTTGCTAGTCACCAAATTGAATTATGGATTCTTTTAATTGCTCATATTATATTGCTTATAATTAATAACATTAAAGAGACTTATCGATCTACTTAGTGAATATGTTTGTATATCTAAAGATAACATGTATATTAACTTAAGTATGATTGACTATCTATTAAAGTGTGTATATATATTTTGTTGGCATCATTATGGATTAGAGATATATATTTAATTATCAACCAAAGGTGAGCTTATATATATATATATATATATATATAAGTTCACCTTTGGGTTAATG
>JANTPM010000002.1:13525698-13545386 GCA_025434745.1 Erythroxylum divaricatum
CCCTCTGGGTGAGACTCAAGAATTCCCTCTGCTTCTGCTGAATGTACACCTCAGACAGATACTTTTTCTTATAAGCAGTGAGGAAATCCTCCCATGCCAACACTGGCGGTTTCAACTGACTCCCCGGGACACTCTCCCACCAATGCAGAGCATCCCCTTGCAGCAGACTCACAGCATATACAACCTTCTCATCATCTTCACAGTCCATCTGCTCCAATATTCGTTCTGTCTTTCTCATCCATGCCTCAGCTTCCTCGGGATTAGTGCTCCCATAGAAATCCACTGCTCCATACTTTCTCAGCTTATCAAACTACTTCCCCTTCTTAACTGGAGCCGGAGTGGATGATTGTGGAATCTGTCACATAGCCTGGACAAACGCCTGAGTAAACGCTTGGAACAATCTTGGATCTAAGGTAGGTGCTTGCTCCTGCGGAACAGGTGACTCCTGAGTTTGTGATCGAAAGGGCTCACTACTTTGCCCTACAGAAGCCTCAACATCTCCTAGGGCTCTAGATTCATCCGTGCCCTCCTCTCTCAGTGGAGGGTCAGGTGCAACCGATCCTTGCATAACTCCTCGTGTTCTTATATGAGGTAACATTTCAATCCTTCAATACAAACACTAATGTCTGTTTAACGGACGTTCTCGGATGAAAAATGGCTTTTCAGTCAGTGTATATCCGTTAAACGGACATGCATGTTTGTTTAACGGATATCCTCGGGTCAGCTACAGTAAATCGTGATTTTATCAGTTTGGAGGCCGAATCTTGCTTATAGGTCTTATAAGAGTTGTAGATCTCGATGTCTTCTTTCCAATGGTCTAAAAACAAAATCAATCTGACATTTATAGAAGAAGTTATGGCAATCGCGCCAAGATATGTTCAGTTGGAATAAGGACATAAACATATTGAATTCTCTTGACTATAACTTCTTCGTCCGACCTCCAAATTGAGCGATTCTTGAAGAATTGGATTTCTAACACGTTTTTCTGCCTCTCCATAAAAATTGTTAGCTTGTTCCTTTTAACTCGAAAGGATTGATTCAAAGCAAGTGAGGGTTCGTTGAAATAACCCTAAAAGGAAACCCGCTTACGCTTTTTGACTCCGAATCGGATAGTTGGGCTCTGGGAACGGGGTCCAACACCTTGGTTGGGTTTCAGAACGGGGCCCAAAAACTTGTCTTTTAATAAGTCCAATTAAAATAAACTACCTACTTAATGTCAATTATATTGAAAATGGGGACATATTGTTTCACATTGTCGCTTTCGATACTCTAAATCCCAAAATTGACAATTTGACTCTTCATATGATACCAATAATAGTAATACAACATTCTATGCCATAAATATTCAATCAAATCTTTAAAGAAGTCAGCAAAGGCATTACTTCTTGGATTTCTTTAAAGTCTTATATGGTTGAGATGCATTAACAGTTAGAATAGCTACTAGCTTATCACCTCCTCCTAGTCTCCTAGTCCCTAAGCCAATCATTCCTCTCATCTGGAAATTTTTCTTTCCCCACCTTCATTGTTCTTAACCCTCTTAGCCTCAAACTAATAAGATAAAATTTTCTTTCTTGCTTTCTCAGCCTTTGATTTGTGAATGCTTTCCACAAAGACATGCTTATCCTTGAAGACATTACCTTTCACTTTCATAGTACATATGTTTATCAATCTTCTTGGCCTCTTTATACTTGCAAAGCAAATGCCTTAGGACACACATCCTTCTCAACTACTAATATTGTTTGGTGTTCTCCATCACAATAACATGTGAACTCTTATTCCTCCTTTGCCCAACACTAATATTGTTAGTTATAAATGGAATTTTTTACATAAATAAAACCCCAAAGTTGATTACAATACCACCTTCAATCCAATTATCAAAACCACTATCATTTGTATCATTCTCACTTTGACACTCTCTCGTAATTGGTTTATTTATCAACTCGATATTAATAATTCCTTTCTTTATGGTTACCTTTCAAAACCAGTTTATATCTCTCACCTCCTGGCTTTATAAATCCTCACCATCATTAATGAAATTAAAACAAAAAACAAAAAACAAAAAACTAGAAACGTAGAAGAACCGAGAAGAGAGGTAACCTAATGCTAAAGAAATCGTAGAGCTTACTAATGCTAGAGAAGAAGACAACTTCATCTTTGGTGTTGCAAAATATCACAAAGGAGGATGAAGAAAACAAAGGAAGAGGATCCTTAGGCAAAGTCAAATGTAGAGAGCCTAAGATTGTTTGACTCACGACAAGCCAACAAAGGATAGATAAAAAGGAAGAAAATGAAAAGACTTATTGTAATATGTTATTTCAATTATGGTGTTGAGTAATGTGTTGTAAATGCATTTTATAAAGTATGATCTATTTATGATATACTAAATTAATTTAAGTATTTAAATATATTATTGAGGTTATAATGAAAATCACGGATAAACTGAGGATGGTTCTAGACTTGACCAAAAAAATTTCAAAAAAAGCTCCAAAAAGCTACGAAATGAGTTTGAACAAGCTTTAAAAGCCCCGAAATGTGTTTTGAATATTTAGATGACACTGTTGAATGAAATCTGGATGATTTCTTGCTGATTTCTAGATTCAGTCCAAAAATTCTTCCAGACAACCTACAAGGTTGCTAAACAATTTTGAAATACAATGAAAAGCTCCAAATTAGGATTGGAGTCCCTAGGAATTGAAATGAGTCAAAATAGAGGATGTTTGAATACAAATCATCTAAAATTATTGGACTAAAATGCCCTTTTTGGAAAATAATAGGTATTGATGATTTTAACTCATTCAAAAATTTTAAAAACATCCAATCAATAAGTATCAACTCTAATTAGAGCCTTTCATGGTTAATTTGATGATAAGATGGTTGTGAAATATTTTCAGGATTTAATTTAGTTAGTTGGTGAATTAAATGCATTAAAGAAAAATTTGGTCTTTTTACATGATATTAGTGAATTTATGAGTCATTAGAGATTATCAATGAGAAAATGACGTGTGTGATGAGTCATTAGCGATGACAAATAAAAAGGTGACATGTGTAATCCGTTAAATGAGTATAAAATCAACATTTTGCTTCATTCTTTTAACATGGCCATAAGAGTGAATGGAGAGTGTCGTTAAAGAGCCCAAAAACTAAATGAAAATAAGAGACAAGCAAGGTGGGTTCGCCCATTGTTGGAAAAAGGAGGGAAGAGAGAGAGAAAAAGAAAAGAAAGAATGGAGAAGAGAGGATCAGTTATGGCCATGAAGAAGTGATCCAAAGTGTTTTTCATGCTCTTCTACCTCCAATCAAGCATTCAATAAAGTTGCATAGTCATTCAAGTGAAGAAGAAGAAGAATAAGAAGAAAATGAGTTGGTAAGCTTACTAATCTTGTTGAAATTTTTTATTTGTTGGGTTATAGGTTAGATTTGGTTTTGATAGTGTAAATTGCACCCTTTTGATGAGATATTAAGGTTTTATTACAATGGGAGCATTTGGGAGAAGAAAATCACATGAATTTAATTAATGGAACCCTGGTCAAACTTGGTCAAAGGTGAGATCTATTACCTAAAGTGTTTTATTTTGTCATTTGATGATTGAAGGTTAATGAATGATGTTGGAAAGTTAGTTTAATGATGAAAGAATGAAAGAAAAATCATATAAATGATTGGATGAGTTTTTGTCCATCTCTAGGGTTGTCAATGTGATATGTTACAAACTCCTATTTTGATGTTTTATGATGTTTATAGCATGATTTTGATGCTAATGAAGTAAAGAAAAGTAAAGGAATTGGTTTGGAATTGGTATTAGTTGAAATTCAACTTAAAGTGTATATGGAAAGTAATGAAGTTGACATGGTTTATGGTGTATTTGATTGGAAAATGTGTTAAGGAGTTGAATGCATTTGTATTAAGTTTTCATATTGAAAAACAAAACCAATTGAAGGATTTCTAAGTGGTGAAACGGAAAATAATAAGTTGTGAGTGTATTTTAATTTTTTTATATTACTAAATTCTTTGTAAATGAATTGATGACATGTGATTGTATTTTAATTGTTTTATAGTACCAAATTTTTTGCAAAAGAATTGATGACATGTGAGCGTATTTTAACTATCTTATATGACTATTAAATTTAAAATAATTTATTTTTATACATGTATTATAAAAAAGACATAATATATTTATAATTAGATATATGTAATTAAGTCGAGAGTTGCGCCACGTATTAAAACTTGGTGCAGCTGCTGTAGTTTAGCTATATTTAGGTGACTAATCCTATACCAACCAGCTTGATCACAAATTCTCAGCTTGAAAGATCACAGTATTCAGAATCGGTAGTGTTGGGGGTAGGAAACTATATTCATGTTAGTCGGTAATTTGAGCTGTTAATAGTTAGTTAATTTTACTAATAAAACATATTATTAGTAAAAAAAAAAGATAATTGAAAGAGCGCTTACTTGCATTGTTAATCAAATTTCCAAGAATATAAAATTAAGTAAAAGCCATCTCCAAGAATCGTTAGCTAAAATGTAACCCACCTAAGGATTATCGATTGAGACACAACAACAAAAAAGAAAGACCGAATTGATTAGGCATGCAACGTGACAATTTCTAAAGTTATGTTGTTTTTGTGTTTAGTCTTTTTGGAAGCCATTCAATCACTATGCACATTTCAGAATTCATCCTTTAAACAAGTCAGATGCGGAGAATTTAATCAGCAGAGAAATAAGGGAATCAATTAAAGATCACTGCTGAAATTCATCAAATTTGTACAGTTGAAAATTTAATCTACCTGTTTGGCACCATTGACGCTGGCACGACAAAGTGGGCATTGCCTGTTATTGGCAAGCCACTGATCGATGCATGATTTGTGATACACGTGACTACAAGCAGGAATTACCAGGCACTCATTTCCTTCCTCAAATGCCTCCAGGCAAACTGCACACTCTGGCTCCGATATTCTCCGCACCGAGATCGCCGGTAGTACCCATGAAGCCGACACAGACGATGCTTGTTCTTGGCCTGCAACCCCCGTCCCACTTTCAACGTCACGATTTCCTGCCACGCCCTCTCTTCTGCGACCACCCCACAACATGAAAATGCTGCATATTATTATCACCGTGACGAGTCCACAGATAGTTACGATCTCCCTCTGTTTTTCTCTGTTGTGGGAAGGTGGTGGCGTCATTAAAAGTGTCATTGGGGGCGGAGGCGGTAGTGGCTGTGAGTGTGGCGAATAATAGAATTCATGAATAAAGCTGCCAGACATGACTCTGGTTGATATATCCTCAACAAGGAGGTGGAGAAAGGCAGAAGCTGAAGCCAGAGAGCTTCTTGCTGCACAAACACAATACTCACGACTTGGTTTGCTAATTCACAAAGTTGGAGAATGCGGATTCTGATCACTCTTTAGTCTCTTAAAGAACCTTGATCGGCTGTTAGGCTAATATATAGAGTTTGGTTATGTTTCCCTCTGAATGAAGAGATATATACGAATCGGTTGTCTATATATATAACAGTGAATTTTTTAATAAGAATTTAATATAATTGCAGCCAATACAACAAAAAGACGTCGTTTTCGGAGATCAAATTGGACAGAAATCCTAAATCCAAATGGAAGTATAATTCCGCAACAACCGTAAACCGTGTGTTATGTAATACGTCAGCATACAATGCAGGGGGAGGAAGTCCATCTGTTCTGTGGAAAGCCTTTTTTATGTCGTTTTGACAACAAAGGCGAAACAAACCGTTTGGTGCGCTCCTGAGTCCTCACCGACATAGTCTCTCTTACAAGCTATTAAATAATTGATAAGCCGATTACTTTTTTTAACTTTTGGCTATTCCCTTCATTCTCTCTGCCGTTTTCTGCCTGTCGCTGCTTGTGATCAACCGTCGTCGATAGCCGATTCTTAATACAAGCAGGTGAAGCATAGTTTTAAAAACATCATTATCTACTGTTTCTTTGCTTTTCCCGTTGTTGGAAACCCCGTTTTGTCTTTGGTCTTCTGGATTTAACGTGCTGTTGATTTTGCATATCGTGTTTTTGGGTAATTACTTTCTGGTCTTTTTTTGTACCTGTTACGTTTGGTTTTGTTTCAATCTATTGCCGCTTGAATTGTACTGTTATTTTTCTCTCTTTCACCTACGACGCCGAAACCCTAGATTTTTGGTTCCTCAATTGAACTATATTTTCTTGCTCTTTAATTTGGCATCATCATCGAGATGGATTGGATTCTTTTAGAGGGGATCTGTTTGGATGTATTCGAAGCTTGAATAAACCCCGGTTCATGGTTATTGACCAGATTTGTTTGGGTGAATATAGAATGGTTTGGACAAGAGAGTTTAATTCTTTTTGTTGGGAATGAAGTTTTAACCGTTTAGTTCGTTTTGGATAATTTCTTATCGGCGTTGGATTTTGGGTTTCAGTTTGATTATTGTTGTTCAAGATGCCGGCTACAGCGGGAAGGGTTCGCATGCCTGCGAACAATAGGGTTCACAGTAGCGCTGCTCTCCAGACGCACGGAATATGGCAAAGCGCAATTGGGTATGATCCATATGCTCCCACCAAGGATGATTCCAAAAGCTCATCCCAACAGAAGTCATCCACTGCTGAGCCTGATGCTGAGAATGCATACCAGAGTTTCCAGGGCCTATTGGCCCTTGCCCGCATCACTGGCTCTGCTACTGATGAGGCTCGTGGTGCATGCAAGAAGTGTGGGCGTGTTGGCCACCTTTCTTTCCAATGTAGAAACTTTCTGAGTGTTAAGGATGATATTAAGAGCAAAGATGCCGAAGCTGTTCAGGCTGCAGTTTTGTCCGGGTTAGATAAAATAAAGAACAATGGGAAGATTGCAGTGGGAAGTAAAGAGGAGAGTGAGGAGGAGGAGGAAGAGAGTGAAACTTCTGATTCTGAAGTTGATTCTGAGATTGAGAGGATTATTGCTGAAAGGCATGGTAAGAAGAATGGTAGTAAGTCTGGGTCATCTAAAAAGAAAAGGGTGGATTTGGACAATGGTGATTCAGATTCAGATCCTGGTGAGAGAGAGAAGAGGGGAAGGTCAAAGAAAAGGGGGAGTAAGAAGAGGGAAAGTACTGAATCAGAGGAGGAGGATGAAGGTAGGAGGAGGAGGAGGCGGAGGAGGAGGGAGAAGAGGAGGGAGAGGGATGAGTCCTCAGATGAAGATGAGGATCATCGACGTCATAAAAGGAAGAGTAGGAGGGAGAGGGACGATTCCTCAGATGAAGAGGAGAAGCATCAAAGTCATAAGAGAAAGAGTAGGAGGGAGAAGAGAAGGAGAAGAAGTAATCACTATTCCGATGAATCAGATTCAAGTTCGACTGAAGACTCTGATAGACAGCACAAACAGAAGAGCAGGAAAGCAGGTTCAGCATCTGGTTCTGATGCCAATGAATCTGATGATTCAAGGGTTGGGAGAGGAGCAAAGCGTTTTGAAACCAGAAGCAAGAAACGTCATCATGGAAAGAATGAGTGATTGCTTACTAGTTGTAGTGTGGATGATTTTATAACTGAGATTGAGTTATGCCTCTTGAATTGAATTTTTCCGTTCGCAAATGGGAACAATGTGCCTTCAGTATTGTTATTTGTGTGAGATATCAATGTTGTGTCAGAGCTTATATTCACTTGAGTTGGATCTTTATAATTATTGTGCTTCTGTAATAAAATTGAAATACTCTGTACCTGTAGGTATCATGCTTATAAGTGTTTGATGATGCATAATCCAACCAAAATTGCTAGGCTGTCCTCTTTTCCTTATCCTTTTCGAGAGGACCATTTGTTTTGCCGATATTCTTGTTGGTTTTGTATTCGGGGAGTGGTTGTTTTGAATGGGAGCAAGGTTGGAGGTAATTATCGGTGTGGTCATTACATACGAAGGTGGCTTTGTTTGAGTTCAAAGTAATGCACAAGTGATGCACCCGTATGCAATGGTGATACGCCAAGTGTCATTGTATCGGTCGTAGTCTAAGAAACGCAAACTGAATAAGGGGGAAAGGAGTCTTGCGGTTTGTAATGATTTTCCAGGTGATTGTACATGCGTGTATTGATTGTTGCCAATTTGACCTATAGGGCATGGTATCGACATTTCACTTGTACTTTGGAGAAAGTAAAAATGTTAAGTTTGGTCATTCAGCATTGTCCATATATATATATATATATATATATGCATCTAGCAAGGAATGAAAGTTTCTAGAGTAGAGACTTTTAAAACGTTGTACTGTAATTGGAGGAATCAAGCAGTTGAAAGCCTTATCTGTGTGTGAATTGTGCTTTCATTTGTGGTTTCCCTCCTCCTCACCGGCCACAAACAAGACATTTAGGTGGTGCCAGCTCTAATGTCCAACCCTGAACAACGGTATTGAAATTAGAATACTTGTAACAGATTCCGTACCAAACAAAAAATAATATTAATATATTAAATATTGGTATTAAGTTATATCGGAAAAATAAAAGTTAAATATTAGCCTAACGTTGTAAATTGAAAAAAAAATATTTTCCATAATAAAGAATTAAATTTCAATCACAAAAAAAAAAAAATAATCATTTTATAAATTTTAAAAAAATTATATTCAAAAATAATATTCTCTTTGACATGATAACAATGCCTAGGCCAAGCATAGTTTTACTGGCGTCATGCTAGAAATCAATAACACATTTATCAGGATATGGTTAAGGGACAAGATTTCTATCCAATATTATCTTATCTTACTCTGTCTTATAAAATTTCAGTCATTTATTTTGTAAAATTCAAGCAAAACTTATATGAAACTCAAATAAATAAATGACTGAAATTTATTTCATACAATAAGATACTATAATATTAGACAGGAGATCTAAACTCATGGTTAAAGAATCAAGCACTTACGAGCTTCCTTCAGTTTTACTTTTTACTGCCACCACCAAGTCACCAATGCCATCCTTTTGCTTTTACTGACTGTTGGTCAATTCTATATCGAAGAATTTCAACCTCAAACTCAAATTTTATTTGAATGACCAGATGAGAGGAGTGAACCGGAACAAGCTCATGTACAGGACAAAAGCTCCAACCCGCCACGTGAATCGTACTTCTGTTTCTTTTTGGTTTTTGTATCTCATCTAGAATGATCCAACAAATCGTATTCCCTGGTCTATTCTTGTCTTTTAACTTTTAGAAAGTAAAAACAAAATCATGATTTCAATAAATTACAAAACAGCCATGCTCTAATTAATTAGATGTGCTTAATAATGGCCTGTGCACATAAATCGTGGTGGTTTATATTCTTAGAAAGAAATAACAAGACAGTAAAAAGGCGGCATTCATATCCAAGCAACTAGTATTCTTGAAGAAGGAAGTAAAGATACCATATCATACATGCTCCCAACAGCCAGGAGCTAATCTTATTTAGCATACATAGGTGTAATCAATCACAAGTCATGTTGCCTTTGGTCCTGCAAAATCCACACCCTCCAACTACCTTCCTGAGTTTGTTTTATTCCAGACTAAACACATAACACAGACAACAACATAGCCATTGAAGGAATATAAAACATATCACACAGACAATGAGTCTTACAGAAACTTCAACAACATCAGAGGCCCCGGCTCTATGCTCTTTCTCAGTTATCTGCAGTGTTATTGTAGAAACAAGAATTAGGTCAAAGATCTACACTCAAAAATGATGATCAGGATTTAGAATACTCACCCTGTAGAGATCTTGAACTTGGTGTGGAGAAGTCGGATGAAGTCATGGGAATGGATATGGAGAGCTGGGTTGTTGAGAATGAGGTCTGATTGGACCTATCATCTTCAAGGCTCGACCATGAGTCCCGAGTTTTTGGCCACTCATCAAAGAAGGGTCGAAGAGGCTGACCATCTTGCCTCACAGTCACAGGCTCCCCAGTTGCAAATTCAGCACCCAAAAATGAACGCTGGTTATAACCACCTTGCACTTCTGGCGTTGAGTTGTCAGTTGACTTCGACACTGGCAAACATGAAACCCTGGACTGCATCAGAGGCCATGCTTTTTCTAGCTGCGACTCCATATGGAGACCTTTGTTGCTTCCTGAACCTCCCGAGAAGAAGCTATGTTCACCAACCCCATGCTTCAGACCTTGAACATACCTGTTCTCCAGTAATTGACCATATTGTTTCAATACCAAGCCTCAATCACATAACAGAGGAGTAGAATGGAAGCTACAGAAGTAAAATTCTAAACAGATTTCTCAACAAAATCAAGGAGGAGATGAGAGCTGCCACCAAATAAGGTGTCAGCAATTATGACAAAATTTGATAAATTGAACCACTTTTGTTTTGACATTATGAAACTGCAACACTTTTATACTCCCACACATCTTCCAATGACTGTCTGATGTATCTACATCATACTTCCAACCATTTCAATCCACATTCAGAGTAATACGCAGAGGAGTTATTATTGTCAGAATACATTCAATACACCTCAGGATTGCGCCTCCAGAGAAATAAATAAATCCCTAAACAATCTCCAGGTGCTGCAACTCTCTCTTCAAATCAAAGAAATGTTATATTTCTCCAGATAAAACATGGAAACATACGTTTTTATCAGCTAAACTGGTAAAAGGATAAGTAACTAGGCATTTTGATGCCTAATAGGATAATAACTTTGCAATTTATTATTTATAAGGTACAGGATTGTGAAAGAAACATGTAGGCAATTGGAAGTCCATTTTCCTCCAACCATTTAAGAGTTGGATTATGTAGTGAACACACAGTAAAGCGTAGAAGCCATACACTTGACAACATTGTTGGACCTAGTTTTTCTTTCCTGGGGCCTGTCTACTGCACAAAAATCTAAGAGACATGGAATCAAAAGGAAGCACAGAGGATATTATAACCTTTTGAAGACAGTTCAAAGAACCAAAAATAATGCCACTAGTTGACATATAATAAACACTTTTGAAAGCTTGTCAGGAAAGGAAATTTATCAGCAAAAGCAAAGTAAACAAGCAGGGCCCGGAAAAGACTGTAAAAGGCTCTGTGAACACAATGCATTCTGATGACAACTACCATAGACATCAGGGCCCAGAAACCAGAACCAAGGAGAAAACTAAAAGCAACATCCCCTTACCTGTATTGCAGATAACCGATGGACCAATCAACAAACAGATTTGGAAACAATCAAAAAGGTGAAATGAGGCCTCTACAATGTTATATCACCAACCAACTTCAGGCAAAAAGGATAGGATAGAAATGGAATGCATTAAGTTAGAGTATGGTTACACATGCGTGCATATCTTAAGTTTCTGTACAAAGGAATCCATTTTTATAGTAGTCTTTCAGACATAGCCTGAGATGTGATATAATTATTTTAATAGTATTTGCTAGAAACGGACAGTTTACTTTCTATCAACAGTCCCGACAGTCAAGGAACTAAAATATCTGCAACCTCCACGCTAAACTTTTTGGTGCAATACATGATATTGCACCCATTGACAAGCTGGAGTTAAATTCTAATGGCAGTCAGACGATTGTTTGTAAGGAGAAAAGCTTATGCATAGTACCAGACTAAAAGACATCGACTGACAAACAAATAAGCATGGCTTTTGACAGGTTTTGTATATCTCTCAACTCCTGGAGACAGAAGGGCCCACGATCAGAGCTTAAAAGAAATTTGAGAAATTTTACAATATTTCACAACCAAATTTTACTTCGTGGAAGAGAAATTTGCCCACCATAGGAAGACCCCAAATATGCTCTAATTAAGACAATAAAAAGATATTTCAAATAGCAAATATATCAGGTTTTTATACTAGTAGTATGAAATGAAGTTGCAGGACAGCATTTGCCCGCAATTAACAGCAAAATAAGCGTTACCTGCTTGGTATTGCATAAGGGATGGAGTCCATCTGATAATGGGATTGGTTAGTTCCAGCGCCAGCACCCTGAAAGTCGTGTAATGGAAGGTTCTGAAAGTTTCTGGTTCCACTGTTGCTATCAGTGATAGTCAGTGATGACGATTGCGTCACAGTGTGTGATTCCACAGGCTTTCTTGAACGGTTGCGGCCACGGTGCATGTGGCGCTCACAATACTTTGAGTCCGGATAGGCATCTTTTGAACACCTCCATTTTTTGCCATCAGTTCTCCTGCATCTCCCTGGTTCTGGATCCACTTTCTTTCCATACAAGGAGTAATAACCCACTGAAACATTAGGCTCAAAATGAGACACACAAACGTAAAAGATCTCTGTTTGATTATCAAGAGCATGGCAGGCATAGAATAGATTTTATTTAATATACAGATCAGGGCCAGTGAGAACATGAGAGCTCACTATTCTATGAAAGATCCTAACCTTAACCATCAGTAGTTCTATTAACATTTAGAATCCACAATGTCAGTGTGGCATAGACAAAGTATAGCGGAAGTCACAAAGGCACTTCGTCACCAAGTTTATAAACAAGATCATGTGGGTCACCAAAGAAATACTAAATAAAAAGAAATCAAATCCCCTGAACAAACAAATCTTCTCATATAAACAATCATAAAATCCAAAAAGGAAAAGATTGAAAAATACAACGGTTATGTGCTTGTATCAAAATACAAAAGTAGGCGAAAATATTCAATTTCAAAGATTTTTCCAGAATTGTTAAAGAACATGAGACCTCGTTTAATTGATGCAGTAAGGCCTAACCCACCAACAAAAACGGAACCTTGTATTCGAAGCCGACCAAATTTGTGACATAAAAGACTATTTCCAGACTATTTATTTCAGATTGAAAAGGCATTAAAAACTTAAAACTGTATCCCTTAAATTGAAAACTTTTGGAAGAAAAGTTCAAAAAGTATGCAAAACCTAATAAGAAACAAAAGCCAAGGAAGGAGAAAATAATGAAATCACACGAAATGGCCATCAAACTAAAGAAAGGAAAAGTAATCATAGAACATAAACGCAGATTTGTTGGAAAATACGGAGATACGGCGGAGTTAAACAAGATTCACAAATCTAAACAGCGTAAATGAGGAAAATAGAAGAAAAAAAATCTCAACCAACACCACAGAGCACATGCCCAAGAAAATGAAATGTACACACTATATATAAACACTATACCAGTGGGATGGTTGAAGAATCTATTAGAAATGGACTCAAAACTCTTCTGAACGGGGAGAAGAAGTTCAGGTGGCACAGGGAGACCCGCAATCATGTACTTAAAGATCAAAGCTTGGTGTTCCAGTTCTTGCCACTGTGATACTGTAAATGGAGACCTCATTGCCATTACCCCTATGCCATCAGCCATTTCAGTTCCTTGCCACAAGTCCCCCAGTATCAGCGCTTTTCATCTCATCCGCCGTCACCCACCCCAACTTTGGACTAAGACTTAAAAACCACCTAGCAGTACAGCTTCTTCTTCAGACCCAGAAGCTTAAACGTGAGCCTGGGCAGAGAAAAGGCACATGCGACACAGATCAGGTTGTTCCTCAACCATAAGTATGCGTATTATATATGTATGAGTGTGTGTCACCGTCTCAGTGCCTGTGTGGATTATGTTGTGTTGAGAAAAGGGGGCAGTGTCTGTGAGGGGGGATCCTCAAGGCAAAGATTGGTCTGGATTTAATGAGAGAGAGAATGCACTAGTCAAGTCACTCTAACAGTCGTGTTTTTGGTGAGCTTAGTAGTAACAACAAGCTTTGTTTGAGTTTAGTGTGTATAGCATAAGCACAAAGATGAGTGTTTTAGTTGTTAGGACCAAGACAGCAAAAGAAAAACAGTGCAAGTTACATGTGTCTCAGCTTTTACCTTAGAAGTGTACTGCTGTTGGAGAATGGGAAATAACAAAAGAAAGGGAAAAATGATAGTACTGTACTGCACTGGGACAAGTGCATGTATGGGGCGATGGATTCTTGGGCTGCTAAGCTTTGCCTGCCTGCCTTGTAGAATGTGGGTTTTTTATGGCTTTGGTCCCACTCCACGTTCAAGTGGTTGGCAGGACCAATATCTACTTATTGCATCTTCCACTTCAATATCAATTCCTCTCTATTTCTTTTCAAATAATAATAAGGAAGGATATATTCCATTAAGAGAAAAAGTATATCTATCTAAAAGCTTTTCCATGGAAGAATATGAAAAAGTGGTAGGATGGAAGAGTGAAGCATGAGAAAAGAAAATACCAAAATTCCTTTGTATATCACTTGACTGTCTGTCCCCTCATCCTCCAGCTGCAACCCTTCTAGGATGCATTTACCCTAACTTTTTTCAATGGAGATTGGCCTTTGAGGGGTTGTTCTACTACTAATAATAATGTGTTGTTTAATTAATATTTGATTAATGACAGTTTTTATCTTTCTAAGGCCACAGCACAGATTGGTTGCTGGGATTTCAAGTGACATTTCGGGCGGTGGGGGCTCCCCGGAATCATATTCATATGGTCCACTAGCTTTGCCTACTTTTGGGGTTTTGTATTGTATCATACTATTCTGGCATTATTGGGCTCAATACAAAACAACCTATTCATAAATCCACTGACATGGACCACATATGTCTTGAATTTAGCATCATCATGAATATTTCCTCATTTTTGGTAACAGTGAAACTGATACACTTTTTTTCCTAATTGCTGTGTCACTTAAAACTAAATTAAATTAGGCCTCGTCACGTTCCCAATTCACAAACCTGCATTTTCCTTTGTTTCATATATATATATATATATTGGTATATCAGGGAAATTTAATTGCTCCAGCTCAGCTTGCTGTTACATCAGCTAAAAATAGAGATAGGGTTGAACAGTATTAAACTGAGCAAAGAGTTGTATTAACTTAGGAGTTAGTCCGCCTATTTCAAATAAAACTTGATTATTTAGTAAGCAGAAGGTTAAAGGTTCAACAAATAACGAGGCTAACAAGACTTCATAGACAAACAAGAAAAATTCTAGTTAACCTTCCACGCCATGTAAATCGGTTGTACAGAACAAAGACCTAAATACCTTGTATACACATCCTCAGTCAAAGAAGCCACAGAACAATATCAACATCACCGTCCAGCGTAATTCATAGACAATAACCATAATGATGGTATGGGGACAATAATTACTTCCGCTTCTTCTTTACCGCTACAGACGGTGGAGCAAAAGGACCAGCTCTCTTCTTCACAAATACACTAGTTCTGCTCTCTAAAGCATCGTCACTACAATTGTCATCACTATTGTTTATGTCTCTTGCCGATGGATTGGACTCAGTATTTTGAGCAGCTTTTCTTTTTTCAGCTTCTAATTTGGCACGTAGCTTTCGTTCAACTGGATCATTTGAAGCAACTTGCACTTGGCGCAGAGCTTTTGCACCGAGCCCAAGTCTATAAAGGCACAAGAAAGATTCGGGTAAAGGCAGATCAAAATGACACAGGGAGGATGCAGAGATAGCATACTGACCTAGAGTGTCGACCTTCGGGTTCTAATTTTGTATCTTCTTCTTCTACACCATGACTCATGTTCTTAACCCATTGTTCTGCCTGCATGTCAGAAACTTCGAGCGTTAAAAAAGGGCAACATATGTTATCAGAGAGGGCAAATTGACAACTTACACACAAGTTGGGCTCAAAAGCAAAGGGAACTTCATCTCTTTTAGTAGGTTCAAGATTCATACTTACCATATACATACAAAATCAATGTTCCAAAATACAACTGATGCAGACAATCTCAGTACTTGTATTCTACTAGAATTACCGTAAGTTTAGGATTAGTCAGCTGGAAAGTTAACAGACTGTCATAAATTGTTGCGTTTATCTGTATCCATTAAAAATTAAAAGTATACACCAACAAAATAGCTTGTACCCAAAACCTAGGTTTTGCTACTTCTCACTCAAATAAACTTCCTACTTGGTAGACGGCGCGGCACGTAAACATTGTGCAGGATGGATGATAATCGCTGGAAGGTAACAGATCTCTTCAATTTTATTCAACAAACTCCAACCCAACAAGCAATTTCGAATAACTAAAATTTCAAACAAAGAAACCAACGAAAATCACATCTAAGCACAACAGCAAGCAGCACCCAGAGTTGAGAAAGATAAGAGACGAAGGCAAGTAAACACGTAGGCGAGGAGCAGAAGTAAATTACCAATTTGAAGGCCTTATTCAGTTGAACAATTTGAGGAGTTGCACTCTTTTTCTGCTTTTCCGTGCTCATTATTCCCCACCACTTTATTCCTCTTGTAGGGTGAAAACGCAATAACGGTTTTCAGAGTTCCGACCAATATAGATGCAACGGTCTCAGTGTCTGAAGTGCTGTTAAGACTCGAACCGAAGTAAGTAACACGTTACAAGCCACTCCAGATTCGCTTAAAGTAGAGATTGTTATCTTCTGGTCGGAGATGTAGTCCTTTGTTGGCGAATCTCTCGCTTTCTTGCCTAAGTCAGAGAAGAGTCCAGCAACCACGCCTGGATTTATAGGTGCTTAAAGTGGAAGCGAGAGCAAAGCAGGGAATGTTTAAAACGACAAAGAAGATCCTGTAGAGAGAGAGAGAGAGGAGGAAAGGATCAGCGGCCGATCCCCGATTTAACGTCCCGTTCTTGGAAACTAAAAGGAAAATACAAAATTGATCGCCGAAAGGGCTCGTAGGATCGCACACACTCCTCTAAAATACAAAGACCTCTTTGGGTGGGCCTGTACAATTAATTGGGTCAAGTCCATAATGGAGCAATTGATAATAAGTAGAAAGTAATTTTGGTGCTGGTACTAGTACTGGTATGGTACAATGCCCATATCGAATAAAATTTTAAATTAAATTTTAAAATTACAATCGATTAGCGTTAAGACTTAAGACTGAAATTACTTTCTACTTATTATCAAAACTCTTAATATTTAGACAATCACAAATTCTAATTACAGTGATATGTTTACATCATCAGTTCTGCAATTGATCATTAGAGCCCATTATTTAAAACCTCAAATGAAGACATGTATATTAATATAATTAAAAATGAAACTCAGATTTTGGAATTGTGAATGATGTATTGATGTTGAAGAGGAAGTGAACGTGTTGTGCATAGAGAAGACGGACAGATTCAGCATGACAATATGGAGGGAGTTTCAAACTTCAATAGAACTCCAGGAAAGACACATAAAACTCCTTCAATAGATGCAAACTAAAACTCAACTTCAATAGAACTCAACATAATCAGAAACTAAGACAGACGATTTGCACTTTGAAAATACTTAGTTAATGAACAAAATTGCAGACAATTAGCAGTGGCGAGCAATTTCATTGAAAAAGCAAATTTGATCAGGGAAAATTGCATATAATGATACAATAAGCATTTGAATCACGTTTTTTGCACTTCTAAAAACTTATCTTTGTATAAACTCATCTCTGAATCATCTTTGGTTATCTCTAAAGCTTTCATCTACTCACTATATGTGTATACGTGAGTAGATGAAATATATATATATATATATATTTATATAGTGAAGAAACATAACACATCATCTTTTTTATACTTTATCTTTTAAACTAATCTCATACACCATTTCATTTCAAACTCTAAAAATTATTTCTACATTACCTGATCACTAACAATCCGTCAAATACTAAATAACAATATATCCATATTTTTCATCCCATTAACACAATGTTCATGAATATATGCGTAAATCCAATGTTCATGCAAATGACAGTGATTTCATCGAATTTATCTCATAAATCCACAACTCTAAAGGATTTGTTCAATACTTACTTGCCGAAATTTCCAAGATCTTCAACTATCCCGAAGTCCTAACTCCATGCAAATTTACGTATTTCACTGAATAAATTGACCAACTTCGGTTCTTTCTTATGGTAGAAGAAACAAATAGCAAAGTGGAAGATGGTGTGGGATAAGGAAGAATAAGGTTAACTCTCAGAAGGAGTTTGATGAAAAACTCTATGTAAGAAAGAAATGTGAAGAAGAAAACTACGACGAAGATATTTTTAAAACCAGACAAATGGTGTCTTTGTCTTTCAAGGTTAAAAATGTAGCTTCAACACTTTTTATCCAATTCCTAAGGCTTTAACTAGATTCTCACTTAACTAGTTCAATCAAACCCTAAATTTTGCTTCAATTGACCCTAATCTTCCAATGACATTTTCTCAAAAATTATAAAGTCATTGATGAAATTTCTTCAATATTATTAAACTTTTATTTCTATATCCATTCATCAATTTACTTGCCAAGTGGCATTTTTCCTAGTCTAATAATACTCAATATTTTCAAAAAAATTTACCAAAATTTACCAAAAATTTCTAAATCAATACATATATTCTCCACATCAATTTTTAATACTATAAATTCAAAATTCTTACATAACCACATTTATAACCAATTATATCCGGAATTATTCATGAATGCATGTACGACTAGTTTCATGTGCAACAATTTTCACTATTCATGTATATGTGTATGACATATTATGCATATGCATTTTTAACCTCTCATTAATCTTTCATGTACCATATTTTAGGGTTCTAACCCTCAATCTAGGAACGGGATGTTACACCAGATCAATGCTCAACTCATAGTTCATGAAAAAACCTAATTGGGCCAATTTTTTAATATACTCAACCATCTTCAACACGTGCAAGTTAACTAAAGATCCTTCTACATCTTGCATTGAAACAACGCCTTAGAGAATTGATACCGCTCTAGCCTACTTTGTGCACCAGACAACTCCTTAAGATGCAAAATCATAGCAAATTCCTCCATGTGCTCATGCTACCTCTGAAGCTTTGGAGACATGCCAGCCAACTATGTGACTTGTTCAACATCATCAATATAACATTAATACCTCTCCCAAACCTCATCAGTAGCATCCGAACTAGGCTTGGGTAGAGCAAGGGTGTCAAGAATGTACAAGGTTTCGATACCAATATGAAAAGTTAAGTCTAGTCAGCTTGTTAGCATCTATGATGTTCCTCAACGTTATGTTGATACTCATCTTCTGATTCAATAATCAAAAAACATAAAAGGAGTTAGTATTAGTTTATATCCAAAATAAAATAAAATAAAGACTTTCAAATATTTCATTACTCCCACTATTTTATTTAAAATAATATCCCTCACTATTAAATCAAGAAATTATCAAATAATTTACTAGTGGACTAGGATCCCATTAAAAAATAATCAATTTTAAGTTTACTCAACAAACCACCTAAATTTAAATTAGGTAGATAACATCTTGATCAATCACATCTTATGTGACTCTTAAGATCATTGGGTGACAACTCTTTGCAAAATATATTACACATTTTTCTTAACCCTACCTCTAAATCCCTACGATCAAGAGTTACTCATCCAGATCATACAAATTTAGTCAAGTAGGATCTATTAATTTAAGATAAAATATATTCAGGTTAAAGTAGCTTTGAGTTTACTCAACAAGTCAAGCAATAAACAAAATTATAGTTTTATACTTAAATAATATAAGGCAATTATCACGTTCCTAATGACTACTTAATATTTAATTTAAGGATTTAAAAAAACTTTGGTCTCATCAAAATAATAAAATCTCATTATATATATAATTTCAAACATAATTTAATTATAAAAGAAATTATCCAAAACCTTTGCTTGATTTTAATTATTGATTATGTAACTAATTTAATTTAAAAATTCAACGGTTGAAAGAATTAAATTCAATTTTAAAATATTCCTAATAAAAATACCCTTTGAAAACAATTTTCAAAAATTGAAAAAATACTTTT
>JANTPM010000002.1:13604682-13617562 GCA_025434745.1 Erythroxylum divaricatum
TTGCACTTATTTTGTACTTAATTATCTTTAATGTGTTGAAATTATTATTCGAAATTAATGGAATTGTCTTATAATTGGTTACAGATGATTGTTAACACCTTAGAGATGAAATTGAATAAAAAAGATGCAAAAAAATGAAGAAAATCTAAAATTTCAAGTTTGACAGCAATTCAGTGACTAAACATGAATACGCCTAAGGATGAAATAAATTTGCAGATCAATTTTTAAAAGTCAAATTCGAAATTCTCACAATCTTTAAAGATTATAATGCCATCTTTTAAAGGGATTGACCACCTAAAATTGGGGGATTCATTATTTGACGAGAATCAAGGAAATATATGAGGGAAATTGGAACAACAAGCATAAAAGGAGAGAGGATTACCGTTCACGCAAGCTAGAGTAGGTTTTAGATAGATTTTCATTTTCTGCATTTTTTTCCCTTAAATCTTTTTACATTTTCTGCATCTTTTCTTCCATATTTTTGTATTCTTCAAGAAAGACTAGGGATGGAGGTTTTATGCTTTGTTATGTCTCTTATTTTCGATTCTATTATGAATAGCTAAACTTATTTTCTTGGTTGAGGGGATCCATGTTATCCGCTATTATGTGTGAGATGTTTTGAATAAAGTTTATGTTGTTGATGAACATTGAATATCTTCCAATTTACTCTTTCTAATTAAATTGGTTGATTTTTAGGTGCGCAACTAGGGATTAATTTGTTCAATTGCTAGATTAACGAAATATGAAGTTCAGTTTCGCTAATCACAAGTAACAATTAGGATTACTTTCTTTACGTTAGAGTCGGAAATTCTAAGGAGATATTCGTTTGATTGATTACATGTCGTACATGTATTTCGTTTGCTTATTGGTTCTTGATTCGTAAAGCTATTATTCAATTAAACCTATGATCGTATCTAGGTTGTTGTTTAATAAGAACGCTAGGATACATGTTTCTAGTCATTACACTTAAGAGAAAACATCCCCAATGAATATTTGTTAACAATTGCAATTTTATATCGAGGATCCATATTAGCGTGATAACATCGGTGACCTGAAAACTAAGGTATTTCCCATTATATTTCAGATCCAAGTATTTCTTTTTATTTATGATATTTCTTATATTTTTCCTTAATTTTTTGTGAATCAAAACCCCCTCCCCCCCTTTCGTTACTTTGTTTTAGTTTAAACTCGCTAATCTTTACCGTTAAAAATTTATCATTGGGATGATATCCACTTATCACTACTACATTAAATTGTATTCACGGAAGTAATTTCTTTTGAATTTGGCTGCAGGTGACAACAGTACCAAATTTTGACACCGTTGCTAGGGAATTTCTTAACGATTTTTTTAGTGATGCTTTCGTTTTTTTTTTTGTTTTTGGTTTCGTTGCTCTTAGTTACCTCGTCTTCTGTTTGTTTTGGTTTCACAGCTTTTTCTAATTTTTTGATATTTTAGCGGCATGACTCACTATCAATATGTTTTTTATTATGATTTTTCATATTATCCTTATTATGATAATAAGTCTCTATCTGTTGTAACTTTCAGGTTTGACAATCAAGTGGCGAATTTCACACCTTTAGCTGCGCAAATACCGAGGGATGATCAACAAGCTAAGGTACGTGAAGTTTGCTCATTTTTGGGTTATTCTTTTGTACTTGTCCTTTTTGCAGGATACACAGTATAGATTCACTTCACCACTGAGCTACTATCAAGAGCAGTTCTACTTCGAGCCAGAGCCGCCGCCTCTGCCTTCACCACCACCACAAGCTAATAAGATGTCTTTGGAGGAGATCGTAATGAGTTTGGCAATGATCACTTTTAAATTCCAGTAAGTAACGAGGAGTAGCTTGAAGACGTTGGAAGATCAATTAAGCCACTTAGCAGAGAGATTGGAAGCCCTAATGTCTGCAAGAATTTTTACTCAAAAGGAGAGTGATGAGGAGGAGTTGTGCATTCCTTCAGAGAGTGGAGATCATTTAGAGAACCCAGAAGTAATAAAGGAAGAGCAAGCAGAGTTAGGAGAGGAAGAGGTAATAGTTCGAGAAAAGATGGAGGATGTGCAACCTCCTAAGGTAAGTGATGTAGTTTATGTTATCACTAACCGAATTTTATTTCCTTTTCCTAGTTGTTTACAGGTAGAAGAAGAAGAAGAACAGGAAGAGCCGCAAGAAGTGCAATTTTTAGGAGAGTTGTGGGCAAGCGAGTTGAACATCGAAGGTAGCAAATAGGATGTTGAGTCTCCACAACCACTGGTCTTACTTTTACAAAGACCATCCTGGTGTGAGAAGGGCGATGCCCAAAAAGACGAGTGGACATTAGAGTATGATGGTGAAGCGATGAAGTTCCACTTATCAGAAGTCATGGAGCATCGTGCTGATAAAGAGCCTACTTCGAGGGAAGGTGTTTTAGGTTTCTCACAGAGTTTCAGGATGCTTCCTATTGGACTCAAGCATTCATTCGATAATGGATGATGTACATATGCCAAGGGTCAAGCTTATGATCTTTGATAAGCGCTTAATGGGAGGTACCTCATTCGTATCCTTTTTGTTATGTATTTTTTAGCAATTTTCTTTTATTTTCATTTTTAGGTTTAATTCAGTTCAGTTAGGAATTTAAATTCACATTCTGTCATTTTAATTTTCATCTTTTCTTTTTAAAAATAAAAAATGAAAATAAAAAAATGAAAAATTTATTCTTGCCGCCCCTGTCTCTATTTTCCCTCTCTTTTTTTGCCCTAATTTCTTTTTCAACTTTCAATCTTCAACTGCCGAATCTCCCACCCATTTTAGCCTATCACTCCCATTTGCCTACCGCGCACTCACGAAACTCCCAGCCTTCATTGCCTACTCACCCATCAACCCTCATTTGTGATTTTGGTGTTTGCGTATTGTCTTCTTCTTTTGCAGGTTGTTTTCCATGAAATTAGCACAATGCTTAGGAAGAAAAGTGAATCTCGTAGGCTTGCCACGCCCATACATTTTGCTGTTGATGTTTCTCCACCATAATCACCTTCACACACCATCGAACCACCTTCTACCATAGCCCCAACGCCAACTCTTATTTCTCCACTACATCCCCCAACACCTTGATTTCGCCACTTCCATAATAAAGAAGCTTTCTTTAACTTTTTCTTTTATTTTTATGCTTCTTTAACATTGAGGACAATGTTGGTCCAGGTGTGGGGGAAAGAATTGAAATTTTGATGTGTGAATATTTTCGATTTTTGTGTGATTTTTAATTAATTTTGCATGTGGTTATGAAAGAATTAGAATTTTGATGTGTGAATATTTTTTATTTTTGTGTGATTTTTAATGAATTTTGCATGTGGTTATGCATGTTAAGCCATGAAGCTTGGTCATATTAGTTTAGATGAGATTGAGTATATGCATGAAATTAAATTGGACTAAGTGAGTTTTAAGGTGAAGCATGTTGATTAATTGCAATAACTGATCTTATAGACTTAGCCAAAATTTTGACATCGTGATGAGGTAAATTGTGAAATTAAGGTGAATTCTTGAATTAAACCTGTAAGCAAAGTTTGAGCCTAAATGACATCACCTTTATGTCATGCTATTTCTTTGAATTGTGTGATGCTCCTCTACTCATGTTGCTTTCAGAATTTGCATGGAACCGGTTTGAATTTGTTTGATCACATGGGATATAGAAATGATTAAAGTCTTCTTTGTTTTTATACCCTTAGCTTAAAATTGACCTACCTATTTATTTTCCCTTTGTAAACATTTTTGAGCCTTTATCCTTATTTTTCAATCAATCTCCTTATTTTGAAACCCAAAAACTCCATCAGCTTTACCCTATCACAAGCTGAATGAAGCATTGAGTAATTTGGGACTTTTGTTCTATATTATGTTTTGAGATATTTTTATAGGTACTTCTACTCATGTGTTATTATTTTTTCTTGTTTTTATTGTTTCCCTTATTCTTAGCATTATTCGAAAAAAAAAGACAAAGAAAGAAAAGAAAAAGAGAAGACAAAGACAAAAAAAAAAGAAAAAGAAGAATAAAGTATAGTAGTACTAGTTAGTAATAAGTAGTTGTAGTCCTTTTTATTCATGTTTATCTCAGAATTTTAATTTGCGTGTCCCTTTTACTTGGTACTTTGTGAATGCTTGTGATTAACCATTTGTCATTCTTACCTCACCTGTGAACCTAGCCCCATTACAACCTTGAATAAGGTCCTTATGATCTATTAGCTCATGTGATCTGAATGAATGATAACTGGTGAAATTGCAAGCCTATGGTAGTGCAATATGTTAAAGAGATATTTGAGTGAAACACTTTGCCCTCAAACACTTGAGTGTAAGAGCGAAATTTGTGAGAAGAATTCCTTTTGATATCATATTTACTTTTGAACAAAGATGTCATATTTTGACTTTGTTTATTTTTATTGGTGAAAAGCGATTATGATATGTGTTGCAATTTAAGTCTTATTGGCCCAAGTTAATGGATTGTGAATACTTGATCTTATGAAGGATGAATTGACTGAGTGTAGTAGTTTGACATGTTTGCTCGAGGGTGAGCAAAGGTTTGGTGTGGGAGAATTTGTTAAGTCATCAAATTGCACTTATTTTGTACTTAATTATCTTTAATGTGTTGAAATTATTATTCGAAATTAATGGAATTGTCTTATAATTGTTTACAGATGATTTTCAACACCTTAGAGATGAAACTGAATCAAAAAGATGTAAAAGAATGAAGAAAATTTGAAATTCCAAGTTTGACAGCAATTCAGTGACTAAGCGTGGGCACGCCTAAGGATGAAATAAATTTGCAGATCAATTTTTAAAAGTCAAATTCGAGATTCTCACAATCTTTAAAGATTATATTGCCACCTTTTAAGGGGATTGACCACCTAAAATTGGGGGATCCATTATTTGACGAGAATCAAGGAAAGATAGGAGGAAAATCGGAAAAAACAAGCATAAAAGGAGAGAGGATTACCATTCACGCAAACTAGATTAGGTTTTAGATAGATTTTCATTTTCTGCACTTTTTCCCTTAAGTCTTTTTGCGTTTTGCATCTTTTCTTCCATATTTTCGTATTCTTCAAGAAAGATTAGGGATGGAGATTTTATGCTTTGTTATTTCTTTTGTTTTCGACTCTATTATGAGTAGCTAAACTTATTTTCTTGGTTGAGGGAATCCATGTTATCCACTATTATATGTGAGATGTTTTGAATAAAGTTTATGTTGTTGATGAACATTGAATATCTTTCGATTTACTCTTTCTAATTGAATTAGTTGATTTCTAGGTGTGTAACTAGGGATTAATCTGTTCAATCGCTAGATTAACGAAATATGACGTTCAGTTTCGCTAATCACACGTAACAATTAGGATTACCTTCTTTATGTTAGAGTTCGAAAATTGTAAGGAGATCTTCACTTGATTGATTGCATGTCGTACATATATTTTGCTTGCTCATTGGTTCTTGATTCGTAAAGCTATTATTTAATTAAACCTATGATCGTATCTAGGTTGTTGTTTAATAAGAATGCTAGGATACATATTTCTAGTTATTTACACTTAAAAGAAAACATCCCCAATGAATGTTTGTTAAGGAATGCAATTTTATATCGAGGATCCATATTAGTATGATAACATCGGTGACCTGAAAACTAAGGTATTTCCCATTATATTTCAGATCCAAGTATTTTTTTTTATTTATGATTTTTCTTATATTTTTCCTTAATTTTTCGTGAATCAAAACTACCCTCTTTTTCGTTACTTTGTTTTAGTTTAAATTCGCTAAGCTTTACCGTTAAAAATTCATCGTAGGAACGATATCCACTTATCACTACTACATTAAATTGTATTAACGGAAGTGATTTCTTTTGAATTTGACTACAGGCGACAGCAGTACCAAATATCATCCTATCAAATAGAGATCAAGACATCAACCAAATACTTAATAAGTATATTTTAATAGGAAATGTTCTATAACTAGACATTCTATTAAAAAGATATTCAGATTACAAAAGTTATAATGAGAAATCCTAAGAAGTCTCTTTATTATTCAATTGACACTCAAATGGATATCATTGGCTTGTTGTTATATTTGCAATCTTATTCAACAAAAATGAGGAAATATCCATTAGAAGATGAGATGGATGCTATACTAAAAAAATATCGACCACGCTGATTATATTGATGATATTGAAACATCTGACTAATGGATTACATAGATAATTTAGTAATTAGAATGTTTAGGATATGGTGACCTATACAAGGCTATTGACATTTATTATTAATAATTTTCATAATTTATTTACTTGTTTATTTGAAAATCTTTGAATGTTATTTGTTTCTTTTACATAAGTAATAGTTTAATTATTTTATTTTTGTTATAATTTTTAATTGTATATGTCTTGTAAATGGAATCTCATGAAGACAATAGAAATAATTTGCAATATGAACCTATTCAGTTAAGAGGGAAAAATAAAAGATATTGGAATAGTAAGTAAGAAAAAAATGCTTGTCAACATTCTTTATGATCTTAGAGCAAAATATCATATTGAATCCAAAGTTAAAATTTTTGATGAAGCTACAAAATTTTTGATGAAGCTACCTGAATACATATTAAAGATTCAAAAAAATGGCAGCAGATTTGGATATAGGATGATGAGCAAAAAATGATAATTGGTGATAAATACATTTATGTAGGTTAGGTAAAGATATAAATAAATTTTTTATTTTTATTTTTTATTTTATATTGGAATTGGTTGTTTTTGCAAGATTTTATTTATAATAAAATTGATATTACTGTGTAGAGCCATGAAGGAGCGTAAACTTTATACGTGAAACCATTTGTTCATTTCAATCGACTAGTTGAAATTTATGCCAAATATAGAGTAATAGTAAATAAAGCTTGAGATCTAAGTGAAGAAAGTACAAGTTGAAACGATAATAATATTGAAACAGGTAATAATGTGAATAATGTATAGTCAAATATTAGAAATGACGAAGAATCTAAATATGAATGTGCTTTGTCTTTAGAAAAATATAAAAAATATTTATTTTTTTCTATAGATTAGTGAGAAAATAACTTAAATATTGAAGGTTGGAGGATTTTTGTTAATAGAGTTGGTTAAAGCAATAAGACTAATTAGTAAAGATGATAAAAAGGTTGAGATTCTTTTTAATATGCCTAATGATTACAAAGTATTGTTTGCCTGAGACATAATCTAGTCGTTTTAATGACCGGATAGTATTATATAATCTATTTAAGAATTTAATATGACTTTATTTACTTAGAGAATACATTGTTTTGATTAATTCTTATCATGATATTATTATCAAAATCACATATTACTTTTATGGGTTAATGGTATGTTATATTTAATTGATGTTAGTGGGTCAGGTCGAGCCGGGTCAGGAGCACGAGTTGGGTGGCCCGTGGCTCAGCCCTTGGCTAGATAGATTGGGCCAACCCAACCCATCTTCTATATATATTTTTTAAAAAGTTAAAAATGATGCCGTTTTTAAAGTTACGGTTGAGCCACAGGTTGGGTCGGCCTACCAATTTTGGCTTGTGACCTGCCCATGGTTTACTTGTCACTTAGTCAACTCAGGCCAAAATCGGGCCAGGCCAGGCTAAAATTGATATCCTTACTTTAATAATTATTTTATTTCGTTTTATTAATGTTATATTAAGTAATTTTTTGTAGTTTATAATTTTATTCTTATGATGAAAATTATTCACATTGTTCAAAGTTTAATAATTAATTAAATAATTAAAAATAGTTTTGATTAATTATTCATAAGATACAAAATATTTTGATTAATTGTTTATAAAAAAATCATACAGTAACCAAATATGAGTAAAAAAAGTTTCATTATGGTTTCTAATATTTGATACCAAAGACTATTATAACTGTTAACGTGTTTATTCTCATTCCTCATGGTTATATACCAACCATGCATAATTAGAAATTTTATTGCTATTCTCATCCTCTTTCCATTCTATTTTTATTCTTATTTTTTTATTTTGATTCTTTTGTCATTAGTTCCCAAATGAGCATAAAGAGTTATAAAGAGCTACGTAGAATAATGATCTAATTAATAAAAAGTTATCCATGGGAGTCCATTATTTTGGAAGATGTTAACTTTATACACTATTTTAATTAGCATTTCGTCGTGATGTATAATAGTAGAAATAGTAGATTGTCATATATTTTAATTGGCTTCTACCTAAAATTTTCATGAAATTCTGACGGTGATTAATTTTATGTCTTACTCTAAATTCATTATAGGACTTGGAACCAATATTATGAATTTAGTAACTTATTGATCATTACCTATTAGTAACTTTGTTTCATATTGGATTATCTTATCAAGCTTTACATTGAAATACGAAAATATTGGATGAAATTTGTAAATTAAGAAAAATTGAAGACACTCTAATGGGATAGATATTTGGTTACGTTCTAAAATTATCGCCAAAAGTAAGCCTTTGACAACGATTTTGAATATCGTCACTAAAAATAAGTCTTTATTGATGATTTTGAAAATTGCACACATTTGGTGACGATTTCAAAATTATTGGTAACCTTTGATGATAATTCTAAAAATCGTAGTTAAAAGTAAGCCTTTAACAATGCCATTACCAAATTAATGTGGACCTTTTATTGACAATTTTTGAAAATAATCAAGAATCTACATTTGGCAAATTGTCACCAAATGCAAATATCACTAAAAGTAAGTCTTTAGTGATCATTTTTTTAATTGCCCCCAAATATGGATCATTTGGTGATGATTTTTTGAAAACGGATGCGAAAATCATTGTTGCCAAATAATTATAGGTTGGAAATGAAAATGAGAAAGTTTTAACCCCAAACAGAAAAAGAAGCCCCAAGGGAAAAAGCTAAAGAAAAAGGTACGTGATCCAAAAGCTTTACTACACCGATCAGAGACTCGTCGCCGTCCTTCTCTCCTTTATTGTCATCTTTTGCTTCGGCTCTGCGGGTCACCAAACCTACAAAGCCATTACGATTGCTGTACTGCAATGAGAGAGGGAAGTTTCAGATGGATCCCGAAGCTATTGTGACTCTCCAACTTGTGCAGGAACCAATTGGCGCGGTTTCGGTTTGTGGTCGCACTTACCAAAGGAAAAGGAGCATACAACACCCAAATGTTCTCCCGAGTAGTCCCCTTATAATATCAGGTCAGGAACTCATATTCTACGACTTGATACTCTGGAAGAGCATTATTGCTGCCCATAATGTTAATTAAAATCTTGCATATAAAGAATATATATTTTTAGATATAATTCAATGATATTTTATTTTTTATATACAATGTTTTAAACTATCAGTTATTTTTGTAAAATAAATTAATAACAACAAATCTAAATATTATATACAATAATATGGATTAAAAATGCTACAAATAATTATAATTAGTATAGTATAACATTTCGTTAAAAATATTAAAAAATTGATCACATTTTACAAAACGTAACTAAAATTATTTGATTATATTTTAAAAAACATAAGTAAAACCTTTTGGTTATGTTATGGAAAATGTAACTAAAAACTTTTAGTTGCGTTTATGGAAATGTAGTTAAAAAATTTTATTTACTTTTTTTAAACGTATCTAAAAAAATTTTGCTACATTTTCGAAAGCATAACTATTAATTTTTAACTATGAAAATTAAGTATAGCCAAAATATATTAGCTACGATATCTCAAAATGTTGCTAATAGTTTTTTTGTTAAAAGAAAGAGTAAGAAAAAAAAAACTATTAGCGCCGATTAGAGAAAAACATCGTTTTATAGTTTTTAGCTATGGGCTTTTGGTTATATTTTTGGTGACAAATATAAATTATCACCGATTACTATTTGCAACGATTTTATAACTTTTAGCAACGATATTTTTTAGCCAAATATGGTTTATGTTGTAACGAGGGATAAGTTAAAAAATGTTTTAAAATTTAAGTATTTTGAAATATAAAAATATTTTTAAAAAATAATTATTATGTCTAAAAGTAAAATATTTGTATTCCAATTTTAATAAATAGAGTATAATATCTTTAAATACTCTTTGATTGCTTTCATCCTTCAAATATTGTTTTTATATTTCTTTATATTTTAATATTTTTGTTTAATTTATTATTTTATTTTATTTTATTTTATTTATATATATTGTGTTAAGTATATAACATAGACATGCTGATATAAGTTATGTATACGAAATAAACAGAATAAAATATAAGTATAATTATTGAGGGTGCACCCTTATATTTAATTTTTTGTTTTCTTTTGAAAATTTAATAAAAAAATTATTTCATTAAAATTTTGTTTTTAATTTATTCCTATTTTTATAACATATGAAGTAATTTTAGCCTTTTGTTTTAATTTTTATAATCTAATTTATTATTAAATAACAAAAATTATTTGACTATTTAATATTTACTACTAATAGGAATTAGAATTGATAAAATTTAATTATTCATGTTGTTATTGATGTTAAGGTTACTAGAACTTTATATAAGTTTTTTTTTTCAAAAATTGGAACTTTATATAAGTTGTACCTTTTAAAACATAAATTTTACAATAGGATACTAAATTTTAATTATATAGAATTAAGAGAATATTTTATATTGTTAAAAGATTATTCGAAACAAAATCTAATATTGACTAATATTGATAGTGAATGATGCCACTACCAAAGCTTGTGTAAATTTTTTGCAAAATCCATAATTTTGTTGGAGCTAAAAAAATTAACAATCCTAATTTTCTTCCATTTGAAAGAGAGAAAAGCATTAGATTATTTGATAGGATAATAAATTAAATAGTACCTAATCTTATAAGATTTTTTTTAATTTAGTGTCAAACTTTTTAAATTTCTCAATTAGTGAATACCATTTTAAAACTTATATAAATTATATCAAAAGATTAATTTTTCTAATGTGGCATGTCCATCAAATGCTTCACGAATGTCCTTTCTATTAGTAACATCAGAAAAACAACATTTTGACCTAATTTGTACAAATTTTAGAAGATTAATTTCTAGATTAAAGACTTTAAAAAATTTGACACTAAATTAAAAAATTATAATAAATTAAATATTTTTTAATTTGTTATCCCTTATTAGATTTGCATTAGAGCTGGCTACCTCTAACTGACATAGTGTCTTAAACACTTGATAGCTATTTGTAGGGCTTTCTGAACTCTATCACTAATATGATCTTGGTCTTGGCCTGCTATTCAAAGTTTGAATGCTACAAGATTTAAGGATAATTTGGTTTCGTTTTCAATTCCTATTGTTGTTTTTAGTTGTTGGTTCCTATTTGTTGTTTATTTTTTGTTAAAATGATAAAATGTAATTTGTTGAAATTTTGTAATAAAAATTAAAATAAAAACCTATTTGATTTCATCACCCTATTTTTATTTTATTTTATTTCTAATATATACTATTAGATGTTCATATTGAATTTTAATTTAATATATCACATTCTATTCTTATAATTATTCAAAGTAAAACATATGAAAAATTAACATAATGAAGAAATTTTTACGTAAAATTTATATAACAAGAGTCCAATATAAAATATAAAAATTATTATAATTAATATATTTATTTAAAATAATACCTTATAGAGACAAATTGTTTATATTTTTCTTTCAATAAATCTGTAAACTCAATATGATTTATATTTTGGCTATTAAAGAAAGAGTTTGAGAAAGGGTTTTAGACCTAAAGGTTCTGAACTACCAAAGCAAGAAGCTGAAGTCCTATAACATATCTTTTGAGTTGGTACTTTTGTATGGTAAGAAGGATCATTTTGTAATCAGTAAAAACAAAAATAATGCAATCAGAATTTGAAAGCAGAAATTGAATGCAATAATCAGTAAGAGAAAATAAGAATATAAAAGTAATTAGCTCTCTATCCAAATTTAAGATCATCACTTTTCCTTTTTCTTCTAAAGAAGTGGCAGGAGGGAGACACGAGATCAGATCCTCTGCCCTAGGTACTCTGTACCTACCCAGTGCCAAAGGATCTGAGCCATCCATTGAAGTGGAATGGATGGCTCAGATCCTCTGGCACTGACTAGGTACAGAGTACCTGGGCCAGAAGATCTGAGGGCGGGAGACACCAGAAATATTCGCATCCTTGAATCTAAAACTGGCAGTATCACCCACGATATGTCCTGGTCGGGTCGGTCGTGCTGGGCCCGAACCTAGTCATAACGACCCGTGTGTCGATCGATCTATTCCTCAAATATTAGTCTTATGCTTATTGGCTATGTCAAGCCCAGGTTCAGTCCACGATCTCCATGGCTCATTCGCATGTGAAAGTCTCGCATGCACACGTAAAGACTTAAACCTAGCTATAGCTCCATATATAAGGTATAATTCTGCCATAACAGAGGTAGGTAATAATAACCCTAGTTCTCTCCGCTCACAACGAACCTACCTTCACCAAAAGACTAACTTGAGCGTCGGAGGGGCTTATCGGGAAACAACCCCCGACGTGACTTCTTTGTTTTGTAGGAACCTTCAAGCCAGAATTCACGTGTTCAGCAGTCAACTTCATGGATCCAAACAGCAACATACAGCTTCGCCAGAATCTGGCAGAACCAAATGACGCCCACCGTGGGGCCTGACATCAGGACACCACGTCTAGAAACACGCAGATCAGTCAGGCGGTGGCAGCTAATCCTGATATTGCCGCTGTCGCGGTTCTGGCATTACAACGGATAGGTTTACAGCTACCTGCAACCCTGCCGCTGGCACATCATGTTTCCCGCACAGAATCTTCAGACCCGAATGATCAACCGCAACCTCAAAACTTGGAACAAGAAGAACAGAGCGTAGCTTTGGAGGATAACGCTGCACTCAATATGCGCCCGAATCTCCAAC
>JANTPM010000002.1:13709203-13719702 GCA_025434745.1 Erythroxylum divaricatum
ATTTTTAAATAGTTTAGATAGATTTGTTATATTTCCCTCTTTCATGTAGTACTTTTGTATTAGGTTTTGTTCTTGTACATGTAGTAAAGCTGAAAGACTCAATGTAGACTTTTGATTTTTGTGAAATGAATTGAGGAAAAAGTCAAGTTTTAAAATATAGTGATCTTCTTATGATGCTTTTTAAGTAAATTGTGATACCATGCCATTTGAAGTGAATGTAGTGATCGAAAGTAGCTCACTCTTGTCATAGGATAGGTACCGAAATGATCTTCAGGTGTCCCGGTGTGTTCCCTACGGTAAGGGGGTGCTACATATAGGAGGATGAAGGATCATTGCCGTCCCATATCGACTGGAAAGGAGAACGAAGCACTCTTTATAAGGGTGTGGAAACCTTTCCCTTGAGGACACGTTTTCATCCCTTCCCTCTGGGTCAGAAGGGGAAAAGCAAAATCGTGCGGGTTGAGGTCCAAAGCGGACAATATCTGCAAGTGGGTGGACTGGGCTGTTACATTTGGTATTAGAGCCAGTACCCAAGGGATATGTGAGCGAGGACGTCTGGCCCCCTAAGGGGGGAGGATGAAGGAGCATTACCATCCCATATCGACTGGAAAGGAGAACGAAGCACTCTTTATAAGGGTGTGAAAACCTTTCCCTTGGGGACGCGTTTTCATCCCTTCCCTTCGGGTCAGAAGGGAAAAAACAAAACCGTGCGGGCTGAGGCCCAAAGCGGACAATATCTACAAGTGGGTGGACTGGACTGTTACATTGATCATGAGAATCCTTATCCTTGTGGTTAAAAAATTTTCAAATTTAACTTATTTTTGGAGAAGATGGCCAATCTAGCATATAATGTGAAAAATTAATCAATTATGAAAACTTCAACAACTTTAACTCAAGATATTCCCGAATTCATTAATAGGAACCACTTCTCTGTGTATGTTTTATTATCTAGGAATTCTATCTTTTCCTGAGTTAAAATGGAAAATTATTTCATATTTAATTTTTTGAACTGAGCACAAAGTTAGCATAGTTGAGTTATCAAGACTCATTCAAAAGACTGGTTAGAACACTAACATATTCATCACTCATTTCAAGAAAATGAGAAGTTGATGCTGGATCACTATTCCAAAAATTGAATATGTAAAGTTAGCTCAAAGAGGGCCAGATATTGAATTGCAGAAGAAATTCCAAAGCATGGAATTTTTGAGATTTCTATAAACTGGTAGCAAAAGTCTTTGAATATGAAGAAATTTTTAAAGTTATTAATGAACTAAATTTCTCAAACATAAGCTACATTTTATAATAGTTCTTAAAGTTAGATATAAAAGTTACATGCCCATTATGCAATTTGCTATTAATCCCTGTTGCGGATTTGATGTTAAAGTTTTAGAGATATGACAATATCATATAGATGTCAAAAAGCAATGACATTTTGAGTTAACTAATATCTTATAAACTTTAATGACATCATGTAAAATGTATGCCAACACCATGATTGTACAATGCAGGAGGTTATATAGAGTAGAGTTGAAAGGCATAGTACCTTGATGGAATTATTTCATTCAATTTAGCTCACTAAAATCATAAATATGGATTAAAATTTAAGGGTTTACCATAATACAATAATAGTTGTCATTAGAAAGAAAAAATGATTGCATGACTTTTCTTTTTAATATGTGATATGATAGAGATCATATGTTTCTAATTCATGTTTTTGACTATTTGATATTGAATTCAAATTCAACATTACTACAATGTTCAAAACATGATAAGAAATAGATTGTTGAGTATAAGTAATTGATCTAAATTTACCCAAATAGTTTGTATGTATTGGATACAAAAGAGACTTATATCTCATATAAATAGAAAGAATACAAAGTTAGATAACTGAAACTATCTTTTTATGTCATAGTAGTTAAATCAATATCTGAGAATCATAAAATTATAAACAGTGATATACGTATCCTTTGATTATGAATTGTAGGAAACTTATTAGGTTGAAGGATGACCAAATCAACCTTTGGTGAAAGGATGATGATGATAATAAATTGTTAGATTTTATACATGTGATGTATGAGATACAATAACAATTTATAAATAGATGATATATGTATTTCATCAAATCATTAATAAATTTGTATGATATAGTCATCTGTATTAAATGAAATATTGATTTAATTTTTTAAAGATTAAATTATTTAAATTTAGATAGAAGTTAAGCATTGAAAATGTTGAAGCACTTCAATGAGATTGATATAATGATATTTAAAATTTTCAGTTATCTATAGCTCAAGTCAATACCTCTATAACTAAATTTTATAAAAGCATGGATTTGTGTATGGAGGAAAAACATATGAGATAATATATGATGTAAAATTTATTTCTTTTATAGAACTCAAGGAGTTTATTTTGCATATGATTGTGAATTTATTTCTACAAGAAGGTTAGTGGGAGTAGTTTACTCTTCAACAAGATTGCGCAAGGACATATTACTCGTAGAGAACAAAAATTATATTTTGAATTGTTGAATATCTGATAGCCTAAGAATAGATCTTAATATAAATGAATAGATAACATCTTAATTATGGGAATTAAATCCATAACAATAGATATGCAAGATGTTTACCTATTCTAAGTCCATATAGATATATAATGTAATAAAGGTATTTAGTATGTGAGATCTTCAATACTTGTGAGTTATTAAGCATGTCTATTATTCTATGCATGAGCTGATATTTGAGTTCAATATTATAAGGATATTTACTTTGGAAGTGAATCCTTGTTAAGGTATATCTTACTTAGAACAATATTATTTTGAAATTGGAAATGTTTCAATATGGCATAGATTGCTAATCAGGCCATAAAATGTTTTTTTTTTCATTTAGTGAAAATGATAATTTTGGATCAAATGAATTTGGTATATTTCCTTGCATTATTCAGATAGTAATGTATTGTAAAACAATAGAGCTTATTATGCATATAAAAAGAGCTAGAGTCTCATTTATAGATCTAAGTATGTATTTAGGCAAATTTTCTTAATTATAACTATAATTAAGATAAAATTAGTAAGATTTATGTGAATTATCATTATAAAGAATATTATAGAATTCTCCGGCTGAACCACTATTCCAACAGTAGTATGATCGTCATATGGTTATATGGTTATATGATATAAGATATTTAAACAATCGTTTTAGTGCAAGTACTAAATTGTTAGTTTATGCCTTACAACCATTCAATTGGTTGTAGTATAGTGACATAGTTATTTAAAGGCAGATGTATATGATAAATTTCATGGAATAAACGTACATTACAAATGAAATTATGATGAGATTATAATTATGAGATCCATATTGCATTCATATATTATTCCTAAATTGTTTATAGTTACAGCTTTATTGATATTTGACATTAATATAACATAAAAAAGACTAACACAAGTTATGATTCTTCGTTATAACAGAAGTAGTCGATCTCATAGAGTAAAGTCTGAAGATAATTAAATAAACATGTGGTGACTATTAGAGAATAAAGTCATTGAATTGACCCCATATAAGAATTCTAGTTAGAACATTACTTATATTTCTATGTAAATTCTCATTATAAAGATTTTATAAAAGATCCTTTGACCTGAGATTACCAAAGCATCTCATATAATGATTACTATGTTTCTTTTAATTACTTAGGACATATTCTAGTCAAGAGTGGCTTAGTTGGTAGTCATTAAATATTGACATAAACTATATGAAAATATTTGAGTAATAAATATAAAATTTATCACCCTGAAGTCATTAAAGTTTGAATGACATTTTGAAAATAATTTTCAAACATCATTAAATAAATCAACTACTAATGGTAGAGAAGTACCATGATTTGGCTTAGATAAAGTAAATATTATTTATATGCTTTATGTTCAATTGAAATATTGTATGATAAAAGAATATAATTATATAAAAAATCATACATGGAAAGACTAGTCAAAACCACTTTAATATTTCTAAATATTTGGGTAGTCATAATATGTTGGTAGATATCAATATTGATTTGTGGACATAAATAATTTTATTAATTAAAGAAGATTAATTTATTTAATCTTAAATATGATTTAGGGTTATAATTTATATTCATTACTAACATGTTTGGAAACCTATAAATTCATACATAAAAGTTGAGTTGAAGGGAGAAAAGTTGTTTCAATCAAGTTGGAATTGATTGTAGAATTTAAGAAATTTTATGATTAAAGATGAGATTTTTAATAAATAAGGGTCAATATGAGATATTGAATTTTATTTGGTCACAAGTGGTAATTAATTAGAATTAATTTTAATTTTAATTAAATTTTAATTGAATTTTAAATTTTATTTTAATTAAATTACTAAAATGTCTAAAACTTATTAAAAATAAAATTAGACTCTAAAAGAGTTAGTACTTCTTGTCTAACTCTATCTAAAAAAATTGTCGAGTTATCTCAATACGTTATGTTAATATCGTTAAATGTCAGAAACTTGTGCAATTGTGTTGGTTAAGATGAGCTTATTTAAAAAAATGATTAAAGAAAAACGACAAGAAAAGATCAAGATTCACAATAAAATATGAATTAAGGTTGATATTTTATTACTTGATGTACTAATAGTGTTATATAGTTTTAAGTGATTTTAACTTTTGAAAAAAAAAAAAACTTTCATACTTATTTCAATGCGCATGATATAAAATCCCCATTCGGTATTCCAACACATCCATAACTCAACCCAAAGTTCTAGAACCGTAAATCTTTAACTTGAGTCAACTTCACTCACCAAATTTAGCCAAAGAATTTCTTATCACTCTCTCCACTCAACTCTGAAACATCAAACCCTTTTATTTTTGTTATCCACCACGTTACCAGAAAGCTTATAGAAGACATGAACAAAAGGAGAATGTTCTTGTCCATACACTTCACTCGTGCTAGAGCTTCCTCCTACACTTTTCCTTTTGTCTAAAACTCTTATACCGAAGTATCACATACGTAGCAGAAATAAAAATTACATTTAACAATCATACTAATAGTAAGAATAGGTAAAAATAAATACCTAAAATTTGTAAGGATTAAATAATACTGAACTTCGTTAATACAAAATCTTTATATACTCCTTACCGAGAAATATATCTTGCTTTCAACATTTGATATGGCTATGGTTAAAATTTGAATAACACCTTCTTAGAGAATAAAACAAAATAAGTAAGTTTGTCTCTTTTCTCTTATTTTTTTATCACATACAAAAAACGAAAACGAGTATATCTTTTTTTACTCTTTTCTATGTTGTTAAATGTTTTTAAAATCTTCATTTTTTAAAAACTTGAAACAACAAACGTGACGCTTCCTTTCATTTTGTTTTTGGTTAAATATATAACCAAAACAAAAACCACCAATGCTTACCATCTGACGCCTTTTGCTTTGCTTTCTTTTTTCAAGATAATAAATTATTATTATTTATAAAATAAAATAAAATAAAATATTCTGTACAAGAGAATTTCTAATATTAATTATATTTTCTGTGTTAGCAAAAAAATAATAATATGCAATAGATTAGTTAATAAATTATCTCATAATAAATTAAATAATCATAAACAGGAAATATTATACTCGTAAGTATGCGACCACATAGGTTCATCACTAAGTTGGTAGTAATTAATCCAATTAATTACTAATCAAGGTTGACGTCTAGCAACACTCCTCAACGACCGGATAGTGTGAAGTAATAACCTTACAAAGATGGAACCTAGTTAAGGATAATGTATTTTTACTTTCCATCATTACAACTCTGGATTATCCCAAGGTATGGTTTAACTGTCAAACTCTATTAGATAACCAATTATGTTATATGTCAATTAGTGAATGAGTTAAGAAACTTCTTTTACTAACTCATTCAATCACCCTGACTAAGGTATTGGAACAACCATTATGATTAATGACAATATAGAGCTCAAACTTATTACCTGGAGTCGACATGTTGGCTCACCATTAATCAGATAGGTATTTAATTATATCCAATGATCATTCAACTAGCATTTTTTACACACTAAGTGTCTGGCATCAAAACATAATAAGTGACTTATTGATTACTATGATGATCTCAGGTCAAAGGAAAAATATGCATTTAAATCCTTATGAACATATCTCACTTGAAAGTTTATAGGTAATTTTAACCATTGAGAATTCTCAGTTTGGTCAGTTCAATGATCATATCTTCATATGCATCATCTATATATGTAACTTAGTAAATGAGATTTACTAATAGCCATCTAATAGATACTATTACATACATATTGATCTAACCAGATGATTAAAGTCCTTATTTGATGATCTTATGATCAAGAACACTTTTAGATTAAACCCTAAAGACTTGATTCTCATTATCATAATCTCCATTATGATGGCAAGTTCATAAATTTAATCAAGGACTTATCCTATTAGAATAAAAAACAATAAACATAATATGATAATATAATCATTTGTCATGTTATTAAACAAAGTTAATAATTACAAAACAAACATTTTCAATCTATTACATAACGATTAGGTCTTAGGCATAATTCCAATAATCTCCCACTTGACCTAGACCCAATCAATCATGAACTTCAATCCTATCTTCTGCTTGTGCTTATCAAACTTCTTTTATCCAAGTGCCTTAGCAGCATTCTCATTGTCATCAACCTTTTGAATTTGAATGTCCTCACGCTCAACAATGTCTCTAATCAAACAAAACTTCCGCAGAACATGTTTGGATATTTGGTGTGACCTTGGTTCATTAGCTTGTGCAATAACACCGGTATTGTCACACAATAAAGGAACAACTTCCTTTATCGAAGGAACCACACCAAGTCCAGTTAAGAACGTTTTTATCCAAAAAGCTTCCTTAGCTGCATCACATACAGCTATGTATTCTACTTCAGTAACTAAATCAGCTACAGTAGCTTGCTTGGAACTTTTCTAACTCACTGCTCCTCCATTCAAGGTGAAAATATAACCAGAGGTAAATTTGCTATCATCCTTATCTAATGCAAAGCTAGCATCGGTATAGCCTATTAGCTTTAATTCATAATCTCCATAAATGAGGAATTGGTCCTTAGTTCTTCTCAAGTACTTAAGGATAATTTTAACCGCTTTTCAATGTTCCTCACCTAGGATATCTTCATATTTGCTCGCTATTTCTAATGCATAGGCTAAATCAGGTCTTGTACATGTCATGATATACATGAATTAAAGCTATGTGACCCTACTCACATGCTCTTTTTCTTCTAGGGTTTTAAGACAATCCTCCATACTAAGGGAAATTTCAGTGCCTATCAATAAATAGCCTTTTCTAGAATTTTCCATGTGATACCTTTTTAAGATAGTATCAATGAACATAGATTTGGGAAGCCCTAGTAGCTTCCTTAATCTATCTTTATAGATCTTGATTTCGAGAATATAAACTGCTTCTCCTAAATCTTTCATAGAGAAGTGTTCGAATAGCCAAATCTTTGTCTTTTTAATGGCTAGTACATCATTTCCTATTAGCAATATGTCATCTACATACAGCACTAGGAAAATAACTATGCTCCCACTAACCTTCTTGTACACACATGGCTCTTCTTCGCATCTAACAAAATCAAACTTTGTGATTGTTATATTGAAGAGAATATTCCAATTTTATGAAGCTTGCTTCATTCTATAAATGAATCTTTGTAGCTTACATATTTTATTAGGAGCAGATGGCAATATAAAACCTTCAGGTTAAGTCATGTAGACATCTTCCTTAAGCTTTGCATTAAGAAACACTATTTTTACATTTATTTGTCATATCTCATAATCATAATATGCAGCTATAACAAATAGAATCCAAATAGATTTGACATTGCCACAGGGAAAAAAGTTTTATCATAATTAATACATTCCTTTTGATTATATCATTTGACAATAAGACGAGCTTTATATGTTTCAACCTTCCTGTCTGCTCCAATTTTTCTTCTTAAATACCTATTTACATCATATGAATTTTATATCCTTTGAGGGATCAACTAAAGTCTATACTTTGTTGATTCTCATGGTTTCTAACTTGGATTTTGTGGCCTTAAACCACTTCTCACGATTTGGACTTACCGTAGCCTCTTTGTAAGTCTTAGGGTCATCATCAATATGATTATCCTCTTTACCTTGCACCATTAAGTTTAATCTATCTAGTGCACAACGATCCCTAGCAGACCTTCTAAGAGGCTCATGTTCAATAGGTTCTTCCTCTACTTGATCTTGTTGTTGCACTAATTTTGGGACAGGTTTATTAATCGATCCATTCTCCTCAATGGTTGAGGTTGCTATCCTATGTGTTAATTTCAAGACATCAAGTAAAGGATGCTCAACATGCATATGATGCTCTTGAGCTTGTGTTGATTTGTTAGAATTTTGAATTTCATCAAGATCTATTTCTATACCATAACTTCCTCTGTTAAGGAACTCCCTTTCTAAAAAGGTTACATTTCTGGCCACAAACACTTTGTGTTCAAAAGGGTGATAGAAATAGTATTCCTAGCCAAGAAATCTACATTTGCTAGACATCACTTCTAGCTTATCTAACAGCAATCTCTTGACATTAGCTGGACAACACCAAACTTTCAAATATTTTAGGTTAGGCTTACGTCCTTTCCACATCTTATATTGAGTTTTAGTGGCTGCTTAGTGGAAACTTTGTTTAATAAATACGCGGTGGCTTCTAAAGCATATCCCTATAGGAAGATAGGAAGATCAGTGAACCCCATTATGGATCTCACCATATCCAATAAGGTTCAATTTCTCCTTTCTGAAACAACATTATATTGAGGTGCTCCTAGAGAAGTCCACTGGGACAAGATTCCATCTTGTCTTAGATAATCAACAAAATTATCACTAAGATATTCACATCAACAAAATCATCACTAAGATACTCACCGCCATGGTCAAATCTTAGTGTCTTTATACTTTTACCAGTTTGTTTTTCAACTTCACTACTAATCTTTTGAATATTTCAAATGATTCATCCTTGTGTTTCATTAGATACACAAATCCATATCTTGATATATCATCAATGAGAACTTTCATAGGCTCGCATATATCAGTATGTATAAGTCCTAAACGTTCATTTGCTCTCTCTCCAATTCCAGCAAAAGGAGATTTGGTCATTTTGCCTTTGAGATAAGACTTACAAGTTTCATATGATTTATAATCATATTGACCAAGGCATCCTTCCTTATGCAACTTGTTTATTCTTTTCTCACCAATATGAACAATTCTACAATGCTAAAGGTAAGTTTGATTTGCTTGATTATCTCTCTTCCTTTTTTTACCAGAAACATTCATAATTTGATAAACAACTATTTTAGGTAAGACATAAAGACCATATTGTAAATAACTACTTGCATATAATTCATCACCATGAAATATATTGGTTATTCTTAAAGATTGTATGAAATCCACACTTGTCTAATGACAAAATGGAGACAATATTCGAAACAAATTTAGGAACATGATAACAATCTTTCAAAATTAAAGTCTTTCCTGTAGGCATAACAAGAGAAATAGTTCCTACAACTAGCGCAACAACACTTGCTCCATTCCCAACTTGTAGCTTTACTTCTCCCTTCTTCAATCTCCTACTGATCCTTAGACTATGCAACATATTGCAGATGTTAAAGCTATTACTAGTATTTAATACCCATTTAGTATAATCAATAGTAGTTAAAGAAATCATGAAAACATTTTTCATAAATGTCCCATCTTGTTTCTTGTCTTTCAAAGTAGCCAAATGCTCTGGGCAGTTCCTCTTCCAGTATCCCTTCTTTGTACAGAAGAAACATTCAACATTCTTTTGGTCAACTTTCTTCTCCTTACCCTTAGATTTGTTCCAAACACCATTGGGCGCAAGATGATTTTTCTTAGGCTTCTTCTTGCCCTTCCACTTGCGCTTAATAGTTACCCACCAAGTTCACATACCTTAATAATTTCTCCTTCTCAAATGATGCTGCTTGATTTTCATAATCGATCAACAAGTTGAGCATTTCATGAAAATCACATTCCATCTTGTTTATGTTAAAGTTAATAATAAACGATGAAAAAATATCAGTAAGAGACTGCAAGATCAAATCTTGTGACAACTCTTTTCATCGTGAACATCCTAACTTCTTAAGTTGTTTTATAAGATCAATTATCTTAAGAATATGAGATCCCACAGGAGATTTGTACTTCAATTCAGACTTGAATAGGCTGTTAGATAATTGGTATCTAATAGTCCTACTCTGTGACTCATATATCTTTTTAAGATGCTCAATGATCTGTGGAGGATTCATACCTTCATGCTGTCTTTAGAGTTCATAACTCATTGATGCCAGAATAATACACTTGGAATTAGTATTTTGTTCATTGTACTTAAAATATGCATCCAATGGATTAGCATCATCATTTCTCTCAGGAGGTGCTTCCTTCATGAGTTTATCAATCACATCGATAA
>JANTPM010000002.1:13792510-13809632 GCA_025434745.1 Erythroxylum divaricatum
ACAACAAGGAGAAAGTAGATTGCTAAAGGAAAAGAGTCAAAGGCAAAGGATTTGGATACACGAAGAAGGAGAGGATAACGCAGCGAGGATTTAAAGCTGTAGCGAAGGAGTCGGTAATACTCCTGATCTTGTTTATATTATATTATCCTTATACCATATCATGTATGGATTGACATGTTGATTTGAATTTGTTGCTTCCGCTGCGAGTAATGATTTTTTAAAAGTTTTGAAATCTACTGTTTTTCCAAACAAAGCATGTTTTCTTTTTCCGATCCAACAATGGTATGATTGATGTTAGTTTGGATCGTGTAGATGAACCAACACCATCCATATCAATGTTAATATGGCATGATAATTGGCATAAAAATGAGATTGATGTGGAATTGAGAGGTAATACTAGAGTTAATTTAGGATATGATAGTTATATAGGAGTTGCTTTAGGGGGAGATACTAAAGTTGATTTAGGATTTAAAAATGGTGTAGGAGTTAATTTGGGATGTGATAGTGGTGTTTGTGTTGATTTGGGCGGTCACAATAATGTTAGTGTTAGTTTGGGAGGTAATAATGATGTTGGATTCGATGTAGGAGGTAATATTGATGTTAGTGTTGATTTGGATGATGGAAATGATCTAGCAGATTAAGAAATAACTATAAGTGATTCTGAATTGAGTGAAGTGATCTCGATATGAGTGCTCTTGATGGAGTTGAGTTAGGTGCTCAAAATGGAGGTGAATTGGGTGCTTTTAATGAAAGTGATTTGGCTATGTCTAAAGGAAGTGAATTTGACTCAAATTTTAACATTAGTATTAATGTAGTAGGAATGGCAATGAGTTAGGCCCACCTAGGCCTAAGCTCAACGTAAATTTTTTTCCTAGGCCTGAGTCAGTCCAAAGCTCAATTGGACTCGACCCAATCAGAATTTTTCCTTTTAAAAAATTAAAATTTGAAAAATAACTATTTTCTAAAATGTTTTGGACTTTGGGCCCAATCGGACTGGGTAACTCAATTCTATGCTTGGCCTAAAGCCTAAAGTTTTCAAAAAAATTCCTCAGCCCAGGCTTATCTTCCAAGTGTAAATATAGATCATGAAAAATTATACATTTACTCTTACAATCCTAAAGAGTTTATTAGCTATTAACGAATATCCTAGTGCTAAAGAACCACATGCTGCTTTGAAGAGACCTATTGAAAATTAATAGACATGTTCCTAGAGTCATTGCAATTGAATGGTTGTTAGAGATTGTGTTTGATAATGCAAAACACTTCAAGAAAGTGGTTGCTAATTATTCAACAACAATAGGAATTAACTTAAGTTTTAAGAGGGATGGAGAAAAAAAGATACGGCTACACTGTAGGCTATCTATTTAAGCTATATACTTCATTTTAAATCCAACAAATAAGCCAATGCTGGTTACATTCAATTATCATGAGATTTTTTAAAAAAAAAATCCTACACAATATAAAATTCGAAAAATAATTGAAGAATGTAGGAAGAAACTAAATTTGTTTGTTAATTCTAGCATGCGCAAGAATGTAAGGAGGAAGTTCCTTAAAGCAAAAAAGCAGTATAACAAATATGGAAAGCTTTATAGTTATGTTTTTGAGATGAAAGAAATGAATCCAAATTCTATAATTGAGCTTCAACTTAGAAGGGTTGATGATAATTTGGTATTGAAGACAATGTATATGTGTTTTGATGTTATGAAGAAGGGGTGGAAGAAGTTATAACTTACAATCAATATGGACGGATTTTTTCTGAATATTTGGGACAACTTTTCATTTTCATAGGATTTATGATGTACAAAAGGTAGTTCATTTAACTTAAAGTATTTATATATACATTTGCATCTATAATAATAGGGAGTATGAAGTGAATGGAGATAACACACATAATGTTCAATTGGGGAGGGAGAACACTTGCAGTTATAAGGTATAAAACTCTATAGGTATCTTTGCAGTCATACGATTAGTTTCATTTTTCATGCCAAGCAATAATTTAAGGTGTATGTACATGAGTGTTATCATAAAGAGAGATTCATGAAAATTTATAAGAAGGGAAAAAAATTTCTAGCCACCAAACACTCATGAAAATATATATCCACCTTTGGAAAGAGTTATATTTGGCAAGCCGAAGAAGAATACTAGAAAAGATAAAAGATGAATGAAAAAGAATGAAGAATCCTTACAAGCTATCATAAAAGGGGCAATTCTAACCATGTGAAAAATGTAGAAAAAATTGGTCATAATAAGAGAAACTCCCAATGCTTCACTTCCTTTTAGTGAAGTTGGAGTTGAGGTTTGTAATTAAACATTGATTTATAATATATGTATTTTTCAGTAACTACTAATTGTTGATATGTCACTATTGGATAATTGATTGTACCTAGCGAATATCCAACAATAACAACAATCTTATCTAACCTCCATTCAGCAATTTCTAGTAGAGAACCTTCTAAATAAGGTGGAGCTGAGGTTAGTTTGACATTAATGTTAGTTTACCATATATTTTTATTCCTATATAATGTTATTCTTGTATATATTGCTTACATGAATAAATTATTATTTTAACTCTATAACAACCATCTATATCAACTCCACCATTGAGGAGACAAAGAACAATTAGATCTATTGATTTAAACATTTTTTGATTATCATTTTAATTTTAAAAAAAAGGTTGAGATGTAAGGATAACCTAAATATCACTTATAAGAGCAAGTTTCTAAATAAAAGGCTATTATAAATTCAAACCAACAAGTAACTAATATTTAAATTGGAAGTCAATAAAGTGTTAATGATAATTAGTTATGCATTAGTTGGTTTATAAAGAATTATGGTCAAATCTATAATCTTTTGAGTAGATAATTGTCAAATATGATACTGATTAATATAGGAGAATATACCAAATTAGCTCCATTTTGTATATTTTGCGTAGATTCTGGTTGGATCTAGCTAATTTAATGGTGGTTAGGATATAATTGTTAAATAGAATGGCAATTTTATAGTAAAATGCACATGATACAACTTTGAAGCCATTTTATGTATGTTTTTTAATGGCTTATACTATTTCCCTTTTGCATGATTGCTTACATTAAATGAATCTCTTACTTTTTAAAGGCTTATTCATATGAATATCAAAGTTAATGGCTCATATTATATGAATCTCAACTTCACAAGTTTGTGAATCTCACATTGTTCATATTCATAAGTCAAATGGAACTTTGGATAATGTCTTTTTATGATTACCTTTTTGGAATTTTTTTCCCTCAAATTTTGGGAGCCAATGACTTTTTCCGTTAAGCATGTTGTCTCCAAGTTGAATAGAGTTTGAATTTAATTACATATGAGTAGAGTAACTAAAATATCTTAGTAATGAAGTCCAACATTCTCAATTCTCAATATATTAAATAAAGTTTCATGTGTAATACAAGTACTTCTCACATTAGCCTCATTCATAGACAACATTCTCAATAAATGAATTCTTAGAAAGCATATCAAATAAACCCCATGATTTTAATAGTGAAATAAACATAACAACATCAATTTTTGTCATGAAAATCTTCTTCAGCTCTTTGTTATCATTTATGGCAAGCTTTAGTTCATACTCCATTTGCTTTATTTTTGTCCTCCTAACTCAATATGTTGTTTTGTTTCTTCTTATTTGCTTTTTTAACAACTCCCTCACACACCTTGTCTGCAACTATTCCTTTGTTCCTTGATGCTAATTGTTGCTCTAATTTAGCATTAACATTTGTCAATTTGAGAATCTCAGCCTTGTATTATCACCTAAATAAATATTCATTGACAAATACATTCTATTTGTATTCTCATATTAAATATTTTAATAAAATATTTTCCTAACCGGTAAGTCCTTAAACAAGTTTTGAATCCACGTAAGCATTGAATGCCAGATGAAGAATTATTGTTAGTTGAAGACCTAGAAAATGACACCTCTAATCTTGGATGCTACATTTTTCTAATATGCGCTACAATATAACCAAGCAACAACAATCTCAAATTATCGCAAGAAACATAACCATCAACTAATAATATGGAAATAACCATCAATTAAGAAATAAATATCTAATTCTTGTAAGAAACATAATGGAAACACAAAGCATTAATGCACATGCATTCGGAAAATAACGACAAAATATTTGTACTAAGGAACAAAAAAAGGATATAATTATAAGCCGGAGCATTTAATTGTATATAACAATTAGTAGTTAAAAATATAATTGACTCCATACACTAAATTCACAAACATATCATATTTAATTACTCCCTTTTGTTTATTTTATTGGTATGATGTGATTCACATTACTTTTTACTAAAGTTCAAATAAGGAGAGGAGATTAGTAACATAGTATTAACAACTACAAATGTAACATACTACTCTCATTGAGCATATACCCGACATACTAAAGGATAGTCGAGAACATACCTATGGGAATAGCACGTTAGGACAATCTCATTAATACAATATGAGGCATTATTAAAACTTAAGCATTCCAAACACTCATTTCTTTCACAATCATAATAAGTCATATATGTCATTAACATTCCAAATTCAAGCAGTCAATACACAACAGAGCCATTCTTTTCCCCAAAATGACAATACTAGAATTCTACTAGATCACTTTAGAAACTAGAACTTCCTTGAACTTGAAAATCAACATTGCAATTTTGATAAATTTGCAAACTCAATTAGTGAACCATCATCGATGTACTCACTCAAGTCAGAACATAAAGACAAGTGTATAACCCAATTCACCAAGTACAACACATCATCCAACATTGAATACCATATCACATTATATCATATTTCAACAAGTACAACATGTATACAAATATTTCATATCACTATTTCAAAATAATCTAATAACTCATCTCAATCATTCATATAATATATGTAAAATTATTTATGCAAATGTACATGTGATTCCATTCTTATTTTGCTTTGTTGTGACCAAGCGACTATCAACTTGATTTACCATCTCGTATTTGTTGTGGATATCGAGCTCATTTCTAACCCGAATCTGTTGTGGATTCTGAGTTTATATTATCTGGGCCTGAGGTTCTTATTACAATCCTAAGCTTAAAGTTCTTTTCTCACATTGGTCACTTCGATCACAACACTTTTACATGATCATGCATTTTAATGTAACGAGATACATCAATCCACATATTATGCTTTCATGACTTTCCATTCGATGTACTCATGTCATATATCAAATTCTTCAAATCTAAGTTTGACATTCATCTTATAGTTGTTCACACATTTCAAATTACACATACAATTCAAACAGAAGCACATATAATTGAGTTTACACATCTAGGTTAACTCATAGTACGCTTCAGAAAAGTTATTGGCTTGCTGATCTGGCAATGTCTGGATTTTAGCGATCAACTTGTCCGTTTATAATCATGCCAATACACATATATTTTACACATCATTAAGTTTTTCAATCTTATGAATGTACAATCATGCACATGTATATGTGTCATGTTTCAATGTATGCTCAATTGACTTTTTTGGGTAAGTATTCTTATACAAAGATCGTAGTTCATTCTTAGTTCATCAATCCTACATTCATCCAATTCTTATTCTTACTTACCCCATGTTCCTCATTGTTCATATATCCATAACTTATCAAACCCTTTACTAACTAATCAAGCAACAATCTAAGTTAATTCCTAGCCTTAATCAACCCTAAATACACCAAATTAGAGTGACTTTTCCTCAATTGGTTCAACACGTATTCAAAAATGATATTAACATCCCAGAATTAGGGTCACAATCGTGAGGAACCATGCCACGCTCGTGATAGAAGCTTGTGCATCAGGCCAAGATTGTGGGGAACATGTCATGATCATGACAGAACCCAAATAACCTGACTCTACATTGTTTTCCTCAATTTTGCACGAATTTACCAAACCTGGAAACATTCTAAACACTTGAATATTCCATATTACAAGCCCTTTAAACCTACTTCATTACATGTTCACCTAGCTTCCATCTTGATTACACTAAGGTTCATTAAATTTCGCTCATTTTTGTCATTAACAATCACTTTTTACATATACACATACATCTCTAATTTTTTAGATTCATAAACACCTTCATAATAGTCCATCAATTGTACCTCAATTCCACATCAATTTTACCTCAATTCCCAACTCAAAATCATCCATGCAACAACTCATAAACTATTATTTTTCATGCATACAAAAATAGAACATAATAGTATCCATTTATTTATCAATATCCCAATACTCATTAAACACCATTACCAAAATCAATCTATCCCTAAACAATCATCATAAATGTTATGCTAACATATGTTACGATAGGTCAGTAATTCGCTTGCTTGATTAGCTCAATTGCTTCCTTAATTATCAAGCTAACTTAGCCCTTTAAGCATGCAGGCACAATTCCAAGAACAACGTGGGAATAGAAATGAGTTTCAATAACAAGAAGAAGATAGGAAAATATTGGAGTGGCAAAGTGCAGAATTTAGGCAAAACTCAAAGTTGTGAGGGTTATGTGTATGTTGGTAGTGAGAAAGAGAAGAAGAAAGTGTGTAGGAAGAACAATGGAGGAGATGGCTATGCCAAGTGTATGTGTGTCATGGGATGTAGGTATATGGTGAGTGTTAGGACACTTGTCAAAACAATTGTTAAGTTGAGAAACAAGCTATATGTCTTCTTCTTAAGCTGCCAAATGTCACTTAAATACCTAGTCTATTTGTCACTTAGCTTCCTAAGTCATTTGTCACCCAATTCTCTAGGCCATTTATAACTCAATTCTACTGTCATATGTCACTTGTTTCATAAGTCTAGTCATGATAAATGTTCACATGTCAACTTGTCTTGCTACTTAATATTTTTCCCATACTACATGTACATATTAATTCATAAAATTTTCAATTATAACAATTAATTCCAAATTACTAATTATAATCCATTAAACCAAAATGCAAGACGTAAGTAGTACACAATCAAATCATAATCATTTCAAATCTTTCATACCCCGAAATATGTCAATTGAGTGCACATACAATCTTTACAATGTTTTCTAAATCATGATTCTTGTGTTTATGCTTATAGTATGCTTGTAAATGAAATGCACCTCATTAATTCTAAAATGATATGACTCAAAAGTCTAGCATTCTAATCCTTAGTAAATTTTCTAACCTTCAGTAAATTTTAAAAACCGGCTATTACAACAAAAATCCACTAATAAGTTTCACTTGAACATCCCATTAATTTTTTTAAAAAATTAGGTCATTGGGGTCCGCTATCTCTGGTCTGATCGAGTCTCAATAGTAAAGATTAGGCTTGTGCAGGCGCGGGTTGGACTTGGCTCATTGTTATCTCTACTAATTTTTCCAAATATATTTATTAGTGGGTTCTATATGTCAGGACTGATGTACATGTGACATGTGGGTTCATTGAAGGAAAAATTAGGCCAGAAGAAATTAACAAAATTGTATTTGATATGTTAAAGTAGTAGTTATTTTAAATGTTCGATAAACGTTAAGATTTGATCTGAACATTTAACTTTAAGATTCAATTTAACCTTTTGTGTTGTTATTGTTAGCATTTAATAACCATTGGCCCTCAAGGGGTGTGGCTTGATGGTTGAGAGCGAGGCTTGACTTTAATTAGGTCACAGGTTCGATTCTATGCTAGTCCCTCTTGTAAGAACCTGGGGCAGCCGGGGTTTTACCTGTAGATGGAGAACTAGATGGGCCCTCAATGATGAGGTGCGGCCGCTTGGCCCACCTGTGGGGTGGTGCGCCAGTTGGACACTCAGAGAGGTGTGCCCGCTTAGCCCGTTTACGAGGTTTCCTCGAATCCAAAAAAAACAAAAAAAAAACAACTTAGTCACCTCCTATAGGCAAAATCTATCTAAAATGAATTGACTTATTATAAATTATCAAAATCTCAACATTTATGTCCCATTCCAAGGATTCCCTAAATAGATCACAACCAAATTCAATTTGTTAATAACCACAACCAAACTGAATTTGTTAATACAAAAGGTTTTTAGTTTAACAACTTTGAACTACTTTTTGTTTGTTACATTTGTTTAATTTATAGAGTAAAATATCTATAAATTTAATAGCTTTAAAATATAATGATTAAAAAACTCAATCATTTTAGTCGATTCAACTGTAAAAATCTTAAATTATTTAATTTTTTGGTTTGATTTATTGTAATAACTTTTGTTGTTACAAATGATTAATTAATTAACTAATTAGTTAATTTTTAGTAATTAATAAGTTATTATAAACTAAAATAAATCAATTAATTTTTAATTAAACTTCTTCTTTAATGAGTAAAACATTATCTTCCAATCAAATTTTCAGTTCTTTAATTTTATTCAATCTAACCAGTTTTATAATGGTTTAACATCAATTGAATTTTTTAAATCTTAACCATCTTGTCTTACTGATGCAACATTCAGTTCAATTTTTAAAACATTGTATGAAACCTTTAATAATTTAATATAAAAATATATTATAAATTGATAATTTTATGTCTATATTATTAGGCAATTACAATAAAAGATTATTGCTATTTCATCTTCACTCAAAAATATTTCTAATGAATATAAGTTAATTAATTTTTGTGGATCATGATATCTAAAATCAAGATATAGTGAATAATAGAATATATTCAATTCATCATAATTTATTGTAAATAAAATGTTAAAAAATTTATAATTTTTTTATTATTTAAAATCTTTTGTAGTAAATTGTCAATGCATTTTATTTAGTATTCAAAAGATAATAATTATCAAAGGTTATTTAGAAAGTCTCGTAAGACTTAGTAATTAATAATTAATTTCCTTTTCAAATGATTAATATTCCTCATGAAACTAAAAGCAACACATCATAACTTGTATAAATAAAAAATATTAAAACTATATAACAAATATTAATTAAAATAAATACTAATAAATTGATAATTAATTTAGTGCATTAACTTAAATTTTGACTATAAAAATCTAATTTTTAAAAATTAGACTGAAAGTTAAATTAATAAGACAAAAAGTTAAAGGTTTAAAGGGCTCAACTAGTATTGGATAATCATAAAATATGCTAAATATTGAATAAAAATAAAAAATTTAAAATATAGTTGAAAGAGATTTTTCTTAAAATTTTAAAGTTTAATTAAAAATTATATTATTAAATTTAAAAATTATATTATTAAATAAACTTAATTGATTGATTTTAATTTATAAAAATTATTTTTTTCAAAATATAATTAATAAATATTAATACACAAGTGGACAACGTAGTAAGTAGGTGGCAAGATACGCTCGATTCGATGAACACAACGTAGGAGGTCGGCAACGTAACTCATCAAACACAGATAACACTTGTCTCACTCTCGAGGATCAACGTTGTTCAATATATTTCTTAATTTTAATATTTTTTTGTTAATTTTCTTTAATTTTTGTGATTTAAACTATGAATAAAGACAAACCCAAGTAACGAATTCATCCCGCAAGTGCACTACCCGCCATTACAGTTCTTGAATCGTGATTTGATAGGCTGAGAGCAGAGTTTGAGTCTCTGTGTATATCTGACAACTTGGTCTCTTCGAGGCAAAGTTTGTTGCTTTATCGTTTATGTGGACGAAGAAACAATGAAGGGTAGTTCTTGGAAAGGAGGGAGCAACAGTTATGATTACTCGTTCAAGATATTGCTGATTGGAGACTCTAGTGTTGGGAAGAGTACTCTTCTTTTGAGTTTCATCTCTAACTCTGTTCATGATCTTACCCCCACCATTGGTACTCTCTCAGTTTCTTGATTCTTTTATTGTCTTCTTCTTCTTCTTCTTCTTCTTCTTCTTTTGTTGTTCTTTTTCTGGGGTTTTGATGAGTTTTTGTGAAGTAGCGTAGATAGTTTTTGATTTGCTCTCATGCTTATAAAGTGTTTGGAACTTGGCGTCTGTGTTCAAGGTTCTTTCTTTATCTTTTCCTTCTCTTTTTGACCTTTTAGATGTATGATATTGACTTGGAGTAGTTCATGGATTTCTTGGAGTTTCAATCCTTTTTTTTTTCCTTGTGTTTTCCTGTTCATAAAAGTTTTCAATTTTTTAATTCATTTCTCCGAACTAACAGGTGTAGATTTTAAGGTCAAGATGCTTAACGTTGAGGACAAAAAGTTGAAACTTACGATTTGGGATACAGGTTTAATTTTCATTTACTACTCCGTGACTTCTTGGCATTACATTTTCGTCCATGTTCTTGGTATCCAAACAGGCTTAGTTGTTTCACTTTCCTGTGAAACATGTTAATTTTCTTGACATGTTTTTTGTATTGCAGCTGGCCAGGAGAGATTTGGGATATTGACAAGCTCTTACTACAGAGGAGCACATGGAATCATACTTGGTAAGAAATTTATGTTTCTGTAATGCCATTTATGAGACTATCACACAAATCAAGTCTGTTTTTTTAAATCCAAATCAGTATAGAGATTGTCTTCTCAAATATTCATCTCTGGTTTAATTCCTTTTTAGTTTATGATGTGACAAGGAGAGAAAGCTTCTTAAACTTGTCTGATGTATGGGCGAGGGAAGTGGAGCTTTACTCAACTAATCCTGAATGTATCAAGTTTCTAGTTGGAAATAAAGTTGACAGGGTAAGTTATATTTCCTATTCGATTTTGATCTAGAACTCGATCAGGTTCTAAACATTTGATTTGATTGAAATTCAGCAGGTCTGAGATAACTATTCATTTATATACAAAATGATCTCAAGTCCAACTCAAACCTCAGAAAAAAGATACAATCTGAGTCAGACTTGAAAAAAAAAAAGTTCTTGTTTAAACAGTCCAAACCTGATGCATAACCTGGCCATCCCTTGTTATATGCATCTGAGAAACTAATCCTGATGATGCAATACCTTTCAGGACAGTGAAAGAGAAGTATCTAGAGAAGAGGGAATAGCTCTTGCATGGGAGCTTAAATGCTCGTTTTTTGAATGTAGTGCTAAAACCAGAGAAAACATTCATCAATGTTTCATAGAGCTTGTAAGACAGGTAAGTTCTTCTCAACAATGAAATGGTTGTCTTAGATTTAGGATTTGTGAGGTAATTATGCTTTAATACAATTTCAACTAAAAAAAATTTAAGACTAAATTATAAATTATATATTTATATGTAAATTATTGAGACAGTTTTACTTGAATTTTTAATATCTCTATTTTATAAGTGAATTTTTATATATCGGGTTAGTTCCTTCTTAATTGAAACTAATACGAATTGTTTGAATTACATCTTGAATTATCGTTCATGTGAATCCATTTACATCGGGTTAACTCTTCTTCAGCTTGTTACTAATGCGAAATCATTTAAATTACTCCATGGATTATCATTCATTAGACCACTCTATGTATAAGACTTTATCAACCTAACTCTGATACTAGTAGATAATTCCAAAGTGGCTCGAGAAAAAATTGGATTAGATTCATGTGAGCGTATATTGAACTGAAAATATTGTATATAATCCTAAAGTTTTAGGAATGTTAATTATGGATCATATCTTTGTATATACATGAAATGTTTAAACTGATAAAAAATTGATTTTTTGCAGATCCTGGAAGCACCTGCATTATTAGAGAAGGGATCTGTAGCAGGAAAACAACAGATTCTGAAACAGAAACAAGAATATCAGGAACATCATAATAGTGGTTGCTGTTCCTAAAAAAAAATCCTGCTGGGACAGTCTTCACTTGAGACCAGATCTCCTGGACTCCAGATCTTCTGCTTAGACCCCACATTGGTTCATGTTTGGTGCTGTTGTACTTGTACATGCTCCTTTAGCTGTTAGAGCTGTTTAACATCTGGTTTGTAGTCACTTGTGTAGGGTTGGAATGGTTGGTTTTTGTATACGAATTATTTCATAACTTGCTTGAAAGAAGCAGATTTATACGCATTACTGAATGCAGATTATGTTTTGTGTTCCTGAAAATCTTGCCTGTTCGATTTAGATGGATGGTAACAGCTATAATCTCATGAACCCAGAGATGAAGATGGATCATGTCGGGTTTACTTTTATAGTAATCTTTTTGCAAATCTAAATTAAAAATAAAACGTATAGTCAAGACAATACGTTTATATCATTAAAAATAAGAACAAAAATAAGTAAAATTATAAGAAAGTTCGTGTCTTTTACGATCAATGGAATCTAGTGATCATAGAACTTGTCAAACATAGACAGCAACTTGTACAGCAACGTTCAACCTGGCTTCTGAGCAATGTTGAACAATCCAAGGCTAATGATCTTTGCTGCAATACTTATATGGATTTCGCCGGCTTACTGGGCATTGTGAAAGACTGATTTGTTATATTATCTTACGGGAATCTTTTCATGGTGTAATTGGAATCAACGATAGGTCGTCACCTTTTTCTGTTTGTACTTCTGAAACCTGATCTTAGGATTCTTCACTTCCCAACATAAATACTCCCATCATTTCTCGGTATCACTCGCAATGGCGTCTCTATTAGTGTGGACGATTTGGATATCAGTTCTTGTTGCAGTGGCTAATGGTGCTGATATCTTTCTGAACTGGACGGTTGCGTTTGACACGGCCATTCGACCTGCTTCGGTCAATCAACCTGTGTGATCCTTGACCATAATCTTTGTTTTTACAGCTTCACTTAACAATGTTTAGTGTGTGAGATGCTTCCCTTTTGCTTGAACAGGTTATCACTATCAACGGATTGTTTCCTGGCCCGCTTATCAATGCAACGACTAACGATTTCGTGCATGTGAATGTTTTTAACGATTTGGATGAACCATTGCTCTTTACATGGTATTTTTCTGCTGAAATAACCGGTCTGTTTCAATCAATTTGAGCAAGTTTTTTATGGTGATGGTCTTCCAGGAATGGGATACAGCAAAGACTGAACTCCTGGCAAGATGGAGTTTCTGGTACTAACTGTCCAATTCAGCCTGGAAGAAACTGGACATATGTGTTTCAGACCAAGGACCAGATTGGCAGTTTCTTCTACTTTCCCTCTATCAACTTCCAGAAAGCTGCTGGAGGATATGGTCCGATCAGAGTAAACAACCGTTATGTCATTAATGTTCCTTTTCCTAAACCAGAAGCTGAGTTTGATCTTCTTATTGGAGACTGGTCTTATGACAATTACAAGGTTAGTTTTTGGGAATGATTGTTCTTGTCTGTCATTCATTTAATGATCTTGGTTTCTTAACAATGTTGAAAATTTTTCTCGATCAATGTTTCAAAAAACTTTAAAGAGCACAAGATCGATGTTGGGCAACTCAATGATCGCATACTACAACATTCCAGATATGATACTTATGAATGGGAAAGGCCCTTATGGTCATCGCATGTCTAAAGCTTACGAGTCCTTCACTGTCACAAAAGGTAGCAAATCCCTGAACTTGGAAATCAGCAGAATGATCTTCATAATACTGATGTTTGTGTGATTATGTTATGCAGGAAATACTTACAGGTTCAGAATATCAAATGTTGGGAGTTCAGTGAGTTTGAATTTCAGGATTCAGAACCACCAGATGGTTTTGGTTGAAACAGAAGGATCTTACACCGATCAGATAAGAATAGATTCGCTTGATGTTCACCTTGGTCAATCCTACTCAGTTCTCGTCACAGCTGATCAGGATGACTCTGATTATTACATTGTAGCAAGTTCTAAATTCCTGAACACCAGCCACTCCAGCGCTCTTGTGGGTATAGGAGTGCTACACTATTCCAATTCCCTTACACAAGTTAATGGTCCTCTCCCTTCAGGGCCTGATCCTTTTGATCTAACTTTTTCAGTCAATCAAGCTAGATCTGTCAGGTAACTTTTCCATGGCCTGATCAGTCTACTCCTTTTCACAAATTCAACTTTCTGATCATGTTCAATATGCATTTCACAGGTGGAACTTGACAACAGGAGCTGCCAGGCCAAACCAACAAGGAACATTCAACGTGACAAACATTACCTTATCACAAACCTTCGTCCTAGAATCCTCAGAGGTTGAAATTGGAGGTGTTCCTCGTTATGCAGCGAACAACATAACCTACTCTGTCCCTGATACACCATTGAAACTGGTTGATCAGTTCGGGAATCTGACTGGTTCTTACCAACTAGATAGGTTTCCAACTCATTCTGTCAATAATCAGGCTGCATATGAAGTCTCTGTCGTTACTGGAATTCACAAAGGATGGATTGAAATTGTGCTTCAGAACGATGTGATTGCAATTGATTCTTGGCATTTGGATGGATTTGGTTTCTACGTTGTAGGGTAAGTATCATAATCAACCATAATCGAGTTTCAGAGCTCTAAATAGCTAAATGAGAAGATATGCTGTGATCTTAGGCTTGGAGATGGAAAATGGACATCAGAAGCTCGCAGGTTTTACAACTTATATGATCCTGTGGTAAGATCAACAGTGCAAGTGTATCCAAAGGGATGGACTGCAATTTATGCATACCTGGACAATCCAGGAATGTGGAACCTGAGGTCTCAAAAGCTGAAGAACTGGTATTTAGGCCAAGAACTATATATTCGAGTACATGATGATGACCCAAACCCTGCAAAGGAGCGACCACCTCCAGCAAACTTGCTCCTATGTGGTTAGTACAATTTCTTTACCACTTCTAAGAACTTTTACTGGTCCAACCTTCTGAGTCAACAGGTAAAATCGAGTTGGTCGGGTTTTCAATGGAATTCGAGTTCTAAAAGATCAACTCAAAACAATATCATTTCAGGCTATCCAACTATCTGATTCGAACTAGTGCCGAACAACCCAAGTTGATGATAATGGGTCGATCCGATAGATAAAAATTCGAGTTGGTCAAATTTTATTTTTAAGGATAGGCTCAAACAATCCAAAGTTAATTTAATCAAATCACGACTTTATTTTAACAAAATAATTCTTAAAATAATATTATTTCATGTTTTGGGCCGTCTAATTATTTGAGTCAAGTCGGGACCAAACAACATGAATTCAATTGGGCCTCAAAGTTAGGCCCAAACAAAAAAATTCAAGTTATCTCTGACTCAAATTCTTTCTATCCATCGTCATCATATTCAATCGGAAGTTGTACAATAAAGCGAAATCTAAAAAGGTCTGATAATACACAATCTTATCTTTACATATTCTTAATTGCATTTTATAATATAAATTAATTATTGATAAATTGTGTGTTTAATTGTTTAAAATACAAAATTTTGAAAAGCAGGTATGTTTGCTAATATGACTTTCCAAATGCCAAGTCCTGCTGCTTCACCTGCTTATCCTCCTACAGCTGTTGTTGGTCATAGTAATCCCCAAGGTATGCATATGTTAACTAATAATCTATTTTTTCAATTCAATTCTCATAATTCAGTCTGATGTATTAAAACTTCTTATCTGGAATATTCAAAATAATAATATTACCACAATTAGTCTTTTAGGGATAGTTCAACTAATTAGGAAAATCTCCAAACACCTTTTAATAATTAAGGTTTTGGGTTCGAGTTTTTGATATTTTCTAAAAACTTCATATTAAAGATAAGAGTTTATTTTACGTTAAGGTTTATAGTCGATGTATTAAATCAAAACCGTTATTAAAAAATAGGGTTAATTTCTTACAATCCCTCAAAGTTTGACAAATTATTACATTAGTCTCTTATTTTTAAAAATTATCAAATATTACTCATGTGTTTTGGTTGATATATGAGAGGGACAAATAATATATTAATTAAAACACTGGGGTGATATTTGAGAGTATTAAAAAATAAGAGACTATGGAAATAGTTTGTCAAATCCTAAGAAGTTTCTACAAAATTAACTCGAAAGATTAATGCTTCAAAAATCGAACTGGTTCAATCAATTTATTAGTGAAAACTTTAAACTTGTAAACTTTTCGGGTAATTTTTATTTAACAATTATCTTTTCCAATAAAACTTTAAAATTTTTAATAGATAAAAATAATTTTTAAATTTTTATTTAACGACGACGGTCTAATACCGGTTAAATTTTTTTAACCTTAAATTTTTTATTTTATGGGTTTAACTTTTGATATGATTTTTGAAACATTGCCAAAAAATAAAGGTGTTACATGTTGGCTATATTCAATTTTATAAAATTAAATAAGGGTTAATATTTATTTGATATTTATTCATATTACTCATCTTGGTTTGAATTGGTATATAATAGGAGCCAACAATGAAATATCCACTTCTTCTCCGCCTAGCTCCATGATCTAAACGGTGAATCGTAGATGAACGGACATGATTGCTTATGATCTAGAAGCTCAATGTTCTCGCCTATAAAACTATATGTCTCCTTATTATGATTTTGGCTTTGTGTAGTAAGGAGTAATTTACCTAGCTATTTATAACAATTGATAAATGAGGTATTTCTCACATTTACCTTCATTTGGATTTTATTAATTTGCAGTAACAACTAATGACGACATTAAAAATTAGCAGGTCAGGCTCATGGGCCAGTCCATTGTCATCTTTATTTATTCGTTATTTTATTTTTTACAAAATAAAAGTATTAAATTAATATATTACATTCCAAAAAATTTAAAAATTATTTAAATATTGATGCTTATGAAAAAAAATTTAAAAATACTTAATACTAAATGGTGATTAACTCTATTAATTTCTACTTTATTAGTTCTTTTATCTACCCCTAATATTTGATGTAGTTCCACTAGATATAGTTAATTAGATAATATAAATCCAACAAGGATCTTAAGTTATGTAATAATGACAAATTAATGGCCTAATTAGTCAATTTTAGTAAATTAATAAATTTTTATAAATTATAATTAATTAATTAATTTTTATTCAACAATCTTTTCAATTAAAATTTAAAATTTTCGATCAATAAGGATAATATCTTTCAACCATATTTCAAATTCTTTAATTTTATTTAATCTTTAGTCAGTTTTGTAATAGTCTAGTACTGATTGAATCTTTAAAATCTTAAACCTCTTGTCTTATTATAACTTTTGGTCCGATTTTTTAAAACATTTATTTTAACAAAGAATGATAAGCTAAATTGAACTAGAAAATTAGAAATTAAACTAAAAATTTAGTTAGTTTAAATTTTTTTTAGTTGGATCAATCACACCAG
>JANTPM010000002.1:13816988-13829663 GCA_025434745.1 Erythroxylum divaricatum
CCCAGAACTAGGGGCCACAATGGTGAGGAATCATGCCACGCTCGTCATAGAAGCTTGTGCATCAGGCCACAATCGTGGGGAACATGTCACGATCGTGAAATAACCCAAATAACTAGGCCACGATCATGCACTACATTGTTTTCCTCAATTTTGAACGAATTTACCAAACTTGGAAACATACTAAACACTTGAATTTTCCATATTACAAGCCTTTTAAACCTACTTCATTACATGTTCACCTAGCTTCCATCTTGATTACACTAAGGTTCATTAAATTTCACTCATTTTTGTCATTAACTATCACTTTTTAACTTTAAGATTCAATTTAGCCCTCTTGTCTTGTTATTGTTAACATTTAATAACCATTGTTTTCATAATATAAGTATGCCGTTGTCATAATTCAGGAGATATAAAACAACCAAATATTCTATACAATCTTTTGACTCTCTTCTTCATATATTCTTCCTCTCTTCATCCGTCTTCTACCTTCCTCAATCAACTGTTACCTTATCATGAAACGTTGTTTGTGACTAGCTATTAAAAACTGTAATTATTTTCCAAAAACATGTTTTTGGGCATATAAACTTCATGAGTTTAAATAAGACGCATTAGTTTTATTGCGAAAAGACCAATATAAACATTAAAAACAATAAATATATGGTATTCCTTTTTAAAAAGTACATCATTTCAAGATTTAAATTAAACATTTTTGACACACTGAAATTTAGTTTGAATCGCGAATTGTTTAGGGTGCAAAGAAAGAAAAGATCAAATAAACATTGCCAATAGTCAGTTCAAAAGGACCAGAAATCGGTACAAAATTGTTCAAATTCATGTTAAGAAAATCATTCTAAATTTTAGGCTATTAGAGTTGACTGAAGGTATAAAAAATTCACTTCCATAACTCATATCAATTATCTTTATTATTATTATTAAATCAAATGACAATTATGTTCAATGATCCGCTTCTTATTCTTGCTCGAGAAGAACATGAACTCATGTAGGCTTATTTGGTATTTCATATCTTTTTTTAAGACAATATAAAATTATAACTCTGACGGCCTAATTAACTTCGTGGGTTTTGAGTTTGACAATGGTTTCGGACTGTAGACATGAACGACCATAGGCATCTCAATCCCGGAGGTACTTGAATTTCAAACATATAGTAGTCGGGTTACTTTTGCGTCGACGAGGTTCCAACTTCAGCAGTAAAAATTCGGATTTCAAAAGTCATGAACCAAAAGCCAAATCTTTTAAGGACCTCAGAGGCGTGTCATAACCATGCACTGCTGTGTCCCTCCAAAGAGTCATCCCTGTCAAACCAAAACACATCACAGAGACACTTTCAGTTCAACATCAATTGAATTGAATGTCTAGGCTGTCAGCATTTTAGTGAGAGAAAGAGCTATAAGTAGGATAGAGAGTAACCTATCCATGAAATCAAACCAATAGTTGATGCCACAAAGAATTCCCTGCTGACAGAATTAAAGCTGAGATGACAACAAAGTTTGTCAGTTCGTCTTAGGTGTCTTTGAAGTGCAAAGAGCAATTATACGATATAAAAGAGGGTGAAGATTACCAAAGAAAAGGGAACTTACCAGAACAAGCATAATATATTCCCGTATCCATAGAAAAGAGTAGCCCAAGTAGAGCCAGTGAACCTGTGACAGTTCAATCAAAATGTTATCCAAGTCATGCAGAAAAATGATCCCCCAATCCTTGTTAATGAGTGCAGTTGTAATCATTCGCAATTAGGATAGAATTTATGAATAACCTCTAGGATCTTTGTGATATGTTCCCAATGATTGCTATTTGGAAACTCTCACTTACGTAACATCAGTTTAGGGCAGAGCTTAAAACGTTCTTTGTGAGTAATTTATGTCTGTACATGTTGCAATTCATCTCCAACACTCCACACAATGCCTCTGAATCTAATGTAGCCTTTCGGTAAAAGATCAAAAATAGTCTCATATGCTGTATTTCACCTTTACTGTGCTATAGACTGTATTGCTTGAATATCAACAAAAATCCAAGTTGTTTCTACAGAACTATTTTTGATGAGTCATTAGCATCAATGCATACTAAACAAATATAAAAATATTTTGTTATGGATTCCTTTATTGGAAAAAGTTATCAGAGGCGTAACAAGAAGATTTAGTCAATTATTTTAGAAGTTTATTTGGATAGAGTCTTTATCTATTAGAAGATTTAGTCAATTATCTTAGAAGTTTATTTGGATAGAGTCCTTATCAATTAGAAGTTTATTTTGGCAAGAATTCTAAATTGAGTCTGTAAGCTTCGATATAAGAAGCCAGCTATTTTCATGAATAAAGATATCAGAGAATTATCATAAACTTCTTGGTAGGCAACTCCCTTTGAGTTCCAAACATTGGGAAGAATCGAGGTAAGAGCAGTTTCGTTAGAACAAGCCCGATTCAAACTCGTTCTAATTCCTGGGATCGTAACATATTTTGTGCTCATAATTCATGTGTAACACTAAAATATCATACCATCTGGGGAATAAATCATCGAGTTAGATATGATCAAGTAAGGAGTTGCTTGTGGGAATTGGAATGCAAAATAAAACCCAAGATGCTCCTAATGTCCTCTTGGTGATATCTACTATATCAGAATATGATGCATAATATTTTTTTATGCTCAGTACAGTTGCCAATGTGCTTTGGACTGCATTCGAAGTGGGGAATGCATATTCTGATGATTCTAGTTCTTAAAGAGCATGTACCATGGAACAGTTCTCAGTTCAGCCCAGAAAAGAAGAGAGAGTCTGGTTAATATCAGGAAGTCAGTTTAGAGATAAAAGGAAACAACTGGATCAGTTTACGATAAAAGGAAACAATTGGGGGCTAAATGTAATGTCAAAGCAAATACGTGAGCGCATCAAGATAATATCAACAGATATTGCCCATTTCATTGCAATAGCTGCCCTTGGAGTGAAAAGTTCATCTAGAAAGCGACTGCAACCAGATTAGGATTCAAGCACCCAAGGATTACAATAGATAGGTAGCAAGACTCCAAGGAATTCATTGCAAAATAGAACATTACCACATCAAATCACGAATAAACAGAGCTCGGGGGATCATGAGGCCATTTCCAATCATACCAAGGAGCATCGAGAAAGCCGACAAGCCTTTAATGTTATCAGGATTCAACAAATTTGTCCACTAAAGAGGAGAGGTTAAGGTTAATGTAGCGCTTGTAAATTAATTATATAGTCTGAATGATAAATGTTTGAAGAAGGAAGAAAATATCACCATTTGTGAGACAGGCATCCACATGAAGAGAAGAGTTGCTGTCCATCCAGATACTGACTCGACAATTTTGACACCTTTTTTTGGAAGCTTACCTGTTCTTGCCTGCAAACCATAAAAGCAGTTAGTCTATAGGATACAAAAGTTAAGATACCTAAATCTTTTGGAAAAATAACCAGCTAACTTAAATGAAGCCTGAGAAAATAGGTCAGATAAATATCTTGATACAGTTTATCTCCTAAAAGTCACCAGACAAGGGAAGAGCAATTAAAGGAAGAGATCTTGTAGGCCATAATCCAAGCGCAGGACATCTAATCATGGGGAGGATGCCATATTGTTAATTGATTAGCAGATAATCCAAGCGCAGGACATCTAATCATGGGGAGGATGCCATATTGTTAATTGATTAGCAGTGCCTGCTTCCTCATGTTCACCCAAGAGGAAAACTAGTGTGCTCACACCATGTCAATATGAAAACAACCACATCATTGATGCTTCAATTTTTTGCGCTATCATAAAATATTGCTTATGATATTACTTCATATGATAAAAGTTTAACGACACCCAAAATCTTACCATGATAACAGTGGCGAAAGCAATAAGGAATGCTATTGACCCTGGCAAAATACTGTTTGGTACATACGGGACAAAATTTGACCACATAACCTGCCCAGGAATATTGAAAAAAAACCAAGAATCAGTAAGAAGCTACTGAAAGTACATCCATTACTTCATAGCCTAAATGTTAAGATGCATCGATTGACAGGGGTCTTTGATCAGAAAAAGTGAATTGCAAGCGCATTCTAAGATCAAGAGAGAACCTGGGGAAGGACTGATACTCCGCCGACAGTTATGAAATCTTCCCAAAAGTGCCAGATCTTAGCATTGAGCATCCCAAAGTAATTCAAGAAATTCAACACCAGACCGGTGGCTACAACGACTGATGTGGCCACAAACTGAGGAAGAGGCATTGCATCCCCCATTGCAAGCTGGGAGAGCACAATGTATGTGGATACCACTCCCAGTGCTTGCACCACAACTGCCTCCTTTTCCCTCTTCTTGGCAAAGTATGATAGTAAGGAAAGATTTCCTAATAAGCCCGTAAGCATCCCCTGCATTTTGTAACATCAATTTTCACGCAATTATTTTCAGTTCCTGCATTATTATTTAAATAAAGAGGTGTGACATTTTCAGTTTAATGTTGTTACATACCAGCCACGGTACAGCCAAAAGGGCAGTTTTATTTGAAGCCATAAGGTTGCGTGCATTGAGGATGATCTGAGGCATTTGAATGAGCAAAAACGGGATGTTGGCAGCTCCCGCGAATCCGGCTGTCAAAGAATCCCATTCCTCAAAGCTCTTGCTATTCTTCAACTTCCGTTGGAAATCCCACAAAATCAAACGAAAAAAGAAGAATTGAGATTAACCGAGAAAATTAATAAATACCCAAAACAACTTGTATATATAGATACCTGATGAACAGGATGAGGGTGTGGAACGTCGGAGTCGAGAGCAGGAAGCGGAGAAAGGCGGAGGCGGCGAATCACTGGAAAGAGGGAGGAGTTGCGAGCAACTTGGGAAGGAGAAGGGGAGAAGGAAGAGGAGAATGGAGTAAAATAAAAGGGGCATATTTCAGGGGATGAGGAGGAGGAACGCCGTCGGCCAGACGGCGTCGTAGTGGCAGCGGGCACGGGCGCTGTGACTGTCAAAGACATAATTATGTTTTAATTGCAGTTCAGTTCTAACATCTAAAAGAGTGAGAAAGTGAGTGTGATAAAAATGGGAGGAAGAGGGAGAGGGATGTGGAGGCTCTGTTGGTGGATTCAGTTCGAGTTTGAAGATATTTTAAAAGTGAATGTAGAAAATTAGGAACTGAACTTGAGAAGTGGCGAATCATCGGATCTTGTTGCTGCTGCTGTTTCTTCTCCATCGGACTGTGCACGTGCACGTGCATGTCCATGTGCATCCATCTTATTTATATAAATAGAAACAGTTTTAACTCTGTGCTTCTATAATATTATTATCACATCGTTGGATTTGAAAGTGGTTGGTGTGGTATGGATTAGAATTGCAATTTTATTTAAAAAAAAATCATAAACAACACTCCAAGGTAACCATATAGAATCAAAAGCCAAAGTAGTAAAAAATAATAAGATTAATGGGTTCATTCACATTTTATATCCGAACATGAGATCATTGATTTCATAAAGGTCAATGTCTGATATGGGCTCAATTGGCTTCTCGTCTCCCTCAGGAACAAAGTCTGAAGGGTCCTTGCTAAATTCGTCTGCAAATAAGGAAATTTGAAAGAAATCAAGACGCCTACAAACAAAGATCTCCAAAACAGGCAAATATGACTTACCAAATATCGTATAACAGGAGATTTGTGCAGGAGTTGACATGAAATTAAGGCCAAGATAGAAAATCAGTCCTAACGCTATTGCCACCATAACATAGGTTGGCAACACCAATGCCCAGTACCTGAAACAGAAAAATGTTGTTTGATAATCCTCATCTTTAGCCCAAAGACAATCCTCAACTCTACAACCTCTTTGTATTGTTACGTGACTTGTAGCTAAATGCCTTTTACATCTATTCCAGTCTTTTGATAACACAACTAATCCGGAAGAAAAGAGCTACTAAATGAAGTCAAAGTACTAGGTCCACTGACCTGTTAGGGTAGTAATAAATCCCCATTGAATGTAACCACGCTTCAGGAACATAAGCCCAAACGAAGAAGATTACTGCTACGACAAAAGAACTGAAGTCACAAGCGTTATGGCCAATTAGGTGCACAAACTTAATCAAATCTGCTCTGGTCATCAAAACAATAACAACCCTACCAGAACCATAGTTGTACTAAATACTTTGACAATAATGAACTAAAGTTAAATCTCATGTTTTCAAGAGTCGTCAAAAATAATAAAAAGATTTCCTTGCCAGAGATAACAGTTTTTTTTTACAGTTATGATGCAAGATTATTCAGAAAGTGCCATCAAGTGAGATAGACTTAAAAACTACATCATGATTGCATGAACCATACAGAAGTTAGATAGAAATAGGCAAATAGCACAAGCCAAATAGCTAAACACTTCATATGAGTCTCCGCAATATATCCACAAAGTTAAAAAATATTTGCACAAATTAAGGTACTGCCAACAAATACAAATAATAATTCAACTTTAATTGAATCAAAGAAGTGCAGGAATGAGTACAAAACACAATATGGCAACAGACCTGTAGCAACAACAGTTGTAATGGATCCAACGAACCCATATACTTCAAGAGGTTTAGGACCTTGCTGTCCAGAAATTCCAAATCCAGAAGCTTTGTCAGGATCAGCGAATGATACTGTTGCTCTTCTCTTCTTTGAAAAACTCAGGACACCTCTAGGACTGCTCACAGAAAAGCTATCTTCCATTGTTTGCTTTTCAAAAATGCTCTGTCGTTCCTAAAATCCACAATGACCATTGATTCAAAAGAGCTTAAAGTATATGGAAGAAATAAAAACAAGAAAATTAGTCAACCACAAGCCTCTCCCTCTAGTTCTTGCTTTTGCCACATTGCAACAGTAGCAACAGATTTAATCGGTCGATGTTCAATAAATTGAATGATAGGTCCCTGCTAATATCATATTGAGATTTTCCACATAAATCTGGTTGATTCTCTAACGATCTAAATAGTGGTAAATTCATTTATTATTTCTTGTTAGTTTTAAGCTTCTTGTCGTCCAATTCCGAGTCTCAGACTCATCTCTGCTTGCCTCACTCACCTCTCCGTTTCCACTCCCCTCTCCCATTAACTCATCGGAGAAGTCGCCACCGCCTCCTCAAGTGGACAACTCCAAGGCCATCATCGCTGTAGACATGTTTACTCAGTGCTCCCCTCTCACTTCCCCGCTTCTGCGACGCTGGCAGTGACAGTGATTAGGGCGGTGAGAGACGAAAGTGCACAGACAGTAAGGAAGGTTAGGGCGGAGGGACGTCTGGGGACAGTGGGGTCAATAGTGAGGAGGCTGCGAAGAGAAGAGATGGTGAGGATTGGGGAATTGGGGTTCTGATTAAGTAAAGTCGTTTTGTGTCTATTATAGTAGCTGACAAGATGCAAGGTGGAAGTGGTGACTCTTTCGACCGTTATAAAGAGTGTAAGTACTCATTCTTTGCTCATTCCATAAAACTCATTTAGTTAAGCTTTTTTGCATCAATAGCTATCGTAGATTTTAGGAACGATGGAGCATTTGTTAAAAGCAAAAAATGGAAGATAACTTTTCTGTGTCAACAAAGTTCTAAGAGCTGTAGAACACAAAATGGTAGAAAATAACCTCTCTCCTTAATGTTAATTCTTCAATGAGCAAATACAAATGGCTTCTTAACTGATTTTAATAAGGAAACAAACAAGTATAACACTAGGCAAGCAATAAGCAAGATGGGACAGCTCCTTGCTATACTTATGTTGTTGAATCTAAAAACGGCTTAGAAAAACTACACTAACTTGAATTCCCAATCAAATCCAAGATGATAACCCAAAATCTTCTTGCCTTTTTATTATTATAAGCAAGTGATCCTCAGTATAGAATAAAAGCAGCCTATTTTGATTGATAATCAACAACACTGGGAAGTACAAGAGTGGCAAACTGAAGTGTTTCATCACAGGCACAGTCTTTTTTTTCTTTTTTAAATCTTTGGTACATTGGAATTGGAATATATAGAAATATCTATCATCCCTATCACCCGCAGGATACAAATCCTATTAGATGGAGAGATACTGCTGCTTTCACTACCACCAGGGCACGATCTTGAAAATGAAATTTGAAATAGATAACAAACAAGGTAAAAGGATTCACTGACTGTATGATGTACTGTCTACTGGATGAAAGGTTTGCTGATTTACAGGCTTTTATTGAGAATGAGAGAAAGAAATTAAGGGCTGGTCTCAAGGATTTATCTAGGACTTATACCAAGCACAAAAGCAACTGGAAAAAGATAAGAGGATCAGTGATCAAGGATTTGGCAACTCAAACTCGTTAGTCCAATAGAGTTAGCTTGTGTCTTTAATCGTGGCTACAACTTCCAACAGCTGAAAGTAAGCTTCAGTGAGTTTGAATTCACTTGAGGTGATGTTGGTTTGAGGAGTTGGGTGCCTATTTTCTGTGTGCTACAAGGAGGTTGTAAATGGGATCAGGTTTTGTTACAATGCATTTTTTGCAGCTCCACAAAGCAAAAAATGAGGTAGATATCATAGCAACACAGAGAAGAATGAGAGAATTAAAGTATAGACAAGTAAAATAAAAAGAGGAATGAGATTCAAGGTTACTAACTTACTGAGTATCTGTCATCAATGATAGAGGAGACCGAAAACTTGCTTTTATCAGGTTTTAACAACAATCCTGGGTGAAGCTGAGTAGAAGATATGTATTATGCCCAAACTTAATTAAACATATTAATTATGATGTCCTGAATGGGGCTTCAAATTAACCTTACATACATAACAAGACAAAAGAAAAGATCACAAGAACAAGAAGATAAAACGCACCATGAATTATCAGGTGCAAAATGCTTCCAATGTCAGTAGCTTTGTTGTACACTGGATGACATAAAAATGGAACTTAACAAATGTGGGGCCTAAGGGACCTAATTATACCACTATATTTGTCTGTTCATATGTGGGAGCTTGACTGCACGTTACTTCTTACCTCAAGACCACCCAGATGGAAGATAAAATTACTGGAAGAGGATTGCTAGTTCATTGATCACCGCTATGGGAAGTTTCATTGAAGATAGGTTGGTTAATAATGAGCAAAAGATCAAACATAAAGAACAGTGTGCAGAGAGACGGACAGCAGAAAAATGGGAGCTCAGACAATGATGAGGTTAGGTATTCTAATCAACCAGTTTTGGCGAATTTGGATCGGGGTATTGGAGCATTTGAGGAAGCTATTAACACTTCTGTTAAGGAAACTAAAATTGCATGGTTAGACTAAGCAGAGAATATGCTACAAGTATATGCAGTGTTGAACTCTGGACATAGAACATTTGGGTTCCCAAATTATGCAAACAAAATTACTCACTAGTTTGCGCTTAAGGAGGCATTCATCAAGAGATGAGAAATCTTGTCACTGGACAATCTTTGTCGTGTTAAAGAGCAGTAGAAAATTGCAGTTCTTATACAACAAGTTGAGATATCAATAAAGAAGCATCAAAGCACGAAAGAGATCCAAGATGCATTTAATCAAACGAAGCTCAGATATCAAAAAAAAAAAAAGAAGCAGGAAAGCAATTACCAATACTGAGAAAAGCACATACCCGAAGAACCAAAAGAGATATCAGGACTCACGGCGACGGAGAAGACAAAAGATAAGGACACAGACGGCGAGGGGGAGACATAAGAGGAGACGGAAAGTCTGTGACAGTGACGGAGGCGTGAAATTTTTTTTTTCAATTTAAATTCTTAGGATATGATAATTTTTTACTGATACAGTGCGAAATCTATACTTGATTTAGTTACCGAAAATTATTTTAAAATTAATATGTTTAATTTAAGTTATTTAATATGTTTAATATGTACGTTCAAATTGAAGAGTTTGAATTAAGCTAATATAATTCAATTTAAATAACTTAAATTAAATTAAATTAAATAACATCATTTTAATTAATAAATTTAAACATATTAAATTTATCAAAATTACTTAATTTTTGTTCAAATTCAAGTTACACGAAATCTAAGTAATTTGAACGTACATACTGAGTTTAGATGCTTAACAACACTAAACAGAAGTTCGAATCCTTTGTCTACTCAAAACGCGAACTTACATACCGAGTTTAGATGCTTGGCAACACTATCGTTAGAAGTTGGAATCCTTTGTCTAAAATAACTCTGTTTAACTCTATAATACTCAAAACGACTTCGATCATTAGATGTGAGACTGTGAAACCTTGTCAATGGCCAAAATGACATTGCTTTACGCATTGGACAGGTTTATTTTGGAATGAAGATCCAAATAGGACATATAAGTAGATACGCTACTTTACATAAATAAATTCTACGCGTAATAAAAGGTGCGACAAACTCGGCCCACCTCTTCTTGTTACAATATATTATTTGGTTAGAATTGTAAGGATTGATGCACGAGTACCTATTTTAAACCCTTTGAGGTAAATTGATGTGATTATAGTACATCCTTGGTTATATATGCAACAACAACAATAACACTTCTCAGTAAAATGCAACTTCAATCGTACACAACTTTTATCCGTACTTGATAAAGAAATTATTTTTAATAGATTCACATGCAAAATAAAGAAAATATATAATTCAATAGATAATACAATACATATAAAACATTGTAAAGATTTACAATAAAAAATAAAATAAGTAAATAAATAGACAAATAAAAAAACAAGTGCAAGAATAAATCTCGTCAATCATTATCAGGAAGTAATTAAGCTAAGTAAGAAACTATTTAAGCTAAAAAATTATGAGATAAGTGTTAGAATTTTTCATATTCTTACTGTCATAAGTGATCCATCGTTATGAATTTAGTGGGTATGAATTCTTGGTTTTATAGTAATTGAAATTGTGTTTGATTTGAGCATATTCATATAGATTTTCTTAAGATTTTGGGATCCCCTAAGTTTCTTTTCTTTTCTTTTATGAAAACATACACCAACAAATTAATAATTGAGAGCTTAGAAGAATTTTAAAAAGCAGACTCTTAATACAAAGACAACAGTGGCTGAAGATATTTCTTTTTTCTTCCGCATTTAATGTATATGTTATTATAATGTATATTATTGTTGAAATATATGTTAGAATTGACTTATATTTGGTATCAGACAATGTTAACCTCTGCCTTGTTAAAGCTTTTGAAGAATTTCAATTTTTGAAAAAAAAAATTCATTTCCAAAATTTTCAATCTACAGTTTTTTTTATGTTTTTCTTTCGATTAACGGTAAAAATCTTCTATTAAGTATTTGTAAGTGTTTCTACATTTTAAAAAAGTATTTTGTGGTGTTTTTCTGGTCTAATTTTGTTGGTATTCGATGAGACTGGGTCGGTTTGAGCCAGCTCGAGGTTAAAGAAGACCTCTCACTAAAAGATGTACTTTTGGTTGTTTATTGAAGACAAATGTTGTACAGTTTATTGAAGACGTCGCCCCTCTTTTTTTCCTCTTTTTTTGGTTTGATTTAAGGAGTCTTGTTGAGTTCGTACGTTGTCATGTATACAATTCAGTTCATCCACTTATTATTATTATAGGGATATATTCTTGTACAATCAAAAGGGGATCGATTTCGTAAAAGATAAGATTAGTAAATGAAACTTAACTTAAAAGAAATCTTTATGAGATCGTCAATATTTTACCAAGGGTTTCTTGAAAGTGTATCGAATCAATATAGTTATCATCTGTAATAGAAATTACATTAGTAGGAATATAAGCCAATTGGATCTCGATTATTGGTAAAGAAGTTATACTTCCTTTGCCTAACTAAAACTTAATTTGGCGACTCTTTCCAAAAGGCGAGGCATCCATTGAAGAAAACGAGGATCCGAAAAAAATCGACGAAATAAAAGAGATCTAAATGAATAGAAAGGAAAAAACAGAGGGTGAATTTTGTATTGTGCTCTCCAAAGAACAACTCTTTTTAAAAGGTGATGAGTTAGAATACATTATAATCAAGGATTTTTGGGGCTCCAGAGGATTCATCTAAAGGAAGATAAAACTTCAAAAATTAGAAATGCCAAAATAGGAATAATACTTGATATTATTAGAAATGCCTAGAAAATGTCATATTTATAAAGCAAAAACATGGGTACACTCTTATGAATGTGGACAATATACTAGATTAGTCAAGGCGAATTAGATCCAATCATGATCTTATATTAAGAACAAGAAGTGTTTCTCGATCAATCCCTTTACCCCTCATTTTTTGAGAATTAGAAAGATTTTTTTCCAAGTTTGAATGATCAGACCGAGGGCTCTTCTGACCAAACAAGTAATTATTAGTAAAGTTGTTTCTTTTTTATTTTCTTCAAATCCAAAGAATCGACAAATTTCTATAATGAAAGATGTAAATCTATTGGAAAATCCAAAATATGTATGTCGGATGAAATGATGATTGTTGCTATCTACTCCAATAACGAATCATTGGTTTAACTGAATAATTAAATAAAATTGATAGACCCTTGTCTTCGTTTAGGTGTATTATCTTCACCTGTAGTTAATGTAATTTTTAATTTTTTAAAAAAAATTGTGTGTGTCATTTTATGTATTTTTAATAAGAAAATCTACTAGTTGTTTTGTGATACTGTGATTGTGCGTTTTGTGTGATGTTGTGCACATCATTTAGGTTGTTTCTTAACAACATATTTTGTTGCAGTGGCCATGTTGGATCCCGTTACCGGAACCTAA
>JANTPM010000002.1:14326674-14355636 GCA_025434745.1 Erythroxylum divaricatum
GAATTAACAGAATTTTGGATCAATAACAAGAGGCAAGTAATTTTTAGCTTCAAACTATTCCTAGCACTTTTCAACAAGGTTACTTCCACATATACTTGTGTGATTAACATAAATATACAAAAATAAATGTTTTGTTAGCAGTGGTTCATACTTAGTATGTAGATGAGCACCATTTCACCTTCTTGACTCTATAAGAAGTGCTTGCTATTTCGGAGTCTTATCTTAACTTAGAACTATCTTTTTGTATAGTTGCAAACCAAGAAAACCAAAATCTTTAGAAAATATATAATAAAAAATTTGCAACGTTGAGTGAGGTAATAGTGACTGATATAGTGCTGCATCATGAAAACACATAAAAGTGAAATTACCATCTCTGATGCAGAGTCCAAGGGCTACAAAAACATATATTGTGGTAAGAAATGTTGAGAGGGGCACCCAAGATGCCAGAGCCGACAAATGAGGAACCATAATAAAAAAATATGAACAATGTAAGCCCTGCAATGAGATTATAATATGAAATCTTCAAAGCCTTGTCATCCATAAAAGGAGTACATACACCCTGCATTCAAGAATATATAATTATACAACATGAGAGGAAAGCTCATAAGTTTGGAACTTCATATGAAAATATCAACAACCAGTCAAGTCAGAATATTGAAGACACAATTTCTTTGTATAATGAGATAGTATTCCAACAGAACAATAAAAGTAAATATCATCTTCTGCTTGGAGGACAAATTTACACCTATTGAACATATCTTAAGTTACGGTATTCAAGGAAATGGTAGAAACAAAGTCATTTTATTGACAATTACTTAATCTAAATAATCAACGAGGACGGTGTCAAGGTAATGAAAGTTGAATGCTGCCATTTCATTATACCTAAATGGTTGAACCAACAAGAATGATTAAACTAGTACTAGCCATGGAAAGATTAAGGTACTACAACAACCAAAGAATATTATGTCCCTTTTTACCTATAAATTAAGTCCCCAAAAAAGAAGACATCAAAACAATAAAACATAAAAAAGTAATTTCAGTGTGTCACTAGTAATTACATGAAGAGAAAGAAAAAGATATAGTTAAAAATCTCCACTGTGGAATCTTGTGACTTAGCTCATACTGTAAATATACCCTACAAGATATCAATATTTGATGTGGCTCATCCCACTAAGTTGATGGAGTTTGGCAGGAAGGGTACATGCATACAACGACAGTGCAATAGCCATAAATAAACCAACCACGCCTCCTGTCCATCCCAAGTGAACCATAATGCTTTCAGAATAGCTTAGTATGTATCCATTATTGTTACAAGTGATAAGAACAGTAGCAGCATGGACCCAGGAATCTGCAAAATTCCAACAAAAATAAACAAGTATCAAGCATCTCAGAATCACTGATTCTAAATTTGACATTCATTTCTCAAGGCAAAAGGGGAATCGCATAACAGATGCCAAAGTATGGCCTAGAAATGATACGAGCACATAACTTTTGTATGAAATTGCACGTACCTAACTAAACAATCATAATTGATTATTTAGTGTTCTATTATTCGAAGAAGGCATACATATCGTCCCATACTTCTAGTTTCCAAATATAGAAATGTATGTAAGCCGAAAATTGGCAACTAACTAATTAGACACACGATCAAGATTCATGAAACATAATGAGAAAACGATTACGGATGAAACCCCAACAATATTAACCTCCATCCCAAAATACTAACAACCAATAAAGCAAGCATTTCCATCTCTATCCTCCAGTGAAAAGCAGTTTCTTAGTTCTAGTTTTGTAAAAACCTTTTAATAAAAAAGAGGAAAAAACAATCTCCCATCCCAAATCCCAATGAAAATGGAAAGAAATTTAAAACCAAACTGTATTTAAATTGCACAGTTTTAAAAAGTTTGTTAATCTCGAAACGCTTGGGCTTCTCAGTGGAGGAAGAAGGAGTGTCACTACTAGAGGCCTCACATTTGGGTGGTAAGAAGGCAGAGAGAAGAAACCAGAGAAAATCCAGAGAAGAAGAAATGTCAAAGAAGAAAGTGGAAAATGAATGCGTGAGAAGAAATTTTAAATATTAAGTAAACAAAAGGAAAACATCAATTGCAATGTTTTATTCAACAAAATGTCACGGTTTCTATTTCCTAACGTTTTAATAAAAAACATTACAAAAAGTGTTACAAATCTACGATATTTTTATAAAACATCGCGAAAAATTCAAACTTTTCGTGATATTTTTTAAACGTTACAAAAAGTCTTTACAATCTGTGACGTTTTATCAATAAAAAGTCACGGATTGTATCAATTTTTTATAGTGAAAACATTAGAAAAACTACTTTTCCAATTTTAAGGTTTGAGACTACACTTAGTTTAATTCCTCTTTATGTGTATGTTTGAATGTTATAAAGATTCATTTGGATATGGAATGGTTGCTAGGATGATTTTTGGTGTTATTATGGTGTTACTTTGCATGACCTTGGTTGTTTATGACAAGAGAGCATCGTGTAGTAGAATTCTGTTTAGGTTTTTGAGTCAATCACATTTTTTGAGTCATAACTTAGCCTACAGACCTGTAAATTGTATGACTTTAGTTGCATATGAAACATAAGATATAGAGCCAAACATTTCTAGAAGGGAATCTGACTTAATTTTGGCTTTATGACCTTGAAAATTGAGATTGAAAATGGTGACCTGATGCTACCCCTGTTTTGAAGCAAATTGTGATATTTTGTCTATATCTCATGAGTTAGGAGTCCAAATGGCCTAATTGTTAGTGCTATAGAAACTAAAGATACGGAGAGACAAATGTTTAGAAGACTTAGGAACCTAGTTTGTTAGTGCTATAGAAACTAGAGATACGGAGAGACAAATGTTTAGAAGACTTAGGAACCTAGTTCTAACGTTTTGTATATAAATATTAAGGAATAAGTAGTGATATGAATAGAGAAAGTGTCTGTCATGACCGTGACATTTTTTTTGTTTCTGATTTCTATTACATCTTATCCAAACCTTTATGAATGTGTATGAAACTTTTCAAACACCTAGAAATAAAAAAAATGATTTCCACATGTGAATTATGAGACTGGACACTGGAATATAAGATTGAGAAAGAAAACTTACATATACATAAATGATTTGTATGCATATTTATCACATATATATGTATAGTGTGATTATAAAAGTGTGATTTTGATACCTTTCTAATATGAAAAGTTATGAATTGCATTTATAAATATAGATACAGATTTTGTGAATTGAAATTTATATCATATGACTTGTTAATAAATGAATTGTGAAATTTGCAAATGGATAAAGGAAATGTTATAGTGCTTGCTTTATTGTCTTGGTTGTGGATAGATAGGCATATATATAGGGTTACAGTGCAATTGCTACAATTTGACACTACCAGTGTCCACAGTTCGATACCTTCAGGTATCCATAGTTTGATACCTTCAGGTATTCCCTAGTTTGATATCTTAAGATATCCACATCATTCGTTATCCATACCTATAGAAAATGTGCAGGCTTGACATAGAAAGGAAACTTAACATTCATAAATAAGAAATATCACATAACAATATGAAGAATTGGTATTAATGAGCATTTGTATTGGTTGTAATGATGAATTATAATGATGTGCAATTATATTGATAATTTGTATCAATGAGCGTTGAATATCAATATTCGGCTTATAAATGTGCATTTTCGGTATATAGATAATATGTTGAAGCATATTTGAATTATGTACTTTGCTTAAGTATGCCATCATGGTTTACATGAGCATTGAATATCAATGCTTGGTTCATGAATGTGAATTTATGGTGTATAAGTTGTGATATTTATGAATGTGTGTGTTTGGCAGATGACTGTTGTGAGTGGTCATCCAAACTAAGTATTTTTCCTACTAAGCTTTCAAGCTTAGCATGGGTGTTAATCCATGTAGGTTCAAATTGTAGGAGTGAGGTACACGAAACATCTGCAGGCACCAAAACTTACAGATAGAAGAAAAAGTACTTTTGGAATGTGTTTTTAGTTACAAATGATTGCACATGTAATGAAGAAAGGAAATTGTATTTTTTCTTTTGGATTACCATGTAAAAGTAAAGATGTATTACTACTATTAAAAGATAATGTTAAACATTGAAGAGTTTTGTAATGTGTATATGTATAGCATTGAATAGAATTGTATACCTTAAATCTGTGTACGTGAATTTTGTTGCTATGTGTGTGGATGGTTGTAGGTTTTGTATAGGGGTTATTGCATTCACCATGACTATCAGTAAAAGTTGGAGTTTTCTTTTGTCCTTTTGATCTAATTCGTGCCATTGTAGAAGAGTTTGGTGAAGTTTGAGAGAGAAAATAGGAGGCAATAAGAATGTAGAGATTTAGGATCAGAGAAAATAAACGACATATGTGAGAATGATAGAGATGAGAGAAGTTTGCTTAGGGTATACTAAGTGATTCTTGAGCATTGATCTAGTGAGAGGATGAGTAGACATACAATCTAAAAGAGGAAGCATAATTGATTGCGTATCTTCTGACAGATTTGTATGTAGAGTTATCAAATTGTACGTCCATTTTGAAGAGGCTGAAACAATGTCATTAATGACTCCCTATTTTTAGAACACGTGTCACTTAGAATGTCAAACCGACAGAAGCCTTCTGAAGGGAAGAGGAGCCTTCTAATCTAGAAGAAACCTACTAACTTGAGAGGAGGATTCTAAACTAAGAGGGGCCTTCTAAAATTTAAGGAGCCTACTAAAACGAGAGAGAGTTTCTAAGGAATCAAAATAGAAGGAGCTTGCTAAATGAAATGTAAAGACAAGTAGCAGAGAATATTCATGCAGAAATAATATTAGAGAGTTTGCACATACCAAATTTTTTACTTAACACGCAAAATTTATCTTTAGAGAGTGACTCAGTAAAAATGTCAGCTACTTGATTCTTAGTATTAACATTTAAAAGATCAAAGGTTCCCTCTAAAACATGATCTATAAGAAAATAATGTTTGATTTCTATATGTTTAATCCTAGAATGATGCACAAGATTTCTAGAAAGATTTGTAAGACTGGTATTATCACATAATATAGGAATATAAGAAAATTTTAAAGAAAAAACCTATATTTGATGTATCATCCATAAGATTTGAGCACAACAGCTGGCAGATACTATGTATTATACTTTATTCGTCGAAAGCGTTGTGTAATTTTGCTTCTTGTAGGACCAAGATATTAGACATCCTGTAAGAAATTGACATGACCACTCATGCTTTTTTGATCGACTTTATCACTTGCATAATCTGCTTCACAATAGCCCACTATGTCAAATGAATCAGTTTTTTGATCCCATAGTCCAAAATCCATAGTTCCATGGAGATATCAAAAGATTCTTTTGATTGCTTAAAGGTGACTTCCTTTTAGATTTGATTAAAATCGTGCACAAAGACACAAAATAAGCATAACATCTGGTCTTGAGCTTGTAAGATATAGTAGTGATCTAATCATTCTTCTATACTTTGTCTCATTCGAAGCTTTGCCTTCTTTATCTTTATCAAGTTTAGTTCTAGTGTATATGGGAGTACCCATGGGTTTGACATTCTCAAAATGATATTTCTTGATGAATTCCTTTATGTATTTGTCTTGGCTAATGAAGATTCTTTTTCTATTTATCTGATTTGCAATCCGAAAAAGAATGGTAATTCTCCCATCATGCTTATCACAAGCTCCCCTATATTAATGTTGAGAATTCTTCACGGAAGGATGGATTAGTAGCACCAAATATAATGTCATCAACATATATGTGCACAATGAGTAACTCATTCTCCTTTCTCTTATTAAATAAGGTTTTATAGACCTTTCTTCTTTCAAAGTTATTCTTAAGCAGAAAGTTACTTAACCTCACATACCATGCTCGAGGAATCTACTTTAAACCATACAAAGCTTTGGTTAACTTCATCATGAAATCTAGATGATTTTCATTATTAAAAACTAGTAATTGCTTAACAAATACTTCTTCATTAATGTAACCATTTAAGAATGCACTTTAACATCTATTTGAAACAAATTGAAGTTTCTATAGCATGTAAAGGAAAAAGTAAAATTTTGATTGATTCCAATCTAGCAATAGGTGCTTAAGTATCATCAAAATCAATACCTTCCTGTTGATTGTAACCTTAAGTTATAAGTCTAGCTTTGTTTCTTACCACCTTACCATTTTCATCAAATTTGTTTCGAGTCTTAATGATTGACTTGTTTTGAGGACGAGGTATTCGATTCCAGAAAGTCCCAATGATTGACTTGTTTTGAGGATGACATATTAGATTCCAGACTTTGTTTTTATCAAATTGATTCAATTTGTCTTTCATGGCTGAAACCCAATTTTTGTCAGTAAGGGCCTCTTCAGCTGTCTTTGGTTCTATTTGCGAGATGAGAGCAACAAAGTTATTCTTGAACGATGATCTTATTCTTAGACTTTCAGAGGGATCTCCCATAATATATTGATGTGTATCAAGACCTTTCTATTCTTTTGATTTTTTATTACATAGGCTCCTGTTGAGATGATGGAGCCTACTCTATTATAGCTTTAGAGGGGCCTTCTTGATTTTATAAATTTGAAGGTATTATAGGTGTATTTTGATTCTTCGATGTATTTTTAGGTACCAATGGATGCTCTTCATCATTTGAATCAGTTGTTGTTGTCGAAGGTAGTGCTTCATCAAATACCACATGTATCGATTCTTTTATCTTCTTTGTTCTTTTATTTTATACTCTAAATCTTTTACTAGCAGTACTGTAGCCCAAGAAAATAACTTCATCAGATGTCGCATCTAACTTTCCAAGGTTGTCTTTTCCATCATTTAAAATAAAAAATGCTCGAAAGTAAGCAACATTTGATTTTCTTTCTTTCCACAACTCACAGGGGATCCTTTTTAGAATAGGTCTTATAAGACATTTGTTAAGTACATAACATGTCGTGGATATTGTTTTTGCTTAGTATCCATTAAGTAGTCTACTTTCACACAGTATGGTCCTGAGCATATCGACCAAAGTTCTGTTCTTTCTTTCTACAACTCCATTTTGGTGAGGCATCCTTAGGTAAGAGAAGTTATGAGTTATACCATTTCTGTCACAAAATTCTTCAAACTTTCTGTTATCAAATTTTGCTCCATGACCGCTTTGAATTGAAGTGATGTAGTACACTTTTTCTATCTAAATTTTTCTATAAAACTTCTTAAACACTTCAAAAGCATCATCCTTAGTTGACAAGAAATAAACCCATGTAAATCTGGAGTAATCATCTACTAGAAAATAATCGTAATATTTACCATCAAAACTTTAGGATCTAGTGGGACCGGATAAATCCATGTGCACAAGTTCAAATGATTGGCTAGTAGACACAATATTTTTAGAAGGAAAGCTACTTCTGACTTGTTTACCTTTTAAACAACCCTCACAAACTTGATTGCTCTCAAACTTTAAGGTTGGTAGTCTTCTTACTATCTCAATTTTGGATAGTTTTGATAGAATGCTCATATTGGCATGTCCAAATCTTTTGCGTGAGATAAACGAATCCTTTTCTAGAGAAATAAAACACTTAACACTTTGTGAGGACATGTCTTCCAGTTGAGCACAATATGTATTTTGATTTCTAAGACTAGCAAACACAATAACATCATTATAAATATCGACAATTTCACAATGAGATGTATAGAAAATGACTTTGTAACTTTATCACATAGTTTTCTTACACTCAACAGATTATGTTTTAAAACATCAACAAAGAGAACATTATCAATAGAGGTAATGTTTGCAAAGACAACATTACCTTTGTCTTTTCTTTCAATGTAGTTGAAGTGTAATATTTCACTCATCATGTGTCTTAAACAACCACTATCAACTATCAATTGAGTCTCCCTTGTCTCTATTTTGAAACACACATGCATAAAGCATTATCTCATTTTAGGTACCCAAATTTTTCTGGATCCTTTAAGGTTAGTAGTTTGACCTTTCGGCTCCAAACATACTTATGAGATAATTCTTTTTACAAAAATTAAAAGAATGACTAATGTGACCATATTTACCACAACAATTGCATAAAATGGATAAATGATAGTTATTATAATCTTTTCCATTTAGCAGGTTCTTGCTGTTTTGGCTATAGCTACTGCTAGATTTAACAAAGGAGTTTTTGTATGACTTGATATTGTTATTTTCATTATATCCTATACCGATCTTACCAAAAATGCAATTACCACTACTAAGAAATGCATCAAGATTCTTCCTTCCATCAATGAAATTTTTCAGATCTTTTTTCTAGAGATAAGATCTTTCCAGCACTTTTCTTCCTTTCAAGTTCTAAGGCAGCGACTCTTACTTCTAACTGTCTTATCAAAATCAGTTTTGAGCAACGTATTTTTCAACTTAGCTACTCTTCTTTCTAGAGCTTCTTTTTCATAAACCTTTTGCTTATAGTTAACCTCAAGAGACATTCTTGGTCGTAAAATTCTCATTCGCAGATTTCGATGATTTAATCTTACTCTTCAAAGATGAATCCTTGCTCTTAGGCTTCTTAACTTTTTTGAAATACTTCACTAGCAACCTTTTGTACTGATCATAAATTTATGATATGCATTTTTCAATTCATCAACTTCAATATCAAAATTAGAAAAATAAACTTCATTGTCTCCTGATTCAATCATGAAGCAAATATTGCTGACTTCTTCAAAGTTTTCAAAATCCTCATCTAATCTGGTTGTAGTCATCGTTTGCTTTCTTGATTTCTTGTTCTCTGACTTGTCTTTTTGAAGAAGAGGACATTTTGGTCTTGTGAGTTTAGGCTTCTTATAGTGATATCATATGATTTGATTATTTCGTGTATTTTTATTACTTCTACTACCTTTTGATAGGAACTTGTTATTTTTAACTTTCTTGTTTCCTTCTCTTTTCTTCATCAACTTCTTTTTATAGAAGTTGAACATATTTTTTGAACATAAAGTTGAACTTGTCATCTCTATCTATTTGCAACTCAGTGTCACTTTCATCACTGTTTGATTTGTCAATTGCTTTTAATGCCATTCCTTTTATGTAGGAGGATCCTTCATCTTGCCTAAGCTCAGTTTCATGGATCATCAAATTTCCTTGTAGCCAATCGAGTGAAATATTGTTTAGATCCTTTTCCATTTATAGAGTTGTCAACTAGGTATCCATTCCTTTAGTAGCGACCTCAAAATCTTCGTTACAAGCTCATCATTGGGATATATCTTTCCTAAGTTCTTTAAGGCTGTGACGATGTTGTTGACGCATTTGAAGAATTCATCTATGGTCTCTCCCTGTTTCATGCCATAGTTTTGTATTGATGCGTTAAAAGACTTATTCTATGATTTTTTTACCTCATTCGTTCCTTCAAATGTGACTTGTAGTTTATACCATATTTCTTTTACTATAGAGAAGTAGGATATCTTTTCGTATTCTTTTGGGGATAACATACAGATCAGGTGATGTTTTTCCTTAGTGTTTAGTTATGCATTTCTCTTGTTAGCACAATCCATACTTCTACGCTATCGAAAGTGGGAATTGTAGCTCCAACTTTAATTGCTTGCCATACTTTGATATCTATAGATTGGAGATATATGGTCATTCTCTCTTTCCAGTATGAGTAGTTGTTTCCATTGAAGTAAAGAAGCTTTCATATTGATTGTCCTTAAAAACTTTTTATATTATTTTCCATTATCTATCATATGTTGTAAAACGCAAAAATGTGAAACTTCACTCTAATACCAAATGATAAAGCAAATACACGTAAGAGGAGGTTGAAATATGTGTGACAAATTTTTTTTTTGCAAGTTACTTTCAATTCAAAAAGAAATGACAAGAGTATATAAATATAATTAAAATAGTAGAAGCTTGTGCGATAGGATCCTATTTAAATGGAAAGAGACAGCTAATCAATAAAAAGCTCGTCAAACGATAGGTCTTGACTAAACAAAGAGTTTTGTTAAAATAATTTAAAAAAAAGGCGTCTATTAAAACTAAAAAGGACCTCTTGTAAATTGAAAACATGAGCTTATTATAATGTGAAGGAGCCTCTTGTTCAAAAAAACACACATACATACAATATAATGCAGAAATTTAAAAGTCAAGAGAAGAGAGAGAAAGATGCAGTCGATTTATACTGGTTCGACTTACAACCCAAGTCTATGTCCAATCCCCAAGTATCCAATTTGAGTGTTTCACTATAAAATCTAGTAGTAATTTGATAATAGTGTTCAACGTTCATCAACCTTCCATACTAATAGTATTTCACTAAACTCTAGAAGCTCTTAAATAAAAATGAGGTTTGCTTGATATAAGTTTTAGTAATCTCTCTCAGTAGAATTTCACTTGCTAACGCATAAGAGAATGTTGACAAAGATATCACTTTCAAGAATTTATATGATTTTGACGAATTTTGATAGTATAGCTTCGCAAGCTTCTGTATCATTAAGTTCTGTTTGTTTATTTACATTGAATCTTCCTTAAATAGGCATTTCCTTTAACTAGTTGTTGCTTCACTTGTGTCCTTAATCAACTGGATCAATTTGAATATGAATAATTTCAACATTTATCTTTTCTAAAATTCTTCCAGTGATCACGCAGCTAATATGAGACCTTCATAATTAGTAGGATCCTTTTAAATAAACCATTTCTAATAAGTTAAGTTCATAAAGAAGGTTCCTGCAAGAAAGTAAGTGTATTTTTTATGATTTTTTCCTTTTAAGAGTTAAGCCATTAACCATAAAAGGAAATAAATCCAATATTATGGCGTTATCATCAAAATCGTTAAATAATAAACCTTGAGCTAACAAATGATACTTTCAATTCACTCTAATACCAAATGATAAAGCAAATACACGTAAGAGGAGGTTGAAATATGTGTGATAAATTTTTTTTTTGCAAGTTACTTTCAATTCAAAAAGAAATGACAAGAGTATATAAATATAATTAAAATAGTAGAAGCTTGTGCGATAGGATCCTATTTAAATGGAAAGAGACAGCTAATCAATAAAAAGCTCGTCAAACGATAGGTCTTGACTAAACAAAGAGTTTTGTTAAAATAATTTAAAAAAAAGGCGTCTATTAAAACTAAAAAGGACCTCTTGTAAATTGAAAACATGAGCTTATTATAATGTGAAGGAGCCTCTTGTTCAAAAAAACACACATACATACAATATAATGCAAAAATGTGAAACTTCACTCTAATACCAAATTATAAAGCTTGAGCTAACAATCCCCCCCACCCTTTTGATTATGACAAACAATAATGGATATATTTTTCGAAATTCAAAGAGATAATAGATGATTTCAAAAGATATCTGTGACTTTTATATGTTCAGGCATAATCATAAGGAACATGTCTCTTAAGAAAGGAACCTATCATTTATATATCTTAGATTTTCATAAGTTCAACGACAAAATCAATAACACATATTATCGAGGCAGCATTAAGAAATATGAATTGACTACATTGAGAAATATATCATCATATATGTAAAAATATGCAAAAAAAATTGACATAAACTCTCCCCCTTTATCATTATCAAAAATAATAAAAAAGTATAGGGAGGAATTGAAATGAAACAAGTTCAATAAACCAGGCAGAGAAGAAAAGCAACAGAGTTAATAAAGGGATTCAGAGATTTTTCTCAGCATAATTTGCATGTCAAGAAGCTAATTTTGCATGTTATCTATTAGTTTTCTCATCTGTGCTTGATTAGCTTGAATATCCTTCAGTTTTTGTTGAAGATTTGAACTATTTTCATCCTGAGGAGGGATAAGAGTTTGTTGGTATGGAATAGGATCTAATCCTTTTGCTACTCTTTCAAATTTTTTGTCTATCCAGACATTGTTTTGCAATTTGTATCCAAATTGATAGGAAATCAAAGGGTAAAACTTAACTATTACATACCAATTCAGATTTACAAAAGGAACTCCATAATGGTTTAAAATCTTGGTGAACAACATCCCATAAGGTAGGTAATCGATGATATTCTTATAATTCCCTTTATCCACCATAAACCTCAAGATCATAGCTGGAAGATTCATTTTCTTTCCTTTCAACAAATTATACACCACATAAGTGTCCAACAGACTACACTTTCAATTTAGCTACTCCTGGGAAAAATTGAAGTAGCTGAAAGCGATGTAAGATATCGTGGTATTAAGTCTAATTGCCTACTCTAGGGTCTCCCATCTTGGGTGTTCTCAGCATGAAGGCAAATAGATTTAATAACTTAAACTAACTCCAGATCATTAACAACTCACTTATAACAGGAAAAATTAGTTCTCCCTATGGGAGCTACTTCCAGTATATCTCCTAAGATTTCTTCATAAATTCAAATTTCACATTCATGCACCCATGATACAATGGCTAGCTTTCCATTAATTTATTCCTTTTTCATGTGTGTGTAGAATATCTAGACTAGCTCATCTCATATTGTCTCATTGAATTTCAAAAAATTTTGCCAATTGATGGCTTTTAATTATTTTCTAAACTTTGTAAAAAGAAAATTACTTTTATAAACTTTTAATTGATTAGAAGATGAAAAATTGTGAGCAATGAAAGATAATTTTTGAAAACTAAAGTTGGAGAGGTTTATAAAGTTCCAGAGAAAAAGGGAAATGAGAAGCATATAGAAAAATGGCATGAATAAAATGAAAATCAAAAGAAAACTCGAATCATTCATTCATAAACTTCTCTAACTTTGTGGTTTGATTTTATGCTCATGTCAAAAAATAGTAAATGAAGATAGTTATATCTTAAAAGTACATAAAATAAACAGATTGTGCTTTTTTTTTTAAAAATAAGCATATTATGCTTTTGTCTCGTCAAATTTTAGAAACAAATTTTCTCTTGAGATTAATGAGACAAAAGTGACACGACAAAGAAGAGGTGATAGTTGTGAAAAAGAGTAGTGTAAAAGGAGAGAAATTTAGAGATTTAGGATTTTTGAAATCTTAAATCCTTAAAGTAATTAAAAGTTATGTATATTAGCATAATGGATAGAATCCTAATAGTTATGTTAACTAGAGGGCCATTTTAGAAGTTTTTCAAAATTTTAGGATTTTTTGTATACATTGTCGAATATTAAGATCTAACTTAAATTTTGGTTGAAACGATAAGGAGTAAAATGTACTTTCAACCTAGAAAATAATTGAAAAGGATTGAGGTTATCATAAAAGTTCATCTATAGTTGTAGTTCTTTTGATGTCAATTATAAAAGCATAATTGGAGGATTTATAAATGGATGGAACGTGCACAAAGTCAAATTCAGTATATGGGACAATTGGAAAATCCAATTTAATAAGGAATGACATCTTTTTTGTTCTCTTCATTTGAGTTCTCATAGACTGTAAAAGTACTTCCATTCCCTTTACTTCCTTTTTCTTATTTCCCTTTTTCTATTTTGTATAATCCCTTCTAAAATGTCATTTCTCTTTATAGTTAAAGCATCAATTAACTTTAGCCTTTGATTTAGATTATGACTTGCTTTTATTTTTAGTATTCGTTTCCTTGTTCTTACCTCTACTAACAATTAGATATATATATATGATCCATAATTATTTGTGTCAGAGACCTTTTTCTTCAATTATTTAGATTGTAAGGCATCCTTCATATTATTGACACAAATAGTCTCTGTCATATATATAATGGTATTAACAAAGCTTTCATATGAATTAGATAAGGAATACAAAAATTATTATGTCTTAATTCTTATCCTTAATTTTAACCCCAATATCTTGACTTTATGTCATCCTCAATTTATACAAACATACTTTTGATATAAATGATTTATAAGTTTTTTTATTTGAATAATTAATACCAAGTTAATTATATAAAAAACAATGTTTATTTCATCAAACATGTCCCTTAGGACATTGTCTCCCAAGCTCAACAGTATTGGTTCTATGCCTTTGACAAATTCTCTTCCTTTTCTAGCATTCTTAAATTCCCTATGAAATTTCTTCTCTTTTTAACACTTTTGTACATCCATACTAAATAAGAACTGCCTTCTTCATCTTCAACAAAGTGAAATCATTCAATCTATTGAATTTATCAATATTAAACTTTTAAAATTTTTTTTGATAGTAATATAATACCAATTATTGAGATAACAATTGCTCAGATACTAATTATTGCATAAGCAAACACAATATAGGAATAAAATAAGGAAGGAAAAATACTGGAATTTATATGGTTCGATCAATATGTGACTTGTATTTATAAGCAATGAGATATACTTCTTTTATTACTGTGAAAAATATGATATAAAGATAATAGTTTGACAACCTCCTCCTCAATCTCCCAAAGGTTTTACCTTACAAAAGCCTTATCCAGATATATATAACTTAGGGTTATATATAAGAAAATTAAGTGTAGTGAAACTTTCTTTCTACAGAAGCCTAAGGTTACTAAAAATATATTTTTATAGATTTTGATAACACTATAACTCTATTTTTGTGCATCCTAAAAAATTATGTCATAAGTACAGTGCCTATCTTATGATTGATACTGATGTCGATTTGCTTTTGACTTAAAAATCTATCTAATCAGTACAAGATCGAAGGTGGCCCTATATCTCTTTTGACATTGATTAGCTTTTGAACTCTCATTATTCATTAAGAATAAAAGTCATATCTCACAATAATAAAATCTAAATATATGCTTGTAGTTGTGTAGATCAATTTTGTGCATTACAAGAGAAAGATAGAGATTAAGATGTTACCACAAAGTACTTGGCAATTTTCTCTTTATATTATATAAAGAGAATTTGAAGCCTAGAATTTAGAGAGAGAAGAATTTGATGGATGAAGTAGCTCAAAGAAATAACATATTTTTTTAATCATATATTACTATTTATAACCAAGTTGGCATGTTATGAAAGAATTTGGGTAATTTCTTATAAATCTTGTTTTATTTTAACAAATTAAATGATGAATTATTACTCTCTGGTAAATTATTTTCTTGTAATCTTCTCAATTTTTGTTTTTATAAATCACATATTTATATTATAATTTTTTAAAACTACTACGATGGGTCCAAAATTTAAGAAATTATTATAATGTCATATTATTATAGGTGTCTATATCTATCATATCTCACCTACATAAACTTTGTAGATTTTATATTTGTCCCATAATTTGTGTAGCCCACATATGATGAGTTTATCACTATATATCTGTTATTAACATATGACATCTTAGGTAAATCAATATTTAAGTAAATTTTGTTAATTAGACCATAAATTATATCTCATATCTTTATTCTTCTTTGATCATATTTATTTAATCAGGTTGTAATTGTATTTGATTCTTTCACTAAAAGATAATGGAAACCATTTAAATTCATTTTATATGATATACCATTCAAAATTCTCTTAAGTTATGTTTAATTTAATTTCGTAAAATTGTCCTTTAAGACAACATCACACATGATTCTTTAGTGACACTCTAAAGTAGGAAACCTTATATTTTATTCTTAAGATTTAGATTACAGTTGTGAGGTTGTACTACAAGCCTTATTTAACCTCCAGGGATTCACACAAAGTAAGTGATCTTATGACTTATATTAATCCCCTTCATGGTTGATTTAAATATATTGTGAGAGTAATGCGTTATGGTGTTAACTATATAGTGACTATTTAATCACTCCAAACTGATTTCCTTTTGTTTTTATTATTTAAATTGACATTTAAGCATTAAGCTTTTTGCCCTTAATTATCATCTACATAATGAACTTTACGGTTAAATTCGTTGGGCCCTATATGGTTTGACATTTTATCAATGTATCCTTTGACTTTTAAAAACTATTACTAACCCCCTTATTATTTTAGTTTTATAATAACTATCCCTCTATTGTTAGCTCCTATAAACTTTTAACTTTTTAAATCTAGAACATCACTATTTTTGTTATATGACACTATATGCAGACCCATGTATTGAATTACATAATGTATGTTTGTTTAATAATAAATATGACATCACATGAAGCATAAATCCTCTATCAAGGTATCTAGTCACAAACCACAAAACGAAGGTGAAGGCATCTTTCTAGTAAAGATCAAAGTGGAGGGAAACCCTAATCATATTGGGGAGAAAATTTGAGTGGAATTTGTTATAAATAAAAATTCATAGTTGAAAGAAAATGGGGTAGGATTTGTTAGGTCTTATTCTCATTTTAACAATCCCCTCTTACTGGTAACTTGAAAGTATCATAAACATGAGCTTCCATACTGATGCCTGACTAACTTCATTCCTTAATAATCTTTTATTCTTTTGTATGCTTAATCTTTATTTTTGTGAAGCAATTTAGATATTTCAACTAATAAATATGAATCTTTTGTTTGAGTATGTCTTACAAATGATTGTCTTTGAAAATATATAAATGTGTATATGCTTGTTTTGTTTGGTTATTTGAAACAAAGAATGTGCCTAACATTTTTCTATCAAATTTTAAAGGTGTGTTGTTTCTCCTAAAGGGTTTCAACTACTTAGTACAATTGCATCTTTAGTTAGACAGTGGAATGGTCATTCCTACTATAAATAAGAACAATGGCAATAAAAAGAAGAATGCCATGCCATTTGTCCTCTAATATTACAAAGAAGAATGTAAAGGCAACAAAATTTTCTTGAATGCATATTTAGTGTCTATTTTCAATAATATATTGCTATAGCATTTGAGGTATGTTGGTTATACCATGAATTTTATTTACATTTTCCTTTTATAATTGATACCCTTCAATTCTTTGAATGCATGTTTGTGTATATCTTTGATTGTTAACCTTTTTTATTTATATGGCCTTTTTTTAGAAATTGAAAAATTAATTAGAAAAATATAAAATGGTATAGAGTTTGGGTTGATCCGATTCTTGCAATAAACCCATGTTATAGTATATGATTGACAACTCACTACTTATACAATAACATAATTCATACTCTCTTAGCTTTCTATGGATAAATTTTTATTCCAAACTAACACGCATTTGATTGCTTGTCTCAAACCTTCCATACCAAACTCCATTTTTGTTGGCTCTTTGTTCCTTTACTTACTGTGTATCAATATTTTAGAGCTAAGGCTTCGAGCTGGGAGCTTTCATGTTTCTTTTTGCTTTCTCATCCATTCCTTTCCTCTTCATCTTCCTATATGCTCACACATTCTGTCTTTTGTAGGCTATTATTCAACATGGATGCTCTAAAAAATAAGTTATTCACCATTCCTCTTGGTTTTGATTAGAGATAACTCCATGAATTGTCTTTTCTGACTTTTATATTACAAACAATAGTGGTTTTAGAAGTAGATTTTGGAATTGTATGCATTTTTACAGATACCCTACTTAATGTTGAATACCATTTAGAAGTAATTTTTCCCTTAATCGGGCCTTAAACTTCATTACTAGATGATGACTACTATTGGCTAAACTCATGAAAATTCTAGAGTTCTTTTCATTCTACATAGCATATATAGTGCATCCTAGAGCTAGCAAGCTAGTGGATTTTAGTATAGACTGGGATGAGTAGATAATATAATTAAGGATGACCTGAAACTCACAACTTTATGACCCTAAGAGATATAGGAACTTAACAACATTCCAAATGCCTTTGTAATAACAACATAAGAAGAATAAATGAAGCAAGGATTCAGGTCTTAGTTACTCTCAAGGAATTTACCATTTGAGAACATATGATAAGATAATGTCACATTGTGTGCATCATAATATAGAAACATGTAATATGATTCTATTAGCAATATGCATAATTCTCATCATTTTGGTAGTATAATGAATTTGCAATTATTTGGTAAGACAATTATATACTATATATGATGTGAAAGCTATATAGCATATTACTTTAGTTGTTATGCAAGAACTGACTCTTACTTTGCTATATAATTTCTGAATCTTACATTGTTTTATTGCTTTAGACTTGTATTCCTTTGTTATATAGGGTTTAAACAAATTTTCTCTTTGTTATACATTTTGTTTAAGAAATGCTTAATACTTTAGAGCTAATAATTATGTTTGAATGTTTTTATGGTGGATGCTTCAAATTCAAATTGGAAATAACATATAAAGGTGGAGAGAAAGATTATTTTTAGTTTTGGGGTAGCTGAGATTCCATTTGTAGATTTTGTGCTCAATGTTAAAAGTTTAGTATGTGGAGAATCATGGGATTTTACCTACAGATTCCCACATGAGTCATTTAAAGATTATTAAAGGCCATTATAAAATGATAATGATATAAGAAAGTTCATAGAAGTAAATGAAGAAAGAAAACTAAAATTAAGGTTTACATAGATCATAATAAACTGAATATGGAATGGAATTTACTATTTATGTTGTCAATCTCAATAGGCATTATATAGGGCTTTGTGAAGATAAGTAATGATAGTATCTAATTGATTTTAGTGCTCTACCTCTTGATTTATAGAGTTAAATGACTATACTCATGCTTAGGATCTTCTTTACATTCTCTTTTAGGATTTAAGTGTATCTTAACTAGTTTTTTTTCCTATTTTTCTTAGAGAACTTATTTAAATGGTCTCAAAACCTAAACAACCTTCGTGTTATGTTGTCTTATTTAAAACATAGTTTGTTCATTCAATTCTTATTTATCATTTCATACATAATTATAACATTCATTTTTGGTTTGGAATTTAATTCCTAAAGTATATAACTAAATAAACCAATATAAAATGGAAATAATAGCTTGTTAACATTTGTGTTGCTTGAGTATAACAATATGGTAAAACAAATAGTGGGTTTTACATGGACCATAGGACATAAAGAATCCTAAAATCAAGTTGTATTTATCATATCATAGTAAAGTAAGTATAAGAATAGTAATGAAATTACATTTCATAAATTTTTATTTATAGTTTTGTTTTTTTTAATATTTATGCATTTAGTATGCAATTACGTGTATAAATTACAATAGCTACAAAATGATTTGAAAATGAAGGTTGTGGTAGGTGGAGTATGCAATAACGTGTCCATACATATTGCAATTATGGATTGCATGCCCATTTGCAAAATTTTTGAACAATAAAGAACCCTGGAAGGATATCTTTTAAATGTCCAAAATATAAGGTAAATTCTATGTATAGTTTAACTAATACAAAAAACATTATAACAAAATGATGACTATTTATTTTGTTTATTATAAGGAAATAAATTCTACAATTTATTCGAGTAGTTTAACAAAAATTACTTTAAAAAGTGTAGATGTCATAAATGGCTTAAAAGAAAGGAATATATTACTAGGTTGTAATCAACAAAAGGGAGATGAAATTAAACTTACTTAGGAATGGGACTTGATGATATTGTTTTGAAATATGTTTGGTGATGTCATTAATATTTGTATGTAGAAGTAATAGGAATGAGTTTAGGCTTTGTTCATATATGGACCTTAAAATGCTCTATATATAACGGATAATTATTGTATGATATTATTTACTAAATTAATGAGATTGAGTTTTGGCTTTATTTCATACATATGTGTTTGAAAAAAAGGACAAAACTAGATATTGGAATATACAATGTAAGGCCCCAATATACATCTTAGAAGCATTATAGTATGTATAGGGTGTATTAAGAAGTGAACATAAAGAATTAATTGTATCTAAACATAGTAAAGGACATAATGGTAATTAATTTAAAAGATAGGGGTAAATAGGTAATTTCGCCATTTAGGCATGGAAATGAATAATTATATGTGAAATATGGAATAGAATGAAATCAATTGATGACTTTATATGTCAATGTGGGAACTAAAGGAAGAAGAAGGACTACATGTTCAATTTGCCAAAAATCAACAAATGGACCAATGGGATTGAAACATATGTCTAAGACTAGAAACTTCACGAAAAAGGAAGTAGAAGAGTGGGGAGAGGGACATGTATGTAGGGTTTTAATTTTCTCTTCTCATCTCCTCTCCATTCCATCTCTTTAATCACGTCATTTTGCATAAGGAATCAAGCTAATTCTAGGTGAAAATCAAGGTAAAAGTTTGTGGTTTTCTTCTCATCTTCATATTTTCTTACTTTGCTCATAAAGATTTGGAATTATAAGGCTGGAATGGGGATTAAGATATGTATTTGTGGTGTTTCTATTTGCTAAATCAAGCAAAACAAAAGGATAAGAGAAGGAAAAGCATTAGAAGAAGAGCTAATTGGCAAATTTTAAGGTTTACAGCCACACTTAGTTAATTTCTTTATTTGTGTATATTTTAATGTGTATAAAGATTGATTTGGACATGGAATGGTTTCTGGAATGACTTTTTGTTGTTACTTTGAATGAATTGGTTTAATATTACCAGATAGAGTCACGTTTAGTGAAATTCTGTCTTAGGTCCTCAGTTCACTTGAGCTAGTCCTATCCTTTTGGCCATATTTTGGCCTATAGATCTCTAAATTGGGTGATTCCTATAAGAAATGGAACTTAATAATTATCACTAAAAATATCTAGTAAGAGATCTGGGCCTAATTATGGCTTTATGATATTAAACGTTGAGATCAGAAATGATGACCTGATGCTGCCTCTGTATTGGACCAACTTGTAATGTTTGGCGTTTATCTCGTTACTTAGAGGTCAAGATGTCATGATATTTAATGATACGAAAATTAGATACATAAAAGAACAAATGTTTAGAAGACCTCAAGGCCTAAGTGCGACGTTTTCTATGTGAAAATTTCAAACAAGTGGAGACCATCTTGTAATTTGCTTTTGGATTGTTTTGGTTGCCCATTTTAGATCCACCTTGTGCTTAACCTAATTTGTACTATTTTGAGTTTTTTACTTTCGTTTTTTTATTTAATCATATCATAAACTTTTTGAATGTTTATGAAACATTGCAAGCATTTAGAAATAAATGAAATATGACTTATCATATATGAATGGGATGATTAAACATTGAAATTTAAGATTGAACATGAACCAAGCTAAAGGAAATTTACATTTATATAGATGATTTATATGTATGTTTATTGCTTAGTATGATCATACAAGTTTACATACAAATTTTATAATCTCAAATGAATAACATATGACTCGTCAATATATTAATAATGAAATTGGTAAACAAGTAAAGCAAAATGTTACAATGCTTGCTTCATTGTCTTGGTGATGAATGGATAGGCATGCTTATGTGGTTACAGTGCAGTTGTTGTAGTTTGACAACACTAGTGTCTTTATTTGGAGACTATAATGTCTCTACAGTTTGATACCTTTGGGTATCTATAGTTCAATGCCTTCAGGTATATATAGTTTGATTTCTTGAGATATCCGCATCTTAAGTTATCCATACCTACAGGAATGTGGTAGCCTAATGCAGAAAGGAAATTAAATAGTTATAAAAGAGAAACAACATGAAAACAAGAGTAATTTGTATTTATGAGCTTTGAAAATCAATATTTGGCTTATAGTGTGAATTTATGACATATTGATAATACGTCGATGCATATTTACATTATGTACCTTGCTTAATTATGCCATCATTGTTTACATGAGTTTTTGATATTCATGAATGTATGTGTGCTTAGTAGATGAATGCTGTAAGTGGTCATCCAAACTATGCGTTTACCCACTAAGCTTTCAAACTTAGCACGAGTGTTAATCTGTGTATGTAACACCCCACTCCCATCTGACACATGCACTTGTGCCCTTCGGATACACGTGCATATGCCCGTCAGACATGATGTGTTAACTATTTCACATTCACTTTATAACATGGCATCGTAAACTAATTCATAAATTACACATTGTTCTAAAAGCCAAAATTTCCTCATTTTATATCATAAAACTTAAGTTACATTATTGCATTATGTTCAACATCCATATTTACATAACATCATCTTATGAGCATCAATAGCTCAGTCTACACAGTATGTTACATAAATGAGGAATCATAAAAATAACACAAACTATTCCTTCAGTGTCAGCTGATTGAACTTGGAACTATATTTGATTTCCATAAGTTATACAAATTCGCTTCTATGTAGTCTTAGAAGCTAGGTCGTCACTCTCTCGAACCTGAAATTGTCAATGTTGCAATTTTAGTGAGCTTTGTGAACTCAGCAGAGTAACCATCCTCGATGGTTCACTCTTGTCATATAACACACAATAAATAATGTTATCATGTAATTCAAATCAACTTGATTTCTGTCAAGTAATATCACATAATACCTGATCACATTTTTCATATTTCAAAAAAAAATTCAAACATTTCATCATTTCAGTACAATTTTGTAGAACATAAACATTGACAAATTGTCACATATTTCATACATAAATTTCTTAAAACATTGCAATCATTCAATTTATTTAGATCATATGTGCATGCAATGTTATGAGACTCGATTTCATTTATTTCATTATTGTGACTGTGTGTCTTTTTCACTATCTCATATCCATTATGGATACCGGGCTCTTTCATACTGTCCCTTATCTATTGGGGATACTGGGCTCTTCATACACATTAAGCCTTAGGCTCTAATCATGAATGTCTATGCTTTAAGCTCTTTTTCACTGGCGACATTAGTCACAACTGCTTTTATATTTCATGCATTGGAATGAAATGCATTCCTTAATTTTAGTCATCACATTCGATCAATTACATTTTCATTCATGTTCTTGTTCACAATAACCATTGGACTATGTCTGTCATGAAACATTTAAGTTGAAAACTATGTAGTCAATCTCATTTACATTCGAGTAGCAGTTCCAATGTTTTAATCATGCATCAAAACTTCTTAGACATTTCATATCCGAAATTCAGTTCACAATTCAATACACATTCATCAATATCAATTCAATTTAGTAATAAACAAAACAGGTTAAGGTGAGACCATCTTAGGTTACTCACAATTGCTCCCTTTCGCTTACTGCCTTGAAGTCCTGGCAATGTCTGGAAATGGTCGTTCTACTTGCTCTTTTATATGCAAACAAATACATTTTCATATTACTATATGGCTTATTTAACTGAATAATCATATTTATAAATGTATCATGTAGTATGCATGTTCAATGATGGGTATATATATCTTCAATAAACTGATGCAAACTTTAATTTTTCTCCATATTTTCTAGAATTCACACACTCATCAATCATTCCTGTTTTTTCTCAAAAGCCATTTTTGGGTCAACTTTGCATGATCATTATGACAAGGAAGTTGGAGTTTTTAGACAACATTTCCTTCTAAACAGTTGTTTCCCTATGTTTCTAGTTTTTAATAAAACCAAGAACATACAATTTTTTCATTATTCTATGAGTTATGCTCAAAATACTACAGATTGAGTATAATTCTAGTTTGAAATTTTGGTTAGTGCATGATCATGCACGCTAAGTTTTACAACTCATATCTCTCAATTATACTATCCAAAAATTACAAATTCATACCAATTGAAAGCTAACAAAATAATTTACAACTTTTATGAAGACAACTTTTTCTGATTCAGCCTACATCAATATAGTTTATTCGATAATAATAGGACATGATTTTTGTCACAGGTAGTGCTACAACTTAAGCTAAGACACAATTTCATTCCAGATTTTGAAATTCTTAGAGACAAAATTAAAATTTGACTTCTTCAAGACAGTTATAGTCATACATCTCTAGTTTAATCTAAATCAAGAATAAACTCATTTGGAAATCTACAGATTAAGATATAGCTAAAATACCAAATCATATTTAATAAAAACATTCCAGTTATCAAATTCTAGTACACCTCAACATTTTCATCTAGACCTCATCAATCAATCTCTTCCAAATTAATCCATATGGCTATAAATTTTGGTGGAGATAAAGGGAAATGTGTTTAGAGATTGTTGGTTCAAATCCCATATTATTTGGAGGTCAGATGACAAAGTTATGATCACAAGTATCAAAGCTGTTTAGTTCAGAAAAACTTTGGGTGCACAATCGTGCAGTTCATTAGTTTCTAGACTTAGCAACACTTCATCTCTTCTTCTTCCTCTCTTTTACTACGTAATCCATTATTTCTAAACACCATTTCTTTCTAACTTATACTCTCTGACATATTTTACTTCCATTTTCATTTAGCTCACTATCAAAACATCTCAAAATTTAAGATTAAACACACACATCAAAACGGAAATCGTATACATATTTCATCATGTTCTACTTTCTCTCACTATTGCATTTTCTCTTGTGTTTTGTCTCACTACTGCACATTCATGTCTTCTGCTCTATATCAAGATTTAATTTCACTCAAACAAAAACACAGAATCTCATTCTAGTTTTATACTTGTTTAAATCTCATTAAACTTCAATTCTCACAATCTTTGAAACAATTTATACACAATGTCCATTTTAGACCATTTTCATGTAATTCATTTTCTAACATCACCGAGGCTACCCTTCATGCATGAATTCACTTCCAACACTAAAACATCATCAAAATCATTCACATAGTATCCAGAACACTAAAACACAACTCACTTGATTTTTTTCAAAAAATTTTTAGTAATGATAGTGATGAATAGGGCTTCAGTGGTTGGAAACAAAAAAAGACAGCAAGATTAAGTAGAAACAAACACTAGCTAGGTCAATTTTTTTTGCAAAGGATAATATTGATGTAAGAATCAAAAATAATGTTTCGGTGATGATTGAAACAAAATAGAATTTTATGATGCATACTTTTGGTGAACAACTGAAAGTTTCGCCATTGGTTTCTTTTTTTTTTCCAGCAACACACGTGACTACGTGTGTCCCTTGCATGTGGGTCATGTGTCAACATACAATGTTGCCATGTTTCATTCTTCCATATGTCACATATTTTATATTTATCCTAGTCCAAAATACCCCAAAATTTTGGATATTCTAAAAAATTTACCAAAAATTTTGAAATAATCATAATACTCTCCAAATACATTTTCAACACAAATAATCTACAATTCACATTTTAGTCACATTTATAAGTTAATTATACCCAAAAAAATGTCAATGAATGCATTTACAATTGTTTTAATGAGCCAAAAATAAATATAACATGTTATGCCATATGATGCATGAAATGCACTTCTAATTTCTCAATATTCACTATTATGGGGTCTTAGCCCCTAACTTAGGATATTGGGATGTTACAGTGTAGGTCTAAGTAATAGGAGTAAGGAATATGGATCATCTACAAGGACTAAGGGCAACCGTTAGAAGTAAAAGTACCTTTGGATGTGTCTTTTGATTAAATAATGGTTGTATATGTAAAAGGAAATTGTAGTTTCTTAACAATTTGTAATTAAGAATTTAATTTTTATGTAATATCTCTTTTGGATTACTATATAAATTGTTGGAGTTATGTAAATATAGTATCCTGGAAAGCAAGTGCATTTATATATAACTTAATCTTCTTCCAATTACTTTTGTAATTAAAATATTTATTATTAATAAAACAAAAGAGTTTGGTTTTATTTGTATAAGCATTATATAAATAGTTATAAGGTATCGAGATTCTTTTGTAAGTAATATACATATACTTGGAGATGTATGGGAAACATGTATATTATTAGAATCCAAATTAGTTAATTCACAATTGAATAATCAAGTTGGTCGCTTGATTATGGTTTAGACTGTAGTGTTGTGATTTATCTCCATGTAAGTAAAAGAGTTTACTTCAAGGGAATGATGAGTTTCATATCATGATAGTAGTTGACTATTGATAATGACACTATTAAATGAATATGGAATCACGTATGTTTTTAATGATTAAAGTAGTCTGTTTCTTTAATCTTAAAACATACACTTTAGCATTCGTTTATTATGGACCACAATCTTGATGAGTGATGAACTCGCATGTGTTTCATTATAATTTTTGATATGATCAGAATTGATTTTTACTGAGTATCAATCCAGTGTCTGTACGTTGAAATTATTAATTGAAACATGTATCAGGGAACATTCACTCAAGTAAAGAGCTTATAGTGATATCATCACTTTTAGATGTTTTATGGAGATTGGTGATTAAACTAGCGCCAGTAGTTTGATAGACTAGCTACCCATTAAGTCTTAACAACATGATGAGATCTTATGTGTTAATAACCATATAGAGTAAAATGGGAGATCTAGAAGGAAAAACCAACATAAGGGTAAATTGACAATTTTACCCTTTATTGTACGAATGACTATAATATGGTTCATAATAGAGTTTGCAACTGGACATCTTATTTAAAACTTGTGTTCTCATAATATTTAGTAATTCAAGATTTTAGCTAATTGTTTTTAGTGGAATGACATTTGGTTTTAATGGAATGACATTTGGTTAATAAGTTAGAATTAATTCTAATAAGATTAAATTAATTCCAGGCTTATTGGAGCTTAAATTATATAAGTTCAATTAGATTCCCCACTTAGCTTGTAGGAAGGTTACCAAAGAAAGCAAGAAATATAAATAGAGGTTACTGGAAATAAGAAAGAAGAATGGACCGAATTAGATTCAAAATAATAATACCAGAACAATTTAATTAAGAGTTAATTGAATTAGGTTTTAAGCCTATGATTAAATGTTGGACTTATTCTAATTAAGTGTTAATTACACGTCCAAAGTGAACATTTAATATTGGGCTAGATTTTGGTTTGATTTAATTAATAAGATTAATTAAATTAAAACAAATTTTGTAAAGACAAACAAAGGAGGGCAAAAACCAAAACTACCTAATGTAATTTTCGATTATATAGCTAAATTTTATGGCTGCACATTTAACATTGAATTGCTAAATATAAGATGAGTTTTTATCATGCTTCATCATCATTAAATAGTTTAATGGTGTCTTCATTATATGGTTTAATGATCTTATCATTAAATGGTTTAATGGTTGTCATTTAATGTTGCCATGTAGAAAAACTTGTAAACCTTTTAGCATTTTTTGATTAAAGAGGGGAGTAATGCATTTGATGTTCTCTCTCCCTTCTTTCATTTGTTAACAAAAAATGAGTTTCTTGCTTCTGATTTTTTGTCTTTTCATTTAGCCATATTAAACAAATGACAAGTTCTCATTTATTGCTCTCTCTCTTTCATTTCGAGAAAGAGAAAGAGGTGGTGAATTGGTTGATATTCTACTCTCCTTTCTTTTATGACTGAAATTAGCAAAGCGAGTGTCTCTTAGTTTTGGCTCTTTCTTCTCCTTTCCCACTAAAGGATTTTGTCAACCAAGTTGTCTTAGAAGAACAAGTAGTAGATCAGATTGGTTGAGGATATAATAGCAACGAGAGGATACAATAATAAGGAGAGGATACCATAGTAATGAATCAAAGCTGTGGCTAAGGAGTCGGTAAAATTTCTAACATCTTTTATGTTATTTATTTTTCTAATATTGTATCATGTATGGATTAAACATATTGATTTGCTGATTATGTTTCTTCTGTGTTTTGATTTCGGAATTTTTTTTTGAATTATACCATTTGATCAAATCTAATATGCTTTTGTTTTCGATCCAATATAAATGTGATGATGTAATATTAATTTTAAATGATAATGTTAAGAGATATGAAATTTTATTTATATATGCAACATTGAAAAGACAAACTAGTGATGACAATCCCTATAAATGAATAGAATTGTATGTCATGAATGTATGTACAGGAATTTAGATACCATGTATGCAGCTGGTTGTAAGTTTCGTATAGAGGTGTTACATTTTGTGGTATCAGAGCCAGGTTTAGGCTAGTAAAAGTCTAGTGATGTGTGATATGGTTTGGTTTTTATGTTGGCCTAGTGTAGATGTCCTTGTTTTCTTATAGATAGTAGAGATGGAAAGACTTCGTGAAGTTAGTGAGGAATTAGTCGATAGTGTGATGGGGAGAGATCAATCAGTTTTAGTTCCTTTGAAGCCTCTAAGGGGTGTAATACTGGTATCGTTAGTATATAGGGAGATGTTTCTAAAGCTCTCCCATGATGTGTTAAGATTGATGGATAGAATGACAGTGCCTAAAGCTCCCATAGAAGCTTTAAGAAAGTGTAGCGCAGAAGAATTTGTGGGCATGAATCTAGAAGAATCTAATAAAGAAAAATATTGCTTAGAGCGGACACAAAGAGTTTTAGAGGAGATCAGGTGTCTACATGAAGAAATGGTTACTTATGTTATCTATCAGCCTATGATTGGAAAAAATTAGTCCAGTTGCATCCGCGGCTACCTAACCCTCTAACTAAGGAGTTCTTTACCCAAAAGCTCAAGAAAAAGTATGCCATCGAAGCTTATAAAGAAGCTAAATGGAAGCAATTTATAAATTTGAGACAAAAACCCTATCTGTGGCTGAGTATTAAAAGGAGTTTAGCCGGCTCAACAAGTATGCTCCAGAGGCTATTTTAACAAAGGCATTTCGATGTTGACATTTTAAGGATGGATTGAATGATTCCATCAAAGAATACTAAGTGACAATAACGTTTCTACAAAAGGTGAGCTACTATCAACTGGTTGAAGCAACTATCAGAGTAGAGAAACAAGAGACAACCAAGAGAGAAAGAACACAAAGGAAGAATTTCTATACAAGTGGCTCATCTTAGGTAAGAGGACTCGAGACTTATAGGGTGGATCCCTAATAGAGTCAATCTATAGCCCAACCACCAGAGGAATGTTAAGTCAGAATGACTTTACATAGAAATGATTTTGATCTATAACAAAAAAGAGAGACAAAAAGAGAGCATATACAAGATAAACAAAACAGACACAGACGAACTTAGTCACAGACGTACACAGACAAAGTCCGAGACAGACGAAGTTACAACAACTAAAGTCAGCCACAGACGAAGTTGCATTAACTCAAAACGGACACAGACGAAGACATAGACCAAGTTGCAAGAAATACAATCAGACACAGACGAATTCGTAGAAAGACGAAGACACAGACGAAGTTGATAAAAGTCAAACACAGACGAAGTTGATAAAAGTCAAACACAGACGAAGTTGATAAAAGTCAAAC
>JANTPM010000002.1:14380942-14394190 GCA_025434745.1 Erythroxylum divaricatum
AGACAGTGAAAAACTGACAGTTATGTAAATTATTGCTTTTGATGATATGAAATGAGAAAAATTTATGGTTTCAAAAAATAGTGATTTTTAGTATTGATGCTTTGTGATTTGATGCCATGTGAGGTACAGTAGTGATTTTTTGTAGTTCACCCTTATCGTAGGATATATATCGGAATGAACTACGGGCGTCCCAGTGTATACCCTATGGTAAGGAGGTGCTACATATCAAAGATCTATTAAATTCAAAATCGATCCAGAATATAAGTAAAGCAATGGCTAGTTGAAGAAATTGTCTATTTAAAGAAGAATCAGAACATTTGCAAAACAGACTCAGATACACAGGGTTTTGAAACACTTCAGTTGCATCTATACTCTTGAAAGTTATATTCATATCAAACTCCTTGTTCTTTAGAAAGAGAAATCACTCTATCGAGAGAGAAACTGTTGTTCTTTGAGAGCTTACACTAAGCTTATCTTATGTTTATTTTTGAGAGATTATAGAGGCATATTATACACTTCGAGTGTGGAAGGTTGGAGAACCTTAAAAAATATGTACTTGTGAGCTTAGAGAGGTATGTTAATTTTAATACTTTGATTCGTATAGTGAAATGCTCACGTTGAATACTTGGAGACTTAATGCAGGCTTCGTTATTAGCCGAACCAGTATAAATCTACTATGTCAATCTTTCTCTTTCTTTAACTTTTAAATTTTTGCATTATAAGTTTGTATTCTTAAGAGGCTCCTTCGATTTTACAACAAACTCCTTCTATTTTTATATCGTAAGAGGTTCCGTTTATTTTTGAAACAATTAACAGGCTCCTATCTATGAACAGTCTCTTTTCTTTTGAGCGCTAGAAGTCTTTTATCAATTAGCAGGCTCCTTTCCCATTGACCATTAGTAGGCTCCTTTCGATTGACGGGCTTTTTTTTAATAGGATCCTTTTTGGTTTCAACATTAAAAGGATCCTTTTGAAATTTGATCGAATCCTTCTATCTATAGACTTATTTTTCTCAGCAGAATATTATCAATTTGAAAGTACCTTGAAATTTTTGACACACAATTCACCCCCTCTTGCGTATGTTTGTTTATCATTTGATATCAGAGTTAGATTTCACATTTATTGTATTTTATAACACGTGATAGATCATGGAAAACAACTTGAGAAGCCTTGAAGGGCAGTCCATCTCAAAGCCTCCTTACTTTAATGAAAAAAACTATTCATATTGCAAAGAGAGAATGACCATTTATCTTCAATCTGTAGATGTTAAAATTAACAAGCTATCAAGGTTGGAGCAACACTTCCTGCTGTTGATAACATAAAAGTGTGAACTGATGCTGATAGAACAAATGCACAACTCAATGCCAAAGCATGACATCACTTGATTTGTGCACTATCTCCAGAAGAGTAAGAAAAGATATCTTATTGCCCTACAGCAAAGGAAATGTGGGACAAACTACAAGTCACCTTTAAAGGAACTAATAAGGTAAAGAAACATAGAATAAGTCTTTTAGTGCATCAATATGAAATTATTTGCATGAAACAAGGAGAAGCAACAGACAATTTTTTCTAACACTTTAACAATGTCATCACAACCTTAAAGAACTTGGGAAAAATATATCCCAATGATAAACTTGTAACAAAGATTATAAGATCACTTCCAAAGGAATGGAGACCTAAGGTGATAGTCTTAGAAACTGCAAAGGATCTCCTTACAATCTCACTCGATTGGTTAGGAGGAACTTTAATGATACATGAAGTCGAGCTTAGATGTGACGAAGGATCCTCGTACAGAAGAGGAATGACACTAAAAGCAGCTGACGAATCCAATCCATCAAATGGTAATGAAAGAGATAATAAATTGCAAATAGATGGAGATGATGAATTCAATTCCATGGTCAGAAAATATACCTACTTCTACAAAAAGAAGTTGATGAAGAACAGAGAAGGAAACAAGAAAAGTGGAAACAACATGTTCTCATCAAAGGTAACAACGATAGTACACAAAACAATCAAATTATATATTATCACTGCAAAAAACCTGGACACATAAGACCAAAATTTCCTCTTCTTCAAAAGAACAAGACAGAAAATAGAAAAGCCAAAAAACCATGCTATGATTGCATCTTAGTTAGATGAGGATTTTGATAACCTTGATGAAGAAGAGCCTGAGGAGGTCAACAACATTTGCTTTATGACCGAATCAGGAGACAATGAGGTATATTACTCTAACTCTAATATTGAAATTGATGAATTAAGAGATATATATCATGATTTATATGATTAGTACAAAAAATTAATAGTGTAATATTTCAAAAATATTGAGAAGTCCAAAAATAAGGATGAGTATTTAATGAATAAGATTAAATAATTAGAATATGAAAATAAAGATTTGTTATCTTCTCTTAAAAATGATAATAAACAAAAGGTTTTTGAAAAGGAATGCTTGGAACAAAAGATAATTCAATTAGAAAATGTATTATTTGAAAATGACTCTATTAAGATAAAATAATCAGAAGAGAAAGTTACTACTCTAGAGCTTGAAAAAGAAAAATGTGCCAAAAAGATTATTTGTCTCAAAAAAGATCTTGCTAATTTTGTTACTGGAAAAAATAACCTTAATACATTACTTAGGAGTGGTAAAGGTGTTTTTATAAAGCTGGAATAGGATATAATAAAAATAATAATATTAGGCCATACAAGAATTTATTTGTTAAATTCAGCAATAGCTATAGCAAAAATAGTAGGAACTTGATAAATAAAAAAATCATAACAACTAACATTCATTTGTTTCGTGTGATTATTGTGCTAGATATGGCTATATTAGTCACTTTTGTTAGTTTCGAAAAATGAAGAAACTACCTCAAGTGTATGTTTGGAGACTGAAAGGTGAAACTACTAACATGAAAGGACCCAGAAAGATTTGGGCACTTAAAATGAGATAATACACTATTCAAATATGCTTTAAAACAGAGACGAGAGAAAATCAATGGATAGTTGATAACAACTGTTTGAGACATATGATAGGTGAAAATATCACATTTCAACTATATTAAAAGGAAAGGTAGAGGTAATGTTGTCTTTGTCGATAAAAATAAGTTAAAAGCCATAGAAATTGGCAAAATCGGTGATTCTAACTTCACTTCAATTGATAGAGGTGTTTATATTGATGGACTGAAACATAACTTGGTAGGCATAAATCAATTATACGATAAGGGTTATTGAGTTGCTTTGTATGCATCACATTGTGAAATAATTGATAATCTTAATAATCACATTATACTTGTCAGTCCTAGAAATCAAAACATATAATGTGCTTAACTGGAAGATATGTCTTCACAAAATGTCAAATGTTTTGGTTCAATAGAAAATGACTCATTTATCTAGCATAGAAGATTTAGACATGCTAGCATAAGCTTCTTATCAAAACTATCCAAAATGAGTTGGTAAGAGGATTACCAAAATTGAAGTTTGAAGATAATAAGGTTTGAGAAGCTTGTTTAAAAGGAAAACAAATCAAAAATAGCTTCCCTCCTAGAAATATTGTGTCTACTAACCAACCAATTGAACTTGTTCATATGGATTTATTTGGTCCTACTAGGACTCAAAACTTTTTTGGTAAACATAATGGTTTTGTTAGAGTAGATGATTATTCTAGATTTATATGGGTTTATTTTCTATCAAATAAGGATGATACTTTGAAGTCCTTGAGAAGTGTTGCAGAAAAATTCAGATTAGAAAAGGGTACTGACTTACATCAATTCTAAGCGATCATAGAGGAGATTTTGATAATAAAAGATTTGAAGATTTCTATATTGAAAATGGTATAACTCATAACTTCTCTTGCCCAAGGACTTCTCAGTAGAGTGGAGTCATTGAGAGAAAGAACAGAACTCTCGTTGATATGGCCAAAACAATGCTATGCAAAAGTGGTCTACCTTATGATTAATGGGCAAAAGCCGTGTCAACTGCTTGTTACATACTCAACAGGTGCCTCATAAGACCTATTCTAAAAAAAACCTCCTTTGAGCTATAGAAAGGAAGAAAACCAAATGTCACTTACTTTTAAGTATTTGGCCGCAAGTGTTTCATTCTAAACAATGGAAAAGACAACCTTCGAAAGTTTGATGCGAGATTATATGAAGCTATCTTTTTAGGCTACATTACCACTAATAAAGAATTTAGAGTCTATAATAAAAGATCAAAGAAGATAGAAGAATTAATACTTGTAGTATTTGATGAAGCACTACTTTCAATAACAACAGCTAATTCAAATGATGAAGAGAATCCTTTGGTTCCTTAAGAAACATCCCAAAATCAAACTATACCTACAATACCTTTGGAATTACACGATAAAGAAGGTCCTTCTAAAGTGACCAAAAAGCAAGCTCCTTCATCTCAGCAGGAGCCTATGCAACAAAGAATGCCAAAAGAATTGAGAGGTCTTGGTACACATTAGTACATTCTCAGAGACCACTATAAAATTCTAAGAACCAGATCATCATTGAAGAACAACTTTGTTGCCCTCATCTCACAATTCGACGAAAACGGCAAGGTGGTAAAAAACAAAGCTAGACTTGTAGCTCAAATATACAATCAATAATAAGGTATTGATTTTGATGAAACTTATGCACCTGTTGTTAAATTTGAATCGATTAGAATTTTACTTAGCTTTGCATGCCATAGAAATTTCAAATTGTTCCAAATGAATATTAAAAGTTCATTCTTAAATTAATTTATTAACGAAGAAGTGTTTGTTAAGCAACCTCTAGGTTTTGAAGATAAAAACCATCCTGACCATATGACGAAGTTAACTAAAGCTCTACATGGTCTAAAGCAGGCTGCTCGAGCATGATATGAGAGGTTAAAAAATTTTATGCTTAAGAATAACTTTGAAAGAGGAAAGACAAAACCTTACTTATCAAGAAAAAGGAGAATGATTTACTCATAGTACAAATAAATGTTGATGACATAATATTTGGTGCTACTAATCAATCTTTCTTTGAAGAATTCTCATAATTAATAAAGGGAAATTTTGAAATGAACATAATGGGAGAATTTTCTTTCTTTCTTGGATTACAAATTAGACAAACAGAAAAAAGGAATCTTCTTATCCAAGAAAAATACACAAAGGAACTCATCCTGAAATACCATTTTAGGAATGCCAAACTGATAGGTACTCCTATGTATACTAGAATTAAACTTGATAAAGATGAAGAAGGCAAGACCACGAATGAGAAAAAGTAAAGAGGAATGATTGGGTCACTACTATATCTTACAAACTCAAGACTAGACATTACGCTTAGTATGTGTTTTTGCGCATGGTTTCAATCAGATCTAAAAGAAAGACACCTTCAAGCAGTCAAAAGGATCTTTCAATATCTTCACATAACTATGGAATTTGGATTATAGGATCCAAAAACTAATTCATTTAACTTAGTTGGCTATTGTGATGCAAACTATACATGTGATAAATTCGATTGAAAAATCATAAGTGGTCACTATCAATTTTTTGGAGGATGTCTAGTATCTTGGTCCTGCAAGAAACAAAATTGCATAATACTTTCAATGACTAAAGCAAAATATATAGTAGCTGCTAGCTATTGTGCTCAAATCTTATGGATGAAGCATTAACTCCAGGATGTTTCTCTAAACTTTTCTTATATTCCAATATATTATATGATAATACTAGTGCAATAAATCTTTCTAAAAATCCTATTCATCATTCTATGACTAAGCATATAGAAATCAAACATCATTTCCTTATAGATCATATTTTAAAAGGAACCATTTGATCTTTGGTATTGTAGACTATTTGATATTCTTTCTAGGTGAATATTCGATGCTACTTCTCTTTGCATATGTTAATAGGCTGCTTCTAATTTTATACTTTCGAAGCCTTTTCTTAGTTAGTAGGCTTCTTTTAATTTAGAAGCCCCCTCTCAGTTTAGTAGTCTCCTTTTAGTTACTAGGCTCCTTCTAGTTTAGAAGGCCCCTCTTATTTTAGAATATTCCTCTTAGTTTAACATAATAGGATACACATGTACTAAAAAGGAAGTTTTTCATGGTGTCGTTTCAACTTTTAAAAACACACACACTATTCTAACAACTTTTCATAAGTGTCTGACAGAAGATACGTAAATGATCACACTTTCTATATTAGCGTGTACGATTGTCCACTCTTACACAAAATCAATACTCAAGAATCATTTAATATAATAGAAACATAACTCTATCTTTTACTCATCATTCTCTTTCTCAGAAGCACCGCTCTTTCATCTCTGCACCCTAAATTTCTACTCTCTATCTTTTTTCTCCTTAAAACTCCTAAACCTTTCCAAACTCACCTACAATGGCACGAACAATGTCAAACAGATAAAAGAAAACTTAGGCTTCAACCTCTAGCCATGGCAAAACTCCCACTATGAACAAACTCTTGCTTTTAATTCCTCATCTTTGTCTCCCATAGTAGGTTCATTGAACACTCCTACATAACCTGTTTTTTTTCTCCTCTAAGCCCCAAACCTTATAAACAACCATTCAGGAAACTCTAGTAGAAAGAAAGAGGAAGATTTTTCCTATGTTTTCTCTAGAATTAGATTTTGATTCCTCTTCTAATGACAAAGAAATAACAATCATAAAACATTATATCTCTGTCTCAGTAGATAAAGAAGAAAAGGTTGAAGAAGAAGAAGAAGAATCCTTTAATAAAGGGGAGTGGATGAAAAAGGTAAGATTTCACATACCTATTATCTCTATACTTATTCCTAATCCATCTTCCAAAACTTCCATAAATTCTAAACCTGGTCCTAAAGATAAGAAAGTGCTTGAAGTGCACTGGGTAATAAGAACCTGCTATGTTAATGAGATGACCACGGATTAGAGGAAGTGTAATAAAGCAAGATCTATAAAAAGAAATTACTGAGGCAGAAAGGAAAAAATATGAAGAATCAAGGAAAAAAGGGAAGAAATAAGAAAAGGCAAAGTGCTTATGACTGAAGAAAGCATTAAAGATGCAATCACCAAAAATAAGTTATTTGTCAAAGGAGCTATATTTAAAGATGCCCTCAAGGCGAAAAAGGCAAAATCTAAGAAACTTGTTATACTTAAAAGAGAGTCTTCAGCACCAACAAAATAATTCCAGTCCATGGAAGTTGAAACAAGGTATAGAATATGCTACAAAAAGAGAAAGGTAGTCATTGGATGCATTTTTCCACCCCTCCTCTTTGATGAAATTGATATTCCCATCTCTCTCTATTTGATTGTTGTTGGTTAGGAGAACTTTTTAAACTTGAAGAAAACTGTGTGTGAAGAATTGGTTAAATGTTTTTACATACATATAAGAAAATAAGAAATTAATAGGAAGCTGGCAATCATATCATGGGTACGAGAGTGCGAGATTTTAATCACAATGGAAATATTAAGGAACATTCTAGGTGTAATTCCAGTTGGTAGGACTGACATTCCCTGTCATAAGTGGGACATTGTTGACCTTGATATAGGAGAGGTAGTGGATTTTATTGTTCTGAATGTTGAAAATGTCCATGAAAGGAGATCCTGGCATATACTTGGACTTATTGTCAAGATGCCTTACATCTATAAAGCTATCTCAATTTTTCCAAAGAGTAACTCAGTAGAAAGATGCAATCTCCTAGACACGTATGCGGTCTACAATCTTTTGAACGGTAATAAGATGAACCTTCTAGCAATGATTCTAAGGTTTATGGTGGAGAAGAGAAGTCATCAGAATGCCACTAGTAACCTACCTTATGGGATGCTGTTGACCAAGATTTTTTCATATGTTGAAGTGTCATTTAATAATTTGAGTTAGTATGGACTGGCAAAATTTCACTCTTCTTTTCCTTACCAATTTGAATAAAAGATAAAGGACAATGTGTGGGTTGAGAAGAAGACAAAAAGAGTAGCAGACCTCTTAGGTCCTACCCTACAAAAATCACCTGTTCCACTCCAAAACACAAATGACCTAATCTTTCATTAATTGAGGGACATTCACTCCAATCAGGATCAAATATACGAATAGATTGACAAACTTTAAAATCAAATCCTCGATATGCAAATTCTTCTTAAATTTTTTTTGGCTCTCTTACATATCTTTGTCACTATCGTCACTTAGATCATTCTTACACACTTGTGATTTTTTTTTGTTTAATTTCATTCCCTTTTATTTTTTATAATAAAAAAGGGGCAGAATATTCATGCTTTGCATTACATCTGTGATATATTTTCAATTTTTCCTTAATGATATATTGCCTTGATGACATATTTGTTTTGATGATACAAATATTTATGATATATTTTGCCTAATTGTTGCTAAAATTTTGTTGAACTTGTGAACTTTATGTTAACGATAGGTTCTTTCCTTTAGAAGGCAGGCACCTTCTAATTGTAACTGTGAGTAAGAATATATAAAGTTTATAGGTATCTTCAAAATCCTTTATTATTTTTTAAAAACTGAAAATATATCTATTATTGTTTTTCATCATTAGAAAAGGGGAGATTGTTAACTCAAGGTTTATATTTAACAATTTTGGTGATAATTATTTAACATTTCAAATTTTAGATTGGATTTATTTCCTTGAATAGGCAATGGTATAATTCTTAAAAGGAAATTAAATCATAGGATAATCGCTTCCTTTCTTATAGGAACCTTCATTATAAACTTACCTAATTAGAAATGGTTTCATAAAATTCGGAAGGATCTTACTAATTTGAATAATTAGCTCTAAAGGTTTTGATCTGAACGTTTAAATATTCTAGCAAAGATGATATCAAAGATCTAGTAAATTCAAATTTGATCCAGAATATAAGTGAAGAAATGGCTAGTTCAAAAAATTGCATATTTTAAAAACAGCCACAACATTTGCGAAATAGACACAGATACACAGACTTTTCAAACACTTCAGCTGCATCTATACTCTTGAAAGTTCTATCCATATCAAACTCCATGTGCCTTAGAAAGTGAAATCACTTTATCGCAAGAAAAATTGTTTTTCTTTAAGTGCTTACACTGAGCTTATGTTATATTTAGTTTTGAGAGCTTATAGTGGCTTGTAATACACTTAGAGTACTTATGAGCTTAGATAAGTTTGTCAATTTTAACTCGGATTCTTATAGTGAAATACTTAAGTTGAATAATTAGGAACTAGACATAGGTTTTGTTATTAGCCGAACTAGTATAAATCTACTGTGTCATTCTTTCTCTCTCTTTATCTTTTAAATTTCTGCATTATAAGTTTGTATTCTTAAGAGGTTCCTTCAATTTTACAACAAGCTCCTTCTGTTTTTATATCGTAAGAGGTTCCTTTCATTTTTGAAATAATTAACAGGCTCCTATCTATTAACAAGCTCTTTTCTTTTGAGCACTAAATGGCTCTTATCAATTAGCAGGCGCCTTTCCTTTTGAGCGTTAGTAAGCTCCTTTCGTTTGACAGGTTTTTTTCTTAACAAGATCCTTTTTGTTTTCAATGTTAACAGGAGCCTTTCGAAAGTTGATAGGACCCTCCTATCTATAGACTTATTTTGTTGAATAGAATGTTATCAATTTGAAAGTACCTTGAAAATTTTTATTTAAAATTTAACCGCCTCTTATGTGCATTTACTTTATCACATATGATATTAAGAATTGAGGAAAGCTTTAAACAACTTAATAATCTTTGAGCATTTATTAGTAAGACCTAGACGGAATGGTTGAACTTAACACTTTGGACATAATAAGGAACATGCAAAACATAATTAGAAAAATAACTGGAATTTAAGATCCAACATCGAAATAAGTGGCTATAAAGCTAAAATCATATGAATAGTTTGGCTTAACAAAACGAACTCATTCAATCAAGGGATCCCAAGTAAAAGATTATAGATTAGATAGGTGCATACCCATGGCTAGAGATATAAAAGAAACTAGGTCGTCGTCTATTTCAAATTTGTCCATATCCTTCTTTTTTAACATCACGAAAATCTCTATAGAGTCTTTTTCTTTGGCGTCAAATATCATAATCAGGTTTTTTGAGGCCACAATCCCAAGCCTACCTAGAAGGGTTGTTAAGTTATTTATTATGATATCTTATTAATTATTTATAGGCATTATTTGTAATTGGACATAGTTGGATATATGTGAAATATCATTATGAAAAGTAATCTACCTTGTATAGGATTCATGAAGATAAGATTGCATGAAGGATAAAATCCTAGTAAAGATAAGATTTATTTATTTTGGATAAAATCATCATATCTTAATAAAGACAATGTGTAGATTGTTTTGGTGATTTTGGAGCTATCTTTAGTAGCTAGATTTTTCTGTGATCTTATCTATTTTGGGCAGTTACGTTTTCTCAATCATGTGTATGAATTTTCTGAATGATTAAATTACTGTTTTTGAATGGGAAAATGTCCAGCAAATGTGTGAGGGTGCAAATATATTTTTGTGGCATTTTAGTGATGAGATGATTACTTAATTGATGCCTTCTTGATATTGTTGTCCATGGATGATCAATGATTCTTCTTAAATGTTCACAATAGATGTTATTCTATAACTTCCCACACTTTCGGTTGAGGAAGCTGCATATTTAGGGGAATGTTTTATCTCAATAGTTTCATTGCTTGTGTTGTTATTATGTCAATAACTTGAGATTATATTTTCATATTTATTCATTATTGCAAAATCCTCTATTGAGGTTAAAACGAGTTGGTCGTGTTATTAGGAGTGAAATATTTTCACGGGGTTTGAGTACAAATGGATAGTGTCAAGGGTTGAGTGGTGTCAGTTCTATAAATCCTTAGGTAAAACTCTTATCCTTTCGTGAAAGTTAATTAAGCTGGGTGAGGGCCTTATATACGTAGACAAGGTATGCTAAAATGTGTTACCAAATCTTGGTTGTCAATTTGTTTGAGTTTTTTCTAAAAAATTAATGGTTGCCGACACAATTATTTTTTACTAAGCAACCAACAAAAATAGTTCAAAGCAATTGAGGCAGAACACGATTTTTACAAAACTAAATCCTTTAAGACTTTCAATTGGTATTAGAGCTTAGTTCACCTAATTAAAAGTTGGTATGTCAAGTTGGTACAGATCACTGTTTTGTAATTATGGCTACAAAAGAGGGGGCATCAATCACTAGACCATTGTTATTAGATGGTTCCAATTATCCTGCTTAGAAATAATAGATGAGAGTATTTATTGAAACGCAAGGAACTAAAGTATGAAATTTGGTTTTGAATGGCTAGGCACATCCTATGACGATTGATAAAAAAGACAAAGTGGTGCTTAAAGATCCTTCTGAATGGACAAGTGCTGAAAAAGAAGGAACATTTGGTAATTCTCAAACAATGCATGTTATCTTTAGTGCGGTAGATGAACGTCACTTTGCTATCATATTAACCTATGAATCAATAAAAGAAGCATGGGACACTCTGCAAACAATACATAAGGGATGAAAATCTATGATAATTTTGAAACATCAAATGTTGGCCATTAGATTTGAAGGGTTTAAGATGAAGGAATGCAAAACTATTGGAGATTTTCATAAGCAACTACATGATATTGCAAATCAAACACATCAATTTGGGAATAAATTTTAGAACCTAAAACTCGTTAAGAAAACATTGAGACCATTGCCTCCAAGATTCATACCGAAAAATGCAACAATCGAAGAAGCTCATAATATCAATGAATTATCTTTGGATAAGGTAATTGGGGTTCTTACAAACTTTGAGATGAATTTGTTAAGAGATAAGTGTGAGAAGAACAAAGGATTGACATTACGAGTTAAGGTTGGTAAAGTCGTGAATGACTTAGCACATGAATGTGATGAGATTGAAGATATGGTGTTATTGACAAGAAATTTTAGCAAGTGGTTAAAGAAGGTGAAGAAAGATAGACCTGAGTGTAGGCAAAATGGTAGGAGTTCATTGAATAATAATTTCAAACAGCAAACAAAAACTCAAAAGGGTTAAAGAAAGGTAAAGAAAATACAATGTCATGAATGTCATGGCTTTAGACATGTGCAAGCGAAATACGTTAATACTTTAAAGAGAAAAGGGAAGTCTTATACGAGCATTTAGAGTGCAAATGAATTTGAAAGTAAGTATGGTAGTAAAGAGGAATTTGTGAGTGATCATATTGTGTTGGTTGCTTTATACAACAAAATTCTAGTTGCTTGCTAAATAGCAACCAGGGACAAAACTGACCAGAAAAACTTAAATGAAATAGTCCAAAATCCATAGAAAACGTAGATGGATCAACCCAAAATTTCATTTTAGATTATAATAGTGATGACAATGACTTAGAATATAAAAGGGAGGGTATTTGTAAAGCTTATGATTTAATGTATGCAAAATGGGTGCAAACGTGTAAGAAGAATGAGAAATTAAAGAAGAAAAAGTCTACAATGAAGAATATCATTCAAGATCTAGAGAAGAAGTTAATATCTACAATATATGAACTTCTTGAAACAAAGTTGAAGCTAGTCAATACTGAAAAAGGAACAAGGATGTTAAATGGAAGTACCGAAAAGTTAGAACAATTGTTGGAAATTAGTAAGATCAAAGAGACTTTCAAGGTGTTGGTTACAAAGGTGAACATTCTAAGTTGAAAGAACATTTGACAACGTGTCGTAACACTAGTCAAAATAAACTAGACTACTACTATAACAGTAGTGAGTTTAGGTCGATCCCACAGAAAGAGTGTTTAAAGTTTATGAAAAGAAATTAATCAGTGTTTAGATTTAGGGGATTTTGGTTTTAAAAATAAGAAAATAAAATAAAACTAACCTAATGAAAATAAATTAAAGAAAACAAACAAAAAATGATGAAAATGGTGAATTCGGTAAGAATCCGATTCTTTGGTTTAATCTCGGCCTACAATCTAATTAAACATTTTCCAATTATTTGTGGTTCTCAAACCTCTCCTAAAAACTATTAATTAAAGTTCAATGAAATTAACCCAAGTTTTCCTTTAGTTTATGTCTAATTAAGATATAATTATTAATTAAACCTAACTACCCAATAACCTAGGATATGATCTCTAGATTCAATTGTAGGAAAATCCTGGGAGGTACATCACATGTACCAGGTGCGGAAAACAAAAATTTTTATTACCGGGACCTTCCTGAAGCCAGGATCCATGTGTCTGTATGCAAAATCAAACCTAAACAGCCAATAGAGACTGTCTCTAAAGGTATCCACGCAGAGATCAGAAAACCTAACCGGGACAAACCCCTTTGACCCGGG
>JANTPM010000002.1:14400017-14420060 GCA_025434745.1 Erythroxylum divaricatum
GAGAGTTTTTATGACTGAAATTATGTTTTGATCGAAATGTTTCCGTATTAAAGTGGGCCCAATTTGGTTACTGATTTTCGGGCACATGATTGTCTTTCAAAAAGAAAAATGTCTTTCTAAGTATTTGAACTGTTTTGACTGCTCTAGCATACCAGCCTCGTGAGGCATGGGCTCGGATATCACCATCGATATCGAGTTCGAGTCTTACGGGAGTGGGATGCTACAGATGGAGCTTTAGAAATATTTGTTCGAGTTAACAAATGCCCCAACAGTAATATGGTATTAAAGATTAAAGCGATCCAAACAAAATTTGATGATATATTAAATGTATTCAAAATTTTGAGAGGAATAATTTAAATACTTGAGGAAAAAATGTGTAAATCGTATGAGTAATGAAAGTAAAGAGAATTTTGAGAAATTATAACAACGATATTAATTATATCACCTGAATTTGGAGATTTTATAGTATAAAATGATGTTGTATAAAAGATTACGATAAAATCCAACGTAGCATGATAAAATGATTTCATATGCATGGAGACAATTGAAACCTTATGGGTTGATTATTTGATACATTAATTGAAACTTGCTGCAGTAGTGATCGCTTGAAAGTTGGAGACATTATTTGTACAAAAACATCTTGGATATATATAATATATATAGATCATTAAAATTTGAGGTAATTATTGAGTTGAGAGATTTGAATATGAGACTGATATAATGGATAGAAGTACTAAAAGATTATGATTGTATAAAAGAGTACTATACTGGTAAAGCTAGTATTATAATCAGATGCATTCAATAGAAAATTCAATAGCAATGTATCACAAATTTGATATTGAGGTTATCAAATCTAGTGCAATAAAAAGTATAAAATGGAGTTGAATTTGGGGCAAAATGAAGCATTATTAGCTGCACTAAAAATTAAGATCAATTTCACATGAACAAAGCCCAAATTGAGGATTCATAAATTGTAAATCTTATTAAGAAATTAGAAATGAATACGAATTTTGATTTCGAATAGGAAGAATGATATTTTGTGATTGAAATAAGAAGTATGTGTACCGATAAAGATGATTGAGCAAAGAGATTGTTAGATAAGCATAAATAATAACCTATGATACATATCATAGTAGGAATACATCGAGATAGCGTTTGATGGCTAAGGAGGTAGCAGACAATGACCACACTTGTGAGTTGCCAATAGTCTTAACTATTGTAGATATTCTTAAAGCTTATATTTTTGGAGTTCATAGAAATATGAGATTAATGTACAGCTTTGATTGATTTTAAGCATAACAATTATTATCGCAGTGATGTCGTTAGAATATTGTATGGGGCATTATACGACAAAAGGAGTCGTCTATCCTTACATTTAAAATGAATAAGGCCTAAAATGGTTGAAGGCTAGGATTGATTCAAAGGATATTATTGATGAGTGAAATGAATCTATAATGGAAATTAAGTGATTAAAAAAAATAAAGGAGTTGGTGGATCAACATCGAAGGTATGGAATAAAGTGAGAAGAATATAAGAGTTAAATGTATTAACACTAAAGTGATGTGAATTATTAAGTGAAAGATAAATTATCTTTGAGAGTATCACCATGCTAAGATGTGCTCAGGTTAGGAAAAAGGATTATCTAAGCCTGATATGAATTGGTCTGTACAAAATTATTATGAGTTAGTGCTATTGATAAAAAATGTCTTAGATTCGTAATGTGATATATGTGAGTATGTTAAGAAATATTGATATGATATGATATTGGTGTTATCGAGACAAGAAGTGAAAAAATTGTGAGTAATTTGAAACATAATGAGGAACTAGTTATGAAAGTGAATGATCAAATAAGGGATTGAAAAATTGAGTGAGTCTATTGGTTATGATCATTTGAAAAAAATTATTCGAGGGATTAAGTTAAATGGGAAACAGAGGAACATCCTGCCTTCCTGATCAATTAAATAAGAATTTCAAAGATGAAATTCTATTAAGAGGGGGAGAAATGTTAGCCCCTAAATTTTTAATTTATTAAGCATGATTTAAATAAATTTTGTGGTCGTGCTAGATAAATCATTTTATTTGGAGTTAATTATTATGTAAATGTTATTAGGATTTTATTATATTTTTTAGTTAAATTAAATTAGTAAGAGTGTGTTTATAAAGGGCATTTTTTGAAGATCACTTAAGGATAAAGATCATAAGCATTAAAGGAAGGGGTAAAATGGACATTTTATATTCAATAAAGGCATAATTGGAAAGAGAAGTGTTGTCTTGCATTTGGAAGATGATGAAAACATGAGTGGGGGGAAGAAGAGAAGAAAAATACAAAGAGAAGAAGAGAAGGATAGAAAAGAAGAGAAAGTTAAGCTAGGTTTCAATTTTCTTAACTTTCAAGAGAAATCTTGAAGAGTTTGAAGATCTTGAAGCTAAACAAATAAGTATAAGCATTAACCTTTCTTAATTTGTTGAATGAAGTATATTTGTTGATAGTTAGAAGTGAAATGAAAGTGAAAATGAAGTTAAATATTTGTAGGAAGTTATTGATGAATGGTATATGCAAATGTTCTCTTTTGGGTTAATGATTAAAGATAGATCATGAATTATTTGTGAATGATATTAAGTTGAAATGAAGTAGAAAAGACGGTTTAGGTACAAGATGGGTTATACGTGAAATGTTGGAAGTTAAACATTGGAAAATATAGCAAAACATGTTCACTACGTATACTTCTGTGAAAGTTTGCCGCAGCCAACTTCAAGTTTCGGCGCAACGAAGTATCCTGTAAAACTTGAACATGCTTTAGTATTTTAGACATAACTTGTTCTATAGTTATCCAAATGAAATGGTTTTGATTTTTAGTAAACTAGAGACATAGGGTATAAATTATTTGATGAAATTGAGTTTTAATTCAGTCTTTAAGAATTTCAACGTTTGGATGGAAGTTAAGTACATAATACTGTTTCAGCATAAGAATAGTCTAAAAATATTTGGGGTATAACTTTCAGATCCCTGAACCAAATTGAATAATTTTGGTGTCATTAGAAACTTAAGACAATGAGGAACATTTTTTTATAAGGAGGTGTTATCAAATTTCTTCATTTACCTGATCAAAATGATCATGAAAAATTAACCTGAAGGTTTGGACTTTTGGAAGAGTTTGAGTATTTAAAATTTATCTTAGTGAATATGCAATATATAGGTCCTCAAATTGTATTCCTATTAAAAGGGAATTTTCACCATTGATAAAGGGAATCAAGGAAGGCAACAAGATTAAAAGGAGAGGCATCGTTGAGCAAGGCTTAAACAAGGATTTTTAAGGTGGGTTACATTTTTATAATTGAGTTAATAAGCCATTAATATTTCTTTAATATTTCTTTCAAGGAATGGAAATAAATGATTTCAACTACTTTATAAATGTGCATTTATTGTACTTTAAATGCTTTGAGAAAGTGTTACTTATTTTTGTGTATGAATTTTATGGATGAATTATGAATTGATGTGGAAAAGATTTTTTAAAAGACTTTATATTTATGAAATCGAGTTTCAAAAAAAGTGCCATTTTGGGCAACATGTTTACAAGTTGTGAAATGCAAGATTATGTGGGTTTGGTTTTGTCTAAAGACTTCTCCTGCCTACCCGTTAGTAGCATGGAGCTCCTTCACAAACTCCTCTAATTTTACATCTACGCAATACCATTATGTGGGATTGCGATAGTATGTTCTGTTCACGGCTACACAAGACTATTATGGGGAAATGTGTAGTGTGTTCTGTTTATGGACTTACCCAAACCATCTTAATGTGCTTATGTGCTTATGATATGTCAACAAGTTGATGCATACATGATTTGTGTTATTGTGAATTGGTTGAGAATTTGAGAACTATGCATTTTATGATTTAATAAGAACTTTCTATGACAAATGAAGATTTTCAATGGTTTTGCTTATTTCTCTATTATAAACTTGTTACCCATAAGCTTTTAAGCTCACCCCTATTCCTTCCCATCTCCAGGTGATGAGCAAGAAACCGAGTGAGTGAGAGAGTCAAGGCATCGCTCCGAATTCTACATGTTCTATATTTTAGCACCTGTTTGGTTCAGCTTTTGAAACCTCCAAAAGTACTTTTTTTGTCGCAAAAGCTATTTTAAGAAAAAAATGAGTGTTTGGCTGAAAACTTCAAAAGCACTTTTGAAGTAGAAATACCTTTTTTAAAAGTCAAAATACAGCTTTTTCAGAAGCTAAAATTTGGGGCTTTTCTGATTTCAGCTTCTTTGGGTAGATGAATTTACGTCACATACGTATATAACAAATTTTGCATCTTTTCGTTTCTTTAGTTTTCTTCTTTGTTCACTCACACACGACTCATCTTCTCTCACAACGTATGCGATACCCAAGGTTTGTTCCTCCTTCAGCTGTTGGTGGGAGTGTTCACGCAGATCAAAGTCTACGTTAACCAACGTAGACCTTCGTCTGCGTTAAACGCAGATGTCTCTGCGTATGATGTCTGCGTTTAATGCAGACGAAAGTCTGCATTATGCGATACCCAAGGTTTGTTCCTCCTTCAGTTGTTGGTGGGAGTGTTGACGCAGACAAATGTCTGCGTTGTTTACGCAGACGAAAATCTGCGTTAACCAACGTAGACCTTCGTCTGCGTTAAACACAGACCTAACGGTCTGCATTTTTACAACCTTCTGCTTTATTTTATTGTCAATGAATTTTTTTATGTAATAATATTGTGACTTCATTGAGTAGTATATTATAAATACTCTTGGTGCTCAAATATCAAGATTGAAAGTAGAAAGAGAAAAGGAGAGGTGCTAAAATTAATTTTATTTCCTACAAGAAAATGAGACATCTCTTTAAATTATTCCTACAAGATAGTTATCTAAAATTTCCTTCAAGATGATTATCCAAGAAATAGGTAACTGTAAATATAATATATTGTACTTTGCATATTGTTTAGTATACTTTAAATATTATTTAGCATAAATAATTTATTATAAAATAAAATATAGATAAAATTAATAAAAGTACTTTTTATTTTTATGTTATCAAACAGTCTACTGTATGAAGCTCTTTTAAAAATACTATTTTTTTAATTGACAACCAAACAGTCAACTGGCTTCTCAGAAAAGCTCTACTAAAAAAAGCTCTACTGACAAAAGCTCTACTGACATAAGCCCATCTAAACAGGCACTTAAGCTAGATTTTGTAAACACAAGGCTTTATTTGCATTTCAAGGATTATTAGTTTATGTAACTTTTGTATTTTGAGATTTTGAGACATTGATCTATTGTGGCTTGAAATGCCCATTAAAGCTTTGTGAAACTATTCTTTTGATGTTAAGGAAATGTAATTGGGTTACTCATGAGTTTCCAATGATATGGAGGGTGAAATTTTAGATATCAGAGTTCAAAGAATATTTTTGTTAAGTGATGAGATTAAGAGGGGAAGGAGTTCCCTTTTGTTTATAATAATCTTTTAGGGTTTTTTCATGATTTTCAATCAATATAGAATATGAACTTGTTGGATATTTGAGATTTTAGGTTAAGGGGTGGCGAGAAATGTATGTTTGGTATTTGCATTTTTGCATTGTTTGATGTTGAGGTCTAGGTTGTGATTCCAGGGGTTTTGTTGTGGCCAAACCACAAGGATCACTATGGCGAACCTTTCCCGAGAGCAATTCTCGCTTAATCCTGGAACTTCTCTACGGTGAAGATATGATGCTTGCCACAACATCTTTTTTCCTAGAGGAGCTGGGGAAAATTCTGGACCCTCATTGTGGTGAAGTTAAAAGTTCGCCACAGTAAACTTTTCCCAAAAGGTCTCCGCAGAAGTTTTCGTCCTTCGCCGCGGTGAAACATAAAGTTTTTCAAGATGAACCCACCCGTTGGGACCCAAGGACCCAACATTTATGGTATCAGAGCATGAAGATGAATCGATGATGGTTAAGGAGATTTTATTGAAATAACCCTACCGGGTAATACGCTCATGTTTTATGACTCTGAAGTTGGACTTCGAAAACGGGATCCAACATGATTAATTGTCATTGATGGTTTGTAACATCCTATTTTCATACTAAGGGTTAGAACCCTAGATTTCTATAATTGAGAAATAGAAATGAGATTAGAAAATCCATTTCATATTCATGCATAATATTAGCATACACACACGTGAATTTGATTGTTTTACACACATTTTGATGATTGTACATGCATTCCTTTAACATTTTTCGGTAAAATTGATTTATAAATGTGATTTTATTGAGAATTGTGGATTATATGTATTGAAAATTATTTTGGAGATTATAATTACTGATTTTGAATTTTTGGTGAAATTTAGGAAATTTACGAAATTTTTAGTATTTTTGGACTAGGAAAAATGTCAAGTGGCAAGATAATTGATTTATGGTAGTAGAAATAAATGTCAAATGGCAATGGAAATTTTTATAAATGACATTGGGATTTAATGATAAGTGTCATAGAAAATCGGGAGACAATTGGATTAGAAATAGGGAAACAAATGGACTAGTAGTTTAAAAAGATCAAGTGAAGACCATAAGATGGTGACATGTGGCAAGTGATAAGTGTCACTTGCCTTGCCACACACCTCACTTACGTATGGCCTAAATGAAAGACAAACATTTGGTCTTTCATTTTATTTCTTTAGCTAAATGCTCCCTCTTCATTTCGTTCTTCATCTTCTTTATTTGTCTTCATCCCCGATACTCACATCTCACCTATCCACATTGAAGCTTGCTTTCACCTTTTATTTGTTACTATTGTTTCATTGTCTTATTCATTTCTTACTAAAGACACTGCCCTACCACCCTTGAATGATGATTCACAGCGAGAGAAGATAGCTAGGGTTAAGAGAAAACGTGAAGAGTTTGAAGATCTTGAAGCTTAAACAAGTTTTAGGCACTACTCTTCTTTATTTGTTGAATGAAGCATATTTGATGATAGTTAATAGTTAAATGATTATAAAATGTTGATATGTATATTTGTTGAAATGTGAATGAGAAACTTGTATATTTCCATGTCTTGCTTTTGCATATTTGATGAACTATATTTCATAAGATGTTGTTGAGATGATTTTTAAGATAGAAAGATAATTATGGTGATGTAAAAAGAGTGCAAAAATTTCATGAAAAGATGATATATTTATGCTCTATTTTCACTACTCTTATATGTGGATCTCTTTAGGTGTTACAGAGATGGATTAATGTGAGTAGGGGTTAAAGAAAAGGCTAATGTAATTTGAAGTCTTGAAATGGAAAGGATTAAGGTGATAGTTAGAGATGAAATGAAGGTGTTAAAGAAGATGAAGAAATGTAGAAAATATGATGAACATGCTATATGATAAGTTCTGTTTTCTAGGTTATGATCAATCATAGATTTTGATTTGTGCATGAATGAGTTGAACCAAAATGAGAGTAGGAATGAAGAGGAAATGATGAGGACATAAGTTAGAAATTATAGAATAAACAAAAGAGAAGAACTGTTGATAAATATATGCAGTTTCTTAAAAATTTGGGAAAGATCATCTGTCACGATCGTGCACAACCATGATCATGATAGAGAGGAAACCACAGAGGAGTTGCATGATCATGATAGAGAGGAAACCCCAAAGGAGTTGCACGATTATGACAGAGAGGATACATAAGGCAGCGCACGATCATGCATAAACACGGTTGTGACAATAAGGAAGCCTCAGGGGAGTTGCACGATCGTGACAGAAAGGAAACTCCAGGTGGTGCACGATCGTGCATAAGCAAGATCATGATATAGAGGAGAAATCAGGTTGTGCACGATCGTGATAGTGAGGAATTAGTAGGAAATGCACGATCGTGCACAAGCATGATCGTGATAGTGAAGGTGTAATGTCTTTAGATAGTTTTTGACACCCTTCACTCTTTTGACCATAACTTCTTCTCTAGACCTCCAATTGACTTGAAATTTGGATCACGAACTCCTCACACATTGTATTTCTTCTCCAACAAATTTCATTTCCATCTTAATTCATTAGGAAAGGATTGATAATGATTGATTGATGAATTTAGGATGAAAATGGTGAAGTGTGTTGGAATTCGTTAAATGTAATGTTTTCATTAAGCAAGCATCTATATTTTGACCATATCTTGATCTTTAGATATCCAAATGGAATGATTTTTTATTTATATTAAGCTAGAGACATATGGATACAAATTTTATGAAATAATCAAATTTTAATTCTATCTCTAAGAGTTTCAAAATTTGGCTTGAAATTGCATATTGAGTGTTGTTGCAATTTGAGTACAGTCTGAAGTATTTTGTGTACAACTTGCAAAATATTGAACTGAATTGTATGAACTTTATTCATTAGAAACTTAAGGCATAGAGGAACATTCTTTTAGAAGAAAGTGTTACCTAAATACTTCATTTTCCTTGTCTTAATGACATGAAAAATTGACCTGAAAATCTATTTTTGAGAAAAGTTGGAATGATTGATTGATAATGTTATAACTTAGTGAATGAATTGTTGATATCAAACAACTAAAGGCATGAGTATAATGGGAATGAAGATGTTCATATAATAGTAGTTGTTATTCAAAGGATTCGAGTAATATATGATAAGTAAAGCTGAATGAGAATTGGATATTATGAGAGCATATAATGCTAGAAGAGAAATGACAAGTAGTTGAATTATGATATTAGCATAGTTAAGTGCCCTTGAGGTGTAAATGATAAGTTAAATTATTCTTATGTGATTTTGGGTTAAATTGGAATTAAGTTGACTTATCTCTATATGAATTTGAAGCCTTATTTGGTTAATTCTTACACATTTTAACCTTGTCACTTGATAGGTACAAACAGATAGACTTTAGGGATTGAGAGGCATAACTTCTATTGTGGATGTTGGATTAAGGTCATTTACGGACGTTTACAAAGAGGAATCCGAATTCTATAACTTCAAGAAGACTCCGAGGAGAGATTCTGTCAACTAAAGGGTCAAAGGTGTGAACTTTGTGAATTGGTGCATGTCTGACAAAATGCACTTCCAGACCCGAGAAGGTTCGATTAATGGACATCATGTCTGTTTAACGGACATCGCCTGACAAAATGCACTTCCAGACCTAAGAAGGTCTATTTAATAGACATTGGCGACCCAAACATAATATGCTTTTTCCTGTTTAGTAAAAATTAGGTTTCTTTGGATCCAAGACAATATATATACTCATTTTTGAAGATCTAAAAGGGGGACTGGACACAAAAAAACAAGGTTACCACTTAAGGAGGCACAAAATAAGAGGAAAATAGGAAGCTTTGGGGATTGGCATCAAGGATTGGAAACATCTTTGTCTTGTGTTCTTCCTACATTCTCTCTCTACTCTTTCTTAAATGTTGAGCATCTTTATGTGTATGGCTTTTAGTATCATGTTTTGGAACTAAAACTCATTTAGGGTGAGGGATGTAGCCTAATTGGAGGATTGATTGGTTTTAAATGAAAGTTCTTGGGTTATGTTTATCTCTCCTCCATTTCACTGTTATTTCTATGCTTGATCTCTATAGATGCAATCTTAGGAATCATATGATGGACTGAGAGGTGAAGTATGGTTTATACACTAGGAAGATAAACACATTAGACTTAGAGATCGAGATATCCTAAGTTAGAGTGATAACTAATGGTTGCTTGCTCTTCATGGATTTAACTTGTTAGTTTTCACATTGAAAGGTGGTAATCAATTAGTTAAATGCTCTTGTATGCCTTGAGAGAGGGTATGAGTAAAGTTGTGCAATTGTTTTCATAACCTAACATTCAATCAATTTCTTATTGTATTAATCAATCTTTTAAGTTGGTGAACCCCAAACCCTAGTTTTAATTCATAAATTTATACATAATTGCGATTTTTCCAATATTTACAATTTACTGTTTATCAAAATCCAATCATCTTTTAAGTTTATTATCAATTTTGGTTAAGTAATTAAAGTTAATTCTGGAGTAAATATTTTAGTCCTTGTAGGAGATGACCTTGGAAATCTTGATGTGTAAGTACTAGGAACGATTCTGTGTACTTGCAGATTTTGTCGGCCAAGTTTTTGGCGTCGTTGCCAGGGACTAGTTTATATTTGCTACCATTAATTCTAGTTATTATTTTGATTTATATAATTATCATTTTGAGTTTCTCCCATCATTTAAATTTGAATCCTTGATCTTTATTCGATTTCAGGAATTGTATGCACTTAAGGCATTCAAGATGTGTGAATAATGATTCGTTTATTGAGTTAAACCCTGAAATTGAATGAACTTGTCGAAGGAACAATGCCTAAATAAGAAGACAGATGGCAAACAATAACCAAATTCCGAATCTGCATGAAGAACAAGATATGGAAAATGAGCAATTTCATTAGGGAAATTAAGCTGAGCCGGTTGTGGTTAACCCTGTGGTAAGAAGAATTTGAGATTATCATATGCCATTTATTAAAAGGAATCCCTCTTGCATTCGATTAACTTTCGCAGCACGGAATCATAAGCTAAAACAGATTCATTTGTCCATGCTGCCACAATTTAATAGGATGCCTAGTGAAGATGCGTTAGCCTTCATGAGAGATTTCTATGCGACAGTTCAAACTCTCCCATTGCATGGATTATCCAAAGATGAGTTAAGGCTAAGATGTTTTCCTTACTACATAAAAGGTTTAGCAAGAAATTGGCTATTGAGTTTGGAGGTAGATTCCATAGATATTTGGAAAAAGGTAATGGAGACATTTATGATGAAGTGGTACTCAGCTCACAAAACTCTTAAACTCCAAAAGATGATACATTGGTTCTTGCAGAAAGACGGAGAAAATTTTCATGAAGCTTAGGAATGGTTTAATGATCTCCTTAACCAATGCCCTCACCGTGGATTTGACATGTACTCATTAACTCAATTCTTTATTATGGTCTTACTGATCATAACCAAATTCTGGTGGACTTGAATGCGGGGGGGAATATTAGTGACCTGAGTTCCTAAGAATTATGGAATATTTTCAAGAAAGTGCAGAGAATTCACATTGTAATATGACTAGGAGCAAATCTGTTGCTCTGAATGAAGTGGGTTTCAAATCCAACATGGCCTACCAAGTTGTCGATATTAATAAAAAGTTGAATTTGTTCATGAATGACAACAAGTCTAGTAAGGATCCTTGTACTCTTTGCGGTAGATTTGGGCATACAGTAGCTAATTGTATGAACATCGAGGCAACATTAATAGAGGAAGAGGTGAACTATGTGAACAATGGTAGACAAGGTCAGAGGTTTGATCCTTTCTCGAACACTTACAACGAAGGCTGGAAATTCCATCAACTTTTCATAGAAAAATCAAGGAGCTGCAAAACCAATTGGACCACCAGGATTCCAAGCACCCTTAAAACAGTAGTATTCATCCCCTTCATCTTCTGGACCACAACAATTCCCTAACCCATGGGAGAAAACGATAGATCGACTTAAGGATATGTTTACTCAACTGATGAGCAAGATGGATCAAAGTGCCCAAGCTAGTTCTCAGGTGATGAATATAATGGAGTAGAATGTTCAATCTAACCAAACTACCATTAGAAGTTTGGAAGTACAAATCAGTCAAGTGGCAAAGAGGGTAAGTGACAGAGGTAAGGGAAACTGTCTAACAATACCCAAGTGAACCCAAAACAAGACTATATGGCAATTGTTTTAAGAAGTGGTAAGGTGGTAGAAGGTGTAGTCCCTAAAGAGAAGGTAGCTAAGGAGATGAAATGTGAGAATTTGAGTGAAGGCGAAGAACAAAAAGAGACAACACAAAAGAAAAAAACTTCACCGAGTTCAGACTTCTCTTTTGTACCACCCATACCATATCCTCAAAGATTCAAGAAGAAGCATGATGATTCCAAGTTTCAGAAATTTCTTGACCTTTTCAAGAAGATTCAAATCAATATCCCATTCACTGAAGCTTTTGCTAAGATGCCTACTTACACCAAGTTCTTGACGGAAATCATTTCCAATAAGAAGAAGCTTGATAATTTTGCTACGGTAGCCTTAACTGAAGAGTGTTGTTCAATTTACAAAATAAACTACCACCTAAGTTAAAGGATCCAAGGAGTTTCACTATACCTTGTCACTTTGGTGAATCTAATGTTTTTCAATGTTTATGTGACTTATTTGCCAACATTAATCTTATTCCCCCATCTCTCTATAATAGGTTGGGGATTGGTGAACTCAAACCAACTACAATTTCATTGCAGCTTACTGATAGATTAATCTGATACCCCATTGGTATAGTTGAAGACTTACTAGTGAAAGTTGGTAAGCTTATCATCCCAGCCGAATTCGTTGTCTTTGAAATGGAGTTTCATATACAGGTTCCTATCATTTTAGAAAAGACCATTCTTAGCCACTGGTGGAGCATTGATTGATGTTCCAGATGGTAAGCTCACATTGAGAGTGGGTGATGAGAAAGAGGTGTTTAATATTTTCAAGGTTTTAAGGGGTCCCTCTTTCGATGAAGTCGCCTATAAGATAGATATGATTAACTCTCTTACATTTGAATCTATTCCTGGATTGATGCATGATAATGCTTTAGAAACATGTTTAACCTTAGGAATAGATATGAATGAACTGGACAATGAGTTAGTAGATTATGCATATAGATTGCAAGGTAATGGTTTTAGGTATAGACCCCAAATTGAAGAATTGGGTCCTCCTAAGCCTAAATTGTTACCTTCCATCTTGAGCCCACCAAATCCTAAACTAAAACAACTTCCAATTCATTTAATATATGGATTTTTAGGAGAGTCAAATACATGTCCGGTTACCATTTCCTCTTCTTTGGACTCCTTTCAAGAGGAGAAGTTATTAAGGGTATTACGTGAACAGAAATTAGCTATTGCTTGGAGTATAGCTGACATAAAGGGGATTAGGCCTTTTATTTGTGTTCATAGGATTCTTATGGAAGAAAACCACAAACCTAGTGTAGAGAGTCAGAGGAGGCTCAATCCTAACATGAAAGAAATTTTGCGATCTGAGGTACTTAAACTACTTGATGCAGGAATTATCTACCCTATTTCTGATAGTTCCTGGAGAAGTCCTGTACAAGTAGTGCCAAATAAGGGTGGCATAACGGTTGTCTCTAACGATAAGGATGAATTAATGTCCACTAGGGTTGTAACAGAGTGGAGGGTCTATATAGATTATAGAAAATTGAATGCAGCAACTAGGAAGGATCACTTCCCTCTTCCCTTTATTGATCAAATGTTGGAAAGATTAGTAGGGCATGATTATTATTGTTTTTTAGATGGTTATTCAGGCTATAACCAAATTCTGATAGCCCTGGAGGATCAGGAGAAAACTACCTTCACATGCCCTTATGATACATTTGCGTATCGTAGGATGCCCTTTAGCTTATGCAACGCTCCTGCCACTTTTCAACGCTGTATGATGTTTGTATTCTCCTACATGGTGGAAGATATAATTGAGGTTCTACAAAGGTGTGAAGAAACCAATCTCTTGCTCAATTGGGAAAAGTGTCACTTCATGGTATAAGAGGGAATTGTCCTAGGCCATAAAATTTCCAACAATGGAATAGAGGTGGGCCCAATAAAAATAGAAGTCATCAACAAGCTACCACCTCCCAATTTGGTCAGAGCGATAAGGAGTTTTCTTGGATATTCCGGGTTCTATCGTCGATTTATCAAGGATTTTTCCAATATTTCTCAACCTTTATGTGCTTTATTGCAAAAGGAAGTTCCTTATGAGTTTACTAATGAATGCCTTTGTGCTTTTAACATGTTGAATAAGGAACTTACCTCAGCTCCTATAATGGCCACACCAAATTGGAATTTCCCACTTGAGCTTATATGTGATGCAAGTGACTATATTCTTAGGGTTGTCTTAGGGCAAAAATAGGATAAGAAATTAAATGAGTTTGACTTGGAAATTCAAAATAAGAAAGGGTCGAAAAATTCAGTAGCTGACCACCTTTCACGATTAGAACAAGGAGATAAGATGGGAGAGGAACCAAGCTATGATACCTTCCCTGATGAGAATATGTAGTCGGTTAACGATAGTGTCCCTTGGTTTGCTGATTATGTCAATTTTCTGGTGTCGGATAGTATTCCTTCTGATTATTCATACCATAGTAGAAAGAAATTCTTAGCAAAGGTAAGACACTATTTCTGGGAAGATCCGTTGCTCTTTAGGAGATGTGTCGATGGGGTAATCAAATAACGTGTGCCTAATGAAGAGATGCGATCAGTTCTACATCATTGTCATGCTTCTCTGTATAGAGGACACCATGGGGCTAACAAAACAACAGCAAAGCTTTTACAATCTGGATTTTATTGGCTGACTCTCTTTAAGGATGTTAAAACTCTCGTAATGACTTGTGACAAGTGTCAGAGAATGGGAAACATTGGGAGAAAGCATGAGATGCCTCAGTCGGGAATTCTAGAAATGGAACTCTTTAATGTGTGGGGTTTGGATTTCATGAGACCATTTCTAGTATCTTTCGGCAATGAATACATCCTTGTGGCGGTTGATTATGTGTCCAAGAGGGTGGAAGCTATAGCTCTGCCAAACAACACTGGAGCCAGTGTGGTTAAATTTGTTAAAAAGAACATATTCTCAAGGTTTGGCGCTCCGAAAGCTATAATTAGCAACAATGGGGTGAATTTTCAAAACCATCAATTTAAATCTCTCTTAGCAAAATATGGATGTCATTTCAAGTTTGGAACCACCTACCATCCCCAGACTAGCGGGCAAGTTGAGGTATCTAATCGGGAAATTAAGCAATTTTAGAGAAAACTGTTAATACCTCAAGAAAGGATTGGGCATTAAAGCTTGATGATGCTCTCTGGGCATACAGGACACCATACAAGACTCCCTTAGGGATGTCTCCTTATCGGTTAGTCTTTGGAAAATCTTGTCTTCTTTCGGTTGAAATTGAGCATAAGGCATTATGGGCAGTTCAAAAGTTGAATTTTGATTTCAAGGAATTGGGACAAAGGAGACTAATGGAGTTGAATGAGCTAGATGAATTTTGCCTCAATGCTTTTGAGAATACTCGCATCTACAAGGAGAGAACTAAGGCCTTTCACGACAAGCATATCCTTTTGCGAGAATTTAAACCTAGTCAGAAAGTTTTGTTATTTAACTATCGTTTGAAATTGTTTCCAAGAAAATTACGATCGAAATGGTCAGGACCTTTCGTGGTAACAAAAGCATATCCCCATGGAGTTGTGGAGATTAGAAAGGATGATCAAAAGCCATTCGTGGTCAATGGGCAAAGACTTAAGCATTATTTGGAGGGAGAGATGGTCGGATGTATCTCTACCATTATATTTGAAAATTGAGGTTGAGATGACCAAGTCCAGCTAAGGACATTAAATTTAGCACTTGTTGGGAGGCAACCCAACTTTTCTAACTTTTGTATTACTCTCTTTTTACATTTTCACGTTTTGTCATATCCAATTATTCTTGTTTACTGTGTGTGTATAGGGATAGTGTTTACATGACATCCTCCAATAACATGAGCAATGGCGTGATCACAACCCTTTAACCCTAGAGGTGAGACACATCTTAAGTGTGGAAGAGGTAAGTGGCAATGTTTTCTTATTGTATTTAGATGTTCTTTTCAATTTTAGCACCCTTACATCAGGCATGTAGTCCTAGGATATCTTGGAATGATTTGCAGGCACAAACGAAGGGTAGCAAAGGTAAGAAAAGCTTGGAAAAGCCGAGAATGTCTACTTAACGGACATCAGATGCATTTCAACACAATCTGACCCGTAAAGGTCTGTTAAATGGATATTCATGTCTGCTTAACAGACATACTAATTTAGAAAGGTTCGTTAAACAGACATCATGTTCTCTTAATGGACATACATCTTCCAAACAACCAATCTGACCCGTAAAGGTCTGTTAAGCGAACATTTGGTCTACCCCAATTTTTAAACCCTTTCTCCTTTGTTTCTTTTTCCCCCACTCTTCTCCCTACCCTACCACCACCGACTGTCGCTCTCCTCTCTCTCTCATCTCTCGGCCCCACTAGCCTCCACGTTCAACATTATAGATAGTTTACTCTTCTCCATTCCCTTGCCTTTCCACCCCCTTCCCCGGTAAAAACTCCATTGACGTGAATCCTTCTCCAATAACATTTCTCCACTTTCCATTGCACAGCTGTATAGGTATGTGTTTCTTGTTCTTATTGAGTTAAACAGAGGTGTTGCATATGTTGACTAAGATTTGGATTTTGTGATTGCCTATGAGTTGAATTGCTTTAAATGCTAAGTTAAGATTGGGTTACAATTTTCATTGTGTTATTTGATTTGAAAGAGGTGTTTGAATTGAATTGAATGGTGAATTGGGTTTGAATTGAAGTTAAGATTAACTTGCATTGACTGTCGGAGTGAATTCGGAAAAAGTTGTAGTTGTGGGGTTGACGTAGTGGTTAATGGAGACTGAAGAGGCTTGTGGGGAGTTTTTGAGATTGAATTGCACTGTGAAACTAGCTTACAATGTCAAGGTTAAAGCAAACAGCGAGGAAGCACACTAGCCAATCCACTCGATCTATGAGAGGGGAGAACTTGGTCCAAGAAGAGCCAACCCCGGAATCACCGTTATTTATCAATACCAAATGTGAAGTGTGGTATAATAAGAAGAAAAACAATAAGTTATGATCAAGGTATGGCCGAGTTAATTGATGAAAAGTGTCAAGTAAGGGCCAAATTGGACAAGTTCTATTGGGGCAAATTGTTGACACTTAAGGGTGTTTATTATCGAAGTCTGTAAAGCAATTCTACGCAAATCTTAGTGCAGTAACTGGGAAACAACCACTAGTGCTCATTGAGGAGCTGATTTGTAGCCACTCAAAGCTACCAATGGGAGGCAATCTCCTATCTTTTGACAAACGGGTCATATGTCCATATGACGAGATGTGGGATAAGCATGATGCTATGGATTGTCTAGCGATTCGAGCTATATGGCACCCAAAAAATTAGCGGTACTCCATGCACTGCAAGTATCTAGATGTAGCCCCGAGATTGGTTGCTTTCTTGCTGGCACACAATGTAATGCTAAAGGCGAGCGACTCTGGATATCTCTGAGTTGAAGACTTATTCATTTTGGATAAGATGTTCTTCTATGATGATCAGTTCTAAGGCATCACGATGACCAAGATGATGTTGACTTCAATATGGCAGGTCATCCACCATAAGTCTGCGACCAAACCCTTTTTCTTTCCAGTCTTATTAAGCCAGTTGTTTCATCATCTCAAGGTCATTAAAAGAGATAAAGCAGTGAATTGTACTACTAAGGGAGATGTCATAGATGCTGACAAGAAGAGGAAATTTGAATTTGATGACAATGCCCCTCATGGGTGGGTACATTCGTGTCAGGTATGGCTCAATCTGAATGCACAACAGCCAAGAGCCCCTCTAGCTTCAAGAGCTACTCCGACTTTGGTTCAAATGCAGGCTGGCTTAAGGAATCTTCGAGTCGACATGGACAACCTTGTAGCTTTGCAAACAAGAATGGAAGACATGTTGAGGGCTTTTATGGAGCAACACCAACCATTGCCATCAGGACCATATTAACATAAGATCACAGGACTATAATTGCACCTAAACTCACATGCATGCAAAAAAGCATTTTCTTGTTCATTTTGATCTAGCTTTTATTTTGTGTTGATACTTTATAGAACTAACTTTAGTTGTCTTTTGTTGATTTCCATATTTTGTATTTTTTTGGAGATATACACTTTCAGGGTGCGAATTTTGGACAATAAACTCTTTCAGGGGGTTCCTTTACCCTTCCTTTGCTTTCCGTTATTGGTTCCATTTTCTTATCTTTCTTAACATTGAGGACAATGTGGATTGTAAGTGTGGGGGAGGATAATTTGAGGGTTATAAAATAATAATAATAATAATAATTTGTCATCTTTCACGTTCTAATTGTCATTATAATTCAATTTAATGAGTTGATTGCATTATGGATAAGAGTAATCTGGAAGAGGATGCATAATATGATTAATTGGATTACATACCCTGTCGCAGTAGGATATTGATTGAATGAGCATGCTATTGAATGAGTACACATCATCGAGTGAGCTAATTTGAGCCTAAAGGATTACACTCAATTCTATTTTTCTTACGAACGATACAATTTTCTCTTCCATGTGTATTTACTTCTAGAACTTGCATTGCATCTCTTTGAGGTTACATAATCATAATATGGTATTTTCATGAAAGTGATAAAAGGCACTAGGATTGAGCTTGAGCCAAATAGCTAACCCTCTTTATAAATCAATCCCTTAGTGAGCCCTTTTTGCCTAGTAATTGCATTTGAGCCTTTCTCTTTGTTAACCTATTTCAAAGAACCTTGAACCAAGAAAAACAAGTTTACCCTTGTTCAATGGTTAGTAGAGCTAATAAGGTTGAACATTTAATATGTTTATTGATAGTTATACAAGGAAGAAGTGTGGGGGTGTTTTTATGGTACTTGAAGGGACATGTTAAAATAAAAAAAGAAAGAGAAAAATAAAAAGTAATAATGATAAATAAAGCGTGTTTACTTCAGATTTCATGGTGAAGGAACAAAGGAAATTATGACAATAGAGTTGGCAGAGGTTCATCATCATGTTTGTAAGATTTGTGAATTTTGCTCTACTAATTGTTGAATATTTGAATTCCTATCCCTTCTTTCATAGCCCTCTTTACCCCTTGGCCCTATTACACCCTAAGGAATCAAGACCTTTTTAATTCATGGATATGCTATAAATGGGAGTAATGGAAAAGTAGATAAAATGCAAGCTTATGGTAAGAGACATGCATGAGAAGATGATTGAGAGTAACCCTTAAACACTTGTGTGTGAAAGTGAATGCTCTATAAGAGACTTCATTCATGGCATGTGATTTTGATTACTTGAAGCATTATGAGGTCTTATTGTTGCTTAGTTGTGATCTAATTTATGAAATATTATATGACCTGGTTCTTTTGTTTCAATTCTTACCTATAATGCTTTCGACTTGTTGGATTGAACTATGATGATGATTAGGTGTGAGATGATGAAGGGAAATATTTGTGGGTACCATTCGTTTTAAGTAATCCCTTAGGAGACTATACTCCTCCATTATGGACACATAGTGGTTTAAAGGCTTATGGCATATGTTAAATGCCACTGTACACCTACGAAAGTGGAATCAATAAATTGGTTAAGGATTTAGTAGTTAGTTTTTTGTTATTTTGCTTGGGGATAAGCAACAATTTAAGTGTGGGGGAATTTGATAAGTCAAATTATTCTTATGTGATTTTGGGTTAAATTGGAATTAATTTGACTTATCTCTATATGAATTTGAAGCCTTATTTGGTTAATTCTTACACAGTTTAACCTTGTCGCTTGATAGGTACAAACGGATAGACAATGGGGAGTGAAAGGCATAACTTCTATTGTGGATGTTGGATTAAGGTCATTTAAGGACGCTTTCAAAGAGGACTCTGAATTCTACAATTTCCGAGAAGACTCCGAGGAGAGATTCTGTCAACTGAAGGTTCAAAGGTGCAAAATTTGTGAATTGGTGCATGTTCATTTAGTAGACATCGCCTGACAAAATGCACTTCCAGACCCGAGAAGGTCCGTTTAACGAACATCATGTCCGTTTAACAGAGGGTGGCCCAAACACGATCTGCTTTCCTCTGTTTTGTAAAAACTAGGTTTCTTTGGATCCAAGACAATATATATACTCATTTTTAAAGACCTAAAAGGGGGTTGGACATAGAAAACAAGGTTACCACTTAAGGAGGCACAAAATAAGAGGAAGATAGGAAGTTTTGGGGATTGGCATCAAGGATTGGAAACATCTTTGTCTTGTGTTCTTCCGACATTCTCTCTCTACTCTTTCTTAAATGTTGAGCATCTTTATGTGTATGGCTTTTAATATCATGTTCTGGAACTAAACCTCATTTAGGGTGAGCCTCATTTAGGGTTGTTAAGTCAAAACAGACTTCACGTATTAAATAATTTTGATGACAAACAAAGAGAAATATACAAATGAAAAGTAG
>JANTPM010000002.1:14420160-14432454 GCA_025434745.1 Erythroxylum divaricatum
CGTGCATGCTCGTGTGGATACCGGTAGAGGGCATTAGCGATTTGCAGTGTCTTGGAATCCGAAAAGAAGCAATCCACTCACGAAAATAAGCGTATTGAGAATACTCAGACCGTACGCGATCCAACAGTATTGACTGCTTCTGCCCAGAATTTCTTATTTAAGCTTGCAATTCTCAACATTGCTCTTGTTCTTTCCAACATGGTTCTATTCATCCGCTCTGCTATTCCATTTTGTTAAAGAGTGTATGCCGTTGTGAACTGCTTTTTGATGCCTTCTTGCTTGCAGAATTCATCAAATTCTTTACCAGTATATTTGCCTTCATTATATGAGCGTAAACACCTGAATTTCTTACCAGATTAGAGTTCTACCCGCGCTTTGTAAAATTTGAAAGTTAAAAACACATCTACCTTCCTCTTAATAAGAAACACCCAACATCTTCTCGAATAATCAATAATAAATGATACAAAAAAATTTGCTCCTCCTAGGGACGTAATTGGTACTTGCTATACATCAGTGTGAATTAATTCTAGAATTTCTTTGCTTCTGAACTTTGATGTGTTAAACTTCAATCGATGTTATTTACTCATAATGCAATGCTCACAGAAGGGTAATGATACTTCTGTGAGACCTAGAAGTAGATTCTTCTCTGCAAGTATCTTCATTTCTTATTCTAACATATGTCCAGGCTTTTATGCCACGTCATTACAGGCTTGTCATTTGGACTAGTCACCGCAACATATGTCTCTCTTTCTTGCAAAGTTACTCCCTTTAGCATGTACAAATTTACAACAATTTTCTCTGCTTTCATAAATATCAATGCTCCTTTAATCACTTTTGTGATCCTTTTTTTAATCTCAAATCTGAAACCGAAATCATCTAGTTGTCCTACAGACAATAAATTCTTCTTCAGGCCCTCCACATGTTGTACTTTTTTAATAGTTTGAGTTGTCCTATCATATATCTTTAACTTGATGGTGCCGATACCAATGATCTTCAGAGCTTGATCATTATAGCTGTACATAGATTCCCTAGAGACAAATTCATACTGATGGAATCATTCTCTTCGAGAGATCATATGAAAACTAGCTACTGAATTGAGAAGCCATACATCAACAAATCTTCTCTTACCTCCAATAGTCGTTCCTGCTTCACAGACTATTGCACCTCCATCATCTGAAGTATCTGCCACATTTCATTAAGGAATAAAATCTTTCTTATTCATATTCCAATAATCCTTCTTCCGGTGCCCTTTTTTGCCACAATTGTAGCACTTGAAATTTTTCTACTCCTGGATTTTGATCTACTATGACTATGAATCCCATTTGGGTCAGGTTCAATTGATCTTCCTCTTGTTACTGCCAAGGTCTCTGCTTGTTGTGAATTTGCCAGTCTGTCCTTCTTACTTTTGCGTGTCGATTCTCTTCTTCCAAAATAGCAGTTGCAATATTATCGAAAACTAGAGTGTTTGTGTTATTTGTTAAATTGATGACGAGTTGATCATACGAATCTACTAGACTTTGGAGTAGAAGTTCTGCATATTAACTTACCTCTATTGTGTGCCCTAATGATGCGAGTTAGAAAAATAGAGTATTTAAAGTATTTAAGTGTTCCGTCACCGAAGTGAATTCTACCATGTGTAAAGTGTATAGTTTTCTCTTTAGAAAAATTTTATCGTAGAGTGATTTGGCCTCGTACAATTTTGTGAGATGATTCCAAATCTTTTTTGTTGTCTTCTTGTCAAGCATACCTCATCTGCTAGTGCCAGATGAAGATTTGTAATAACATTTCCATCCATCTCATTCTATTTATTATTATATGTGAATGTTGTCGCCCTTTCGCTGAAGGCTACTAAACAACTGTCTTTTCTCAAGATAGCATTCATCTTCAATTTTCATAATGAGAAATTACTCTCATTAAATTTTTCAATCTGAAATTTTGCTGCCATTATTTTTATCACGAACAGAATTTTAGCTCCCACTATTTCACGTAAATAGTATCCGTATGTATAAATAGTAACTGTACATATGAATAGTTTTGTAAATGTGAATATTACCATATGGTATGTATGAATAGTGTCACACGTGAATAGTACTTTATACTTTAATTATAGTAACATCACAGTTTAATGAAAAAATAAATGCATTAACAGTTATCATCTTTTATGGTTACTGTCACTAACTTTCACTATGCTCATTCAAACTCTGAACGAATTATGCCAAAAAATTCATTGTAATTTTTTGATCTTATTCTGATACCATTTGTTGTAAAAATCGATCGGATTAAAACATGTTCGTAGCTAAATATGACTAAAAGAACAGTAATAAAAAGATGAATTTTACCTGAAAATTTCCTAAATTAGGATAGAAATTACGAACAAGGATATAATAATTTTACTACTAAAATATTAGAGAATTACAAAAAATAATAATTAGGCCCACAAAAATACACAAAATATTTTTATCTTTATTTTCTTGTTCTTACCTATGTCTTCTTTTGCCTACTCATCGGGTATTTTTTCATGCTATTCTTGCCTTCTTATAGATAAAAATGTCTTCTAGTGATGACTGACAAAATGTTCAATAATTGGCATGGTAGCACCACTTCGATCGGTGCCTACCAGCCGCACTATAGATATAGGGATAGGACGCTTCTATCTTCTTAAGTTTGATGTGAAATTACTTCACAAACTTAGACGCAACAATGTGGGCAGACATGAGCATAACTTTTTTGTTCTCGTCCTCCATTTTTGCTCTTGTAGTCGTTTTCTCTTTCATGTATCTACTTGATCTAACCAAAAAGAACAAACTAAAGTTACCTCCATCACCCCCAAAGCTACCGATCATCGGAAATCTTCACCAGCTAGGAACACTGCCCCATCGTTCTTTCCGAGCACTATCCGAAAAGTATGGCCCTCTAATGCTCCTCCACTTTGGAAAGGCACCAACTCTCATCGTCTCATCTGCAGAAGCAGTGGAAGAGATCATGAAGACGCATGATCTTGCATTCTCAAGCAGGCCTAGAATAACAGCGTCAGAAGTTCTATTCTACAAATGCAGTGATGTGGCGTTCTGTCCCTACGGCGAGTATTGGAGACAAGTGAAGAAAATTTGTGTTCTTGAACTTCTGAGCCAGAAACGAGTTCAAGCATTTGAGTTTGTCAGGAAAGAAGAAGTAGCAAATTTGGTGGAGAAGATCCGTATTTCGTGCCTGAATGGAGCTGCTACGATCAATCTGAGCGAAATGCTTCTCATGGTTTCAAACAACATGATATCCAGAACTGCCCTTGGCAGAGTTTACGAAAAAGAAGTCAGGGAAAAGAACCTCAGGGAATTGACAATGAAAGTTGCAGATTTTCTGCAAGTTTTCTCCTTTCAAGACATGCTTCCGTTGTTGGGATGGATGGATACTCTAACCGGCCTTGTTTCAAGTTTAAATGGAACTTTCAAAACATTAAATGAGTTTCTCGATCAAGTCATTGAAGAACATCAGGTCTTGGATCTCAAAAATGACAAATCAGAGAAACAAGACCTCGTAGATATTTTACTCACTCTTAAAAAGAGTGGCACACTTGACATAGATCTCACTCGTGACAACCTAAAAGCTATTCTAATGGTCTTTCACTTCCTAGTTGTTCGGACATTCGATTCCATTTCTTTCTGAACCAATCTAACCATTTTTCTCCTAAAATTTCAGGACATGTTTGTTGGAGGAACTGGTAACACAGCAACAACAATGGAATGGGCTATGGCAGAGCTTGTCAAGAATCCACATATAATGAAGAAAGCTCAGGAAGAGATAAGAGCAACTGTGGGAGAGAAATCCCAGGTATGCGATTCTGATATTAATCACATGGTCTACCTAAAATGTATTGTGAAAGAGTCCATAAGGTTACACGCTCCAGCCAATAATCTGCGAGCAACATCTGCCAGTACCAAAGTGGGGGGCTTCGATATTCCTTCCGAAACAAGGGTGGTGATTAATACATGGGCAATTCAGAGAGACCCCAAGTTATGGGACAGGCCTGAAGAGTTTATACCTGAGAGATTTACCGAAACTTCAGTGGATTTTAAAGGACAACATAGCCAGTTGATGCCATTTGGTGGTGGGAGAAGAATTTGCCCTGGTATACATTTTGCGGTGGCGGAAGTAGAGTACGTGCTGGCTAACCTTCTATGCTGGTTTGATTGGGACCTACCAGATGGGACAACTACACAAAACTTGGACATGAGTGAGGTCTCTTCAATCGTTATTCGAAAGAAAACACCTCTTCTCCTTGTTCCGAGGTTTTACTCTCCTTAATATCCTTGAAGGAAATAGCTTCGCGGCCAATCTATACTTAGTAGCCATTCCTACCATCCTTAAAAGCATAATTGGCTTTCTTGTATAGAACAGCCCTTTCCTATTGTAACGAAGCTATGAAATCTTGTGATTTATCTCTTTCAACAGCCTGGTAAAAAAGTAGTAAATAATGTTTGTACTTTATTGCATTTAGAATATGAATATGAAGAGTCGTCGTGTGTATGACTTTGTGTTGTGTATGTGGTTTATGTACTAGAAAAGGAGTCCAGTTTTTTTGTTTAATTTTATAGTATCTTATTTAAATACAAGGCGAAAAAACGAAATTAACTCAAAGCTCAAGTAAACAACATCCCGTGGGCATCTCGAGAGATCAACTCTTGGACGCTTAAAGGTGGCTCCTGGAGAATATGCAGGCCGGGGCTTAAGACTCGTGCAAACGTTACCAAGTGATTGGTACTCTGGTTTCTTTCGCGGACAACATGCTGAAGACGAACCTCCCACTACCGTTGGAGAAGCTTCCGGATACCTGTCAACAAAACGGTAAACTCAATTAGCACCGAATAAGGGTCGGATAGAAGCGTAAGGGCCTCGGTGGAGTCCACCTCGGCAATCACCCTGTGATATTCTAGGTCCCATGCCAGAGTCAGGCCAGAGAACACACACCAGAGCTCAGCTTATAATATCTTATTGTGTCTAATGAATCTCAATTATTTATTTATGTAGATCTCGCATAAATAAACGTAAATCTCACGTAAATAAATGATTGAAATCTTTTTTAGTGCTCGAGTGGACATACAACAAGATAGGTGGGGGTGCAATGTTCCCGCGCTATGTTACATGATTGATAGTTTGAGGAGTTGTCCGCACAATAATGTGCGGTGATGTGATGATGTAATGACATGTCTGGTTGTAACTGTATAGTAATTTTAGGGTTTTATACAAAATTTTAATGTAGGATAGGTAGCTGTAACTGTATAGTAAAAATTTAATGTTCCCGCGGTATGGTACATGATTGACAGTTTTAGGAGTTGTCCGCACAATAATGTGCGGTGATGTGATAATGTAGTGACATGTCTTGTTGTAACTGTATAGTAATTTTAGGGTTTTATATAAAAATTTAATGTACGTACCCTATTTTGTACATATTGAATAATAATAGGATAGGTAGCCGCTTCACTCTCGAGGATGCAAGTAAACATATCGTTTCCGAACCTCGTTAATTCTGTGTTCTTTTTTTTTAATTTCTTTTACTGCTAATTTCTTAACACTTTGTTAACAATACAACAATATGTATTTTGTATATATGGATCAGTATGTAATTTTACAGTTTCGACATAGAAATGGTTTAGGGCATGTCTTTTCAAGAAATCACAGGTGAAAAGTGAAAACACGAGTGTGTTTGGTGTAGCGAAGAAATTTTTTTAGGAAGACATGCTTTTTATCACAATTGTGTCGGAGAAAGTGCCTTAGATACAAAGAAGTCAGGAAGATTCACGGGCCAGAAACACTGTTGTGTCTTAGGTCACATATTAGTACGAAGAGAAGTAGGAGAATTCATGGTCAGTGGATATGATGTGCTGAGTCCGTGTAATATTTAGGAATTAGATGGTGAGATCCACAGTCTGGGACAGTCTAGTATACTCAGCCTTATATGAAAACATGATTTTTGGTGTAATCTAAACTCTGAAAGAAATTTGAGACTTATTAGAATCATAGTTAAATTAGGTTATTTTGAGTAAAATTGTAACAGTGAAGGCTTCTTGTATAAATATAGATTGTCAAAATGTTGTAATTATCTTCATATTATTTAATTAGTGAAATAGTCTCTTAGTTCCCAAGGACATAGACAAACCTACTCGTTAAAAATCTTGTGTTTTTATTTTCTTTCTTTCATTATTTTTTATTCTTTCAATCTATTTTCTCATAAAGTAGCATCAAAGCATCGTTGAGGTACTAATAACTTTGATTGTAAAGTTTAAAGTGAGAAATTTTAATAAAACTAAGAATTTCAAACTGTGTCAACAAAAGTGAAGGATTTGTTAGTATAGTAGGACATGTTGAAGACATCATTGAAGAACAAGCCAGAAGACATAAATGAACTCGATCGAGAAGAGTTATATGCGTGAAAGGCTAGTACCATATGACTTTAATTAGTACATGAGGTCAAGTAATACTACGGGCTGTGGAGATATGAAAGAAACTAGAGAGTCAATACATGTCAAAATCTTTCACAAACAAGTTATATCTGAAACAAAAACTATATAGGTTTAAGATGTAGGAAGAAACAAATCAAAACAACATATCAATATATTCAAATGACTAAACATTGACCTTTGACTAAGATAAGTCATAAGTAATATTAAAATATAACAATTTATATATTAGATACTTTAAAGATCTTAAATCAAATGATCACTTTAATAAGAATTTTCATAGACATATATGCAATTTTCTAAATGGAAATTTCATATCATATTTGTTAGGTGAACTTGTTCTCTACCTACCATCCAAACATTTTGTAAGTCCCTAATGACATCCAAGTGAGGGGTAAATTAGGTGTTTACAGAATTCAACATTTTTTCTAAACATTATATTCAATTAACAATAATTAATATAAAAAATTATAAGGAAATTAATTAATATAATTTAGTCAAACAATTGAACAATAGTTAAAAAAGGACAAGGAAGAGAGAATGTAAACCAATTTATAATGGTTTGACAAACAACCTTTGCTTACGTCCACTCCTAAGGCCCCTCTTAGAATTTCACTATCATTATTCTTTCAAGACGAAGAGTAACTTTTGTACAATCTTTTTCGGTAAAGAGGAACCCTTCTTACAATCTTCTTCTAAGGTGAAGAGGAACCCTTTTTACAATCTTTTTCCAAGGTAAATAGGAACCTTAATATCACTTGGATCACCCCTAAATACAATTTTTAATACCCTAACAAAGTATTATAACTTAAAATATCTCATTTATTCACTTGATAATTCCAAAATAACTTGCTTACAAATATGACAAAATGATGCTTAGACGATTGAAAAACTCTTCAAAACGTGTGTAGATAATACCCAAAACCTTCTTAATGCTGAAATCAATGACAAAATACCCATTTATAGTATTTTGGGACCCAAAATAGTTGTTAGAGCTAAGAACTAGTCTTTACAATGACTATATCTGATGCATTGGTTGACCAATATGCATTAAAACTCTATATTTATCAATCATTGGAATATTGGTTAACTAGTACATATATTGGTTGACTAATACATCAACCAATGTTGCCATAAACTTACAATACATCAAATTTGATAACTTCAACCTATATTGGTTGACCATTAACAAATATAGGTCGATCAATCACTTAAAAAATATGATTTTAATAACTTCAAATGCTTAAAACCAATTTGTTTAATCCAAATATGATTAAACCACTTAATAAAATGTTTATCAAAGATTATTTGAAGGGTCAAAAGGCTTTTATGTTAAAATGAAAAGCTCTAATGCCTCTTAATGAATGTAAGGACTTATGCGATGAAGTAAGATGAAACAATTTTGCATAGTGAGCCTTTTGAATCATCAAATTGACAAGGTAAGGTTACAAATAATAATTCAAATTGTAAAATGACCTTAATGAGCCTTGATCTTCTTTTTTTATATTTATTTTAATCTTCATTTTGTCAATTACAAACTTTAACTTCTCTTGTTCAACTTCATAAACTATCTTCTTAAGTTTCATTTTGTTTAATATTTATTTTCATCAAAATAATAAACACATTAGTAGTAATTTTGTTTTGTTAACATCAAAGCATCAATTAGAACCTCCCCTGGTCCAAAAATCTCCTCTTTTTTAATGATGAAAAAATATTTGTGATATTAGAGAACAATAATAAAATTAAGCACATAAAAAATAATTCAAGATATTGATTAACTCCCTTTTAAAACATACATAAAATATAATTCAATATGAAGAACATAATTAAATATCAAGAACAAAAAAGATATTTAAAAAAATATCCATATATGAAGATAACATAAAATTACCAATATATACCATATAAAGTGCAAGAAATACACAAATGACAAAATAATCACCTCCTAAATTTCATTACTTCATCTGAATGTTATCACTCCCTCTAAATCTAATATCACCAAACTTTCTCCCCCGTTTTGGAATCATCAAAAGAAAAATCCAAAAATACATAATATTTAAAGAGTCAAAAGAAAAGGTCAATTTTCATAAAGACATCCCTAATTGTGTCTAATTTGAAAAATTCCTAATTTTGGTATGATGTCTATGTTGCAAAATTCAATTAAAACACGAAAAACAAGTTTTCACAAAATTAGTGGTTAGAATTGCAATAAATAAAACATAATTCTTGTATCCAACAACCAATTTTGTAAAATAATGTATAATATATTGAGTCCGAAATTTTGAAGATGATGATGGAATAAGTAGTCAAATTTGAAATTCTAGAATGATAAATATGATGCAATCACACTTGAAAAAATTATGTAATTTATGTAAAAATCATGAACATTATCCAGTAATCCTAAAATTAGGGGTTTATCTAAAGGGAATGTCAATTATAAAGATTTTTAATAAAAAGAGGAAAAAGTTGAGGGAGGTAGCTATTTGTAATGGGGTGCGGTGTTTTTTTAAGGTACAGATAAGTTATCTAAAATTTTAAGGAGCCTAAAATAAGAAAAAAAAAAGGAAGGCAAAGGATGGGGCATTAAATCATGTGTATTGTTTGGCCATTTAGGGAAACTGGTATATGATAAGAATTTTAGTTGTCAACAAGATAAGCAATCAGTAAACCATTGAACTTATTGGAAAGCACAAAGGAGTGAATTTTAAAGATATTGGTCAATTACACTGAGATATTAGTTGACCAGTTAACTAGATAGCTTAAGAAACCGTCTTTAAAACTCAAATTAAAGTATCAAAACTTTATCAAAATAATATTAAAACACATATCAACTAGCTAAATATCAATTAAAAAAGAATTTGATCATATAAAGGGCCTTGCAAAAAATAATTCCTATTAAACAAAAACTAAAATTCCTCTAATTAAGCAAGCTTTTTCCTTATTCAAAAGTTTAGAGAAATAATAACCAAATGGATGTAAATTCTAACCTTGTGACCTTATTCTGCATATAGTCTCTAATTCTAGGTACTATGGTTCACACTTTAAAAACGCCTTATTCATAATTTGAACTCAAATAATTATCACCGAATTGACTCATATATGCAAGTAATCACATATTTCTAAATTATAAATTAATAATTATCTCATGTCAAACATTACTTATGAGAGATTTGAATGAAGATTCTTATTGAATTATCAATCTATTAGTGTGATCTCATCTTTCTCACGTTCTCACATAGTTAAACAATTTTAAAAGTCTTGATGGTTAATTTTAGGCATTTAATTATCCATATCCAACGACAACATCTTCATAACTTTCTTTGAGGCAAGAATGTTAGATTCATCAAGATAAAAGATATAAAATCTAAAAATAATGCTTAATTCAATAGCTACAATCTGTACTACTTATCATTTGGAGGCAAGATGAATAATAACTTGGAATAATTTAGAGATAATTTATAAATTATGCTTTATTAATATCTAGTTGTTAGCTCAAGGTTCATATTTAACGATTTTGATAATAACCTTATAATATTTCAAAATTCAAATTGGATTTATTTCCTTATATATAAATAACGGTATAATTATTAAGCGGAAATAAAATTATGGAATAATTGCTTTTCTTCTTGCAGGAACCTTCTTTATAAACTTAATTTATCAAAAAATGATTTATCTGAAAGGATTCTACTTATTATGAAGGTCATATATTAGCCACGTGATTACTGGAAGATTTTTTTTTAACAAAGATGATATGAAATTTATTTGGAATTAAATTCATCTAGTTGACTAAAGATGCAAGTAAAGTAATGGCTAGTTGAAAGAAAAGCTTACTTAAGGAAGAGCAACTATTTTTGCGAACATAGATCGAAGTTGCGAACATAGATCAAACTTTCGAAATACAGCTATAGCATAAATTATTTTGAAAGTGATATCATTGAAAAATCTCTTGTTCCTTAGTAAGTTAAAATATTTTTTAGAGAGATTAGTGTAGCTCATATTAAGCAAACTTCATTTTCTGTTGAGAGCTTGTAAAGGCTAGCTAAATACTACTAGTTTGGAAGGTTGGATAACTTTGAAAAATATGTACTCGTGAGCTTGAAGAGGCTCATCAAATTACTAGGAATTTTATAGTAAAACACTCAAGTTGAATACTTAGGGGCTGGACTTAAGCTTGGGTTATCAGCTGACCAGTATAAATTAACTACGTCCTTGTTCTCTTCTCTCTTAACTTTTATATTTCCGCATTATATTTTGTATGTGTTCATTTCAGTAAAAGGCTCCTTCAATTCTAAAATAGGTTCCTTTAGTTTATAACTTGCTAAAAGTTCCTTTTATTTCAACAGGCATCTTCTGTTTTAAAATTTTTTTCATTGGTCTTATTCTTTAGCAGGCTCCTGTTGCTTAACATGCTACTATTGTCTAACAGGCTCTTATTGATTTTAATTTTTAACAGGCACCTATCTTTATCCAAATTGAAAGCAGTTTGTAAAATTTTTTAAGCCACATACAATTTACCCCCTCTTGTGTGTGTTTGCTTTATCACCAGTAATATGAATTTCATAATTATAATCTCATCATAATTTCACTTATAATATACATTTATCCCATGGAATTTATCTTATATATTAGTTAATTAAACAAATATGTATAAGATAAACAATGACTTTAAAACTATGACATAAAAATCACAACTAATCGATTGACTATGGGACATAAATTAACACCTGCTACTATGTAAAGTAAAAGGAAAGACAATTAAAAAACAGGTGGTCATGTGTTTCTAATATGTAGGAGCAAAAAGGAACAATTAGTATTTGGCAAGATTTGATCTCATATCTATAACTTTGTTTTGATTGTAAACCAAACGAAAGTTTGTTATGGGAAAACTATGAGTGAACCATAAGACTGTTCATTATGGGATAGTGGAGGTTTGATTTCTTAACCCACGAATAACTTACTACAGAAGGATTCTGAGGAGTGAAGGGTTCCAAATCACATTATCTTCTCTACTGCTGTCAGGTTGATAATTAGGAAGGTTATTATTAATGTGACTCTTTAGTATGTAAGGAGTTATTTCATGTAAAAGCTTTCATCTCTTGTAAGACCACCAGTAATTGTTCTGAAAGACATCAAATTTTTAAGTTAATTGAGAGGATGCCAATTATCAAACAAGAAAAAAGCTTTTCTACATTTTTAACAACAAATTTGATATCACCTCTAACTTTATCCCTTAACTTAAGAATTTTCCTTAAGGTCTTAAATGTATCTAATCCTGATTTAACTTATTACAACGCTACAAGAAAGCAGCGGTTTTCTGACGAAAATTACCGTCGGTAAATAACAGATTTTCGTTGGTGAAAGTAATCACCGATAAAATTTGGTGGCCCAAAAATCGGTTGGTGAACTTCCCGCAGCTAAAAATACCGATCGAAATTTTCCGTCGCAAGTTTTCGACGGAATTTACGACGGAAATTTTGTTGTCGGTATTTTTTTAACAACGGAATGGGCAATAAGATTTCGTCGGAGAAATTTTGCTACGGTCGTTCGGTCCGTCGGCGGGGAGAAGGTATCTTCAACCACTTTTACCGACGGTTTAATTAACCGTCGGTAAATACCTTAGTTTCCGACGGACAAGTTTCCGTCGGTAATAAACGATAATATATTTTTTTATTTTGCTGTTTTGTTTTTTATAATAATGTTATATTATATATATACTTTATTTATTTGCTATGCGTTATATTATTTGTTCATAATATATCAATTTGTATATATAGTTTGAATAATGAGAAAATTAATAAATAATAAAACATATAAAGAATTTAATTTAATAATTAAAAAAGAA
>JANTPM010000002.1:14464880-14479372 GCA_025434745.1 Erythroxylum divaricatum
TATTCCGATTCGAAACTTCGATGCGAAATTTCCGTTCCCATTCGCTTTCGTTTCTTTCGTTCTTAGTTTTCCGGTTAGGATCCGGCTTCCGGATCGGGTCCCAACATGTGAAACAGCTAAGGAAACTTGAGATATGCTGAAAGAATTATATCAAGAAAATGAAAGAACAAGAAAGATGCAAATCTTAAATCTCAAAAGAGATTTTGGGACTTTAAGCATGAAAGAAATGGAGACCATATAAGAATATTCTGATCAATTGATAAGTGTGGTGAACAAAATTCGACTGCTGGAAGAAGATTTACCTGATAGCAATATTATAGAGAAAATGCGTATAAGTTTGCCTAAAAGATTTGAGTCTAAAATTTCATCTCTTGAAGATTCAAGAGATATCAGTCAAATAACTTTACCAGAATTAATTAATGTTTTGCAAGCTCAGGAGCAACGAAGAGTAATGAGAAACCAAGAAAGTGAAAAGATGGTAGAGGGAGCTTATCTAGCAAAGCTTGTCATCAAAGAAGAAAAGAAACATTCCTCAATGTGGCCATTGTGAGAAGTTTGGTCATGAAGAGAAAGATTGTTGACACAAAGGAAAGCCTCAATGTTATAACTGCAAAAAATTTGGTCATCTGCAAAAAAATTGTAGAGTTAAAAAAGAAGAACATGCAAATTTGGTTGAAGTGGCCGAAGAAGAAAATCTTTTTTAGATTTGTTGGTGAGAAGTGCAACAAGATATATTTGGAGAGACGTGCTCCAATAATTGCAGGTTGATGAGAAGAGCATCAATGGGATGATGAGAAAATGCATCATACAGTGAAGAGAAGTGCTTCACAAATAAGAAATTTGGAGAGATGCACTCCATAGAGTTTGAATTTTCTGCAACTTTGAATCAAGGGAGAATATTGGAAAGATTGATTCAAAGTTAAAATTGAAGTTTTTGTTTAAAAGATAAGATACTTGTTAAAAGATAAAATTTTATCTATTAAGATAAAGTTATTTTCTAGTTAGGATTTTAACTTTTGAATTTGATTTGTTTTATCTAGGTATTAGCTAAGTTTGTTATTCCATTCTTTATAAATTTAGGCTTTCATGTCAATGTAAACTGAACCAATCAATAAATTGTCTCTTATTTTATCTCTTTCCCATTCTACTATATGTTTATTAGTTTCTGGTTTTAAAATCCAACATTTGTAATTTTGTTCTCTATCAACTACATCTGAGTATCTTTTGTTTTTCATTTCTTTAGCGATCGAGTGATATGCTTCTCAAATTTGTTCAATTTGCCCATGGTTAAACAAAAGAATTGGTGTTGAAATCATGGGCAAATTTTGCTTCCTTCGTTTGTTTAACCATAAGCAAATTTAATAAATTTGAATTGATGTTGAAATTATATTGCTTCTTCTCTCACACTTGCCCAAGCTATATATCGATATAAATTTCCTCTTCAATGATTTGTCGAACTCATAGCCTTATACTCCTGTTATGATGTTAACTTTTGCACGTCTCTTATGTAGTCGTAGTTTTATGGAGGTGTGCGACTCTTCTAGGGTTTGGATTTATGAAATGACAATACATCATTTCTTGTCCAGTGGATGTTGAAACTGCCAGTGTAGTGCCTCTAGAGTTTAGACTATTTTCTTGTAGATAAGCAGCCTAATTGTATGATGTAATAGCCAACTATTAGTTATGTCTCTATATGTTGTCGTGTTCCTAGATCTGCTTTACTTCTTTCTTACAACATCTTCTTTTCATTACTTTCTTCAACAACTCCATTAGCTATTTATTGTGTTGTTTTGAAATTTATCAAGAGCTACTTTAGTCTCTTCTTTTTCCCTCTAGTTGGTTCGAACTAATTTAATTAATCAGTAATTAGCAGGAAGTTTCTATGTTAATGAGTAATTTTCCATGGAAGTGGCGTTGCATTTTTTGTGTTAGATCAGATCTACAAAATTTTAGATTATGTGTGGCTGATTCTATCTTGGTTTATACATATGGATATCTTCTGTTTTTCATTTCTTTAACTGTCGGATGATATGCTTCTCCAATTTTGTTAAAGCCTCGCATGTGTTTTTCATTGATGAGAATTTTTTTTAAATAACAAAATCTTACTACAGAGGAGCAGCTGGAGCACTTCTGATTTATGACGTAACCAGGTCAGTTTGTGTAAAAGTGTAGCTGATAAGTTAGATTGAAATCATAACTTGGAGAAGTGTTTCAGTCATTGTTGTAGAATAATCGTAGGAAATTTGAAACCATGCTATACTATCCACCTCTGCTCTTGTTGGACATCTTGCTTTTGAATTATCGATAAACTTGTGATTTTTTTTTAAATTAAAGGTAATTCATTAACGATAGTAATGACATTGAAGCTCCCCTTGCAAAAATCTGGACTTGAGGCTAATATAGTAAGTTTAGTGTGACAACTATCTACGCTTTAATTTTCCTATCTTTTCATTAGAAGTGAAAAATTAATCAGGGAAATGAAGAAATGTTCTGCAAACCCTTTTACTTGTCATGTGTTTGAATCAGAGTATTAGGAAGGGAGGGAGAAGGTTGATATGATTAGATAGTATGTTTCATTCTCAAAATTGACAATTTTATTGAAATTAAGGGCATGTTCCATATTCCTCTCTGTTGCTATCTATAATATGTTGATGTTGATTCCTTTAACAACTATATCAAATGCTTGACATTATTACTGACTTATGATGTAGCGTGGTGATACCATAGCTCTTAGTCAGTCGCATCTGGAAGCATGTGAAATCATGTTTAGTGAGCTTTCTTCTTATATGGATGAGGTTTCTCTTGAACCTGAGGTTAATCCCAAGTGGAAGGGGCAGATGTATCTTAAATTAATGAATTTTTCTTTTTTATTTCCAACAATGTGCTCATTGTTATATTAAGTTAATATACCAAAAGGGATTTCATGTTCACATAATAGGACAGGAAATTCATGTGCATGATATCCATTTGACATCTTGAAAAAAATTGCATTTATAGAATAATAATATCATCAATCATTGATTGTTTGACGCAGATAGTGTGGTTTTTTTTGTAAATTTTTGCACCTCAATTTGACGTTAACCAATACATTTTAGTGAAGCACAGAAATGCATAATGAAGATGTATTATTTTGCTTTTGTTCTCAAACTGAAATTCCTACATGGTTAACTGTTATCTTCTTCCTATGTGTAGAGCATTTAAATTCTCTTAAAATAACGGAGCAGTCATCTGTTAACACAATCTTTAAACAAACAACCCACTTTTGAATCACAAAGTTCGGGACATGTACTAGGTATCTAAGAATGTATTATGTGAAATTACAGAGACATCTTTCTCGGAACCTAATTATCTCTGACAGCTAACACTAACAGGTTCTACAATCTGATTAAAAGTTCATCCTTTTACAAGAATGGCAAGATGATGGTCAATAAGAGCAAATACCATGTAGTAAGGAAATCTACACATCTGCGTGTGAAATCTTCTCCATCTAATCATTATTCCTCATAGATAATACAGATGAAGGGCACTCTAATCAGGCGGACAGTGCAGTCTGTACGATGCATTTAAGCTTGACTCCAGGATCTGGTGTGTGAGGGCCATCTCTGGTTTATCATAAGATACTTCTATGTTTATGCACTATTTCTTCATTGATCTCTCAAGTTTAGGGTTCTTACCTAGAGAACCAACATTACCACGTAAGTCAGAAGTCAATGGTTCAAGTCAAGAGTCAACTTCGTTGCAACTCGTTCCTTGGAAGGAAACCTAATTTAAGGCATTTGAAGAAGGTTCCTAATAAGGAAATGGTCTGTACGATGCATTTGAAAAAGGAAACCTAATTTAAGGCATTTGAGTAAGGTTCCTAACTTAAGTTGTGTACTTATTGAATAAGGTTCCTAATAAGGTAATTCTAAAGACTCTGTGGACTAGAAGGAAACCTAATTTAAGGGATTATATGTTTAAAAGTTGTTAGGCATAAATTAGGCATTATAAGAAATTGAATGCAAGAATAACCAGTGGCTATTTCCTTAGTTATCCAAAAAATTCTAAAGGGTATATATTTTACTATCCTAACCATACTATAAGAATTGTAAAAATTGGGAATGTTAGGTTCATTGAACATGGTCAGACTAATAGCAGTGAAACACCACGTATAGTGAATATTTAAAAAATGGGAGTGGACGTCCCTATGGATGTGTAATTCCTTACGATTTGTATACCTACTCAAGTTATTGTTCTACAAATTATTGAACTACTTAATAATCATAAAGAATAATAAATTAATAAACCATTGTTCATTATGAAATTGAACATGATGTGAACGAACCTGTAGTAGAAGAATCACAACAAATAACATTAAAGAAGTCTCAAAGAGAAAGAAGACTGACTATTTATTATGACTATATGAATATCTACACGAGTAAAAAAAACGACCTTAGAATTAAAAATGACCCATTTACCTTTTCACAAGCCATGAACAATAAAAATTTTGATAAGTAGTTAGATGTCGTAAAAGATGAATTTAAATTTGTAAAACATATAGTGACTGTGACCTTATGTAATTTCCAGAAGGTTATAAGAGAATTGGTTGTAAATGATGAGTCTTTAAGACCAAATGTGATTCTCTTCATAACCTAGAATGTTACAAGGCCAGACTAGTTATTAAAGGATTTACTCGAAAAGATGGCATTGATTATAAAGATACTTTTCTCCCAGTCTTTAAAAAGGATTCATTCATAATTATTATAGCTTTAGTGGCTCATTATGATTTAGAGTTCTACCAAATGGATATGAAAACTATCTTTCTAAATGAGAATTTAGAGAAAGAAGTCTATATGGACCAACCAATAGGGTTCATAGAGGCTGGAAAGGAACACATGGTGTATAAACTGAAGAAGTCAATATACAAACTTAAATAAGCTTTCTGACAATGGTATCTTATGTTTATTGATTTTATTGTTTCCTTTGGATTTAAGGAAAACATTATTGATTGGTATACATATATGAAGGTCAATGGTTTTAAGCTTTTTGATTTTTTTGGTCTTATATATATTGATAGTATCTTGCTTGCAGCTAATGATCTTGGTCTATTAAGTAAGATTAAGAAAATTTTCTCTAGTCATTTTGAAATGAAAGATATGGGTGAGGTATATATATGATAAGAATGAAAATATTTCATGATAGATCACAAGGATTATTAGGTTTGTTTCAAAATGAATATATTAATAAAGTTTTAGAGGGATTTATAATGGACAAGTGTTCAACATTACCAGTTCTAATTTAGAAAGGGATAAGTTTAGCCTCATACAATGTCTGAAAATTGACTTAGAATGGAAACAAATGAAATTAATTCCGTATGCGTCTATAGTTGGGAGCCTAATGTATGCTCAGACATATATGAGACCAAACATAAGTTTTCCAGTAAGGATGTTAGGGAGATATTAGAGTAATCTTTGTCTAAATTATTGGAAAACTACAAAGAAAGTTATAAGATATCTACATGTAACTAAAGAACACTTGCTTACTTTTTAAGAGGTTTGATCACTTTGAGATGGTTGGATACTCATATTTGGACTTTACTAGTTGTATAGATACAAGAAAATATACTTTTGGCTACATTTCTCTATTAGCTGGAGGAGCTATCTTATAGAAGAGTACGAAGCAATATGTAATTGTTGCATCCGCTCCAGAGGTTAAGTTTAAGACATGTTTTGAGGCTATGATTTTGACTAAATAGTTGTGGAACTTTAATTAAGGGATTGAGATTGTTGAAGGTAAAGCCAAGTCTCTAAAAATTATTGTGATAATTCTGCAGCAATTGTCTTCTTTAAGAACAACAAGTATTCCAAAGGTGCTAATCATATAGAACTGAAACACTTTGCCATTAATGAGAGGTTTATAAATGTAGATGTCAATAGAACATATTAGCACCGATCTTACGTTAGCTGACCCTATAACAAATAAGTTATTGCCCAAAATATTTTATGTTCATGTAAAGAATATGAGCATTATTTGTGCTGATGATTATTAAACAATACTGTTGTATTGGCTCTTATCACATATTTGATATGATTTGGGCATTGATGAATATATTATTTATGAATTTTCTATTTTCTTTTTTATGTATTGATTGCAATATTGTTGTTGAAAACAAAACTGAGCGGGACACCCATTATGTACTTCCCATTTTATAATTATGATTAAGTAAAAAGACTAATATAGTGGTATGTAGAAGGGAATATGTTGATTTAATAATGCATAACAACCGGGACTCTTATTAATCTTATACTTGATTATGATTATTGATGATATTAGTGTATGTGAATGATGACTATTATATATTATGATTGTTTGAATTATTGATCCAATAGATTGTATAAAGTCATATGAGTCAAGTGGGAGAATATTAGAAATTTGACTTATGAATTAAAAAACCAATTAAGGGATTTAATAACTTAATAAATAAGCCTTTGAGCTTTTAGCTCATTACAATGAGGAGTTTTGAACTAACTAATAGTTGTCAATATTTTTGAATATATTAGGATTATTTCTCTGCCTGATAAATTTTGTTTTCTCACAAAAATATAAGTACAAGAAGTGAGAAAGAAAAATTTGGGAAAGAGGCAAATAAGGAAAGGAGTTTACATCTAAGAATCGTTTTTGCATTGCTGGCTAATGGAAAAATGTTTCAAAAATTCTTTCTTTTATTAAATTTTTTTAAATATGAATGAATATTTACGAGTTTCATATATTTATAGATGCTGCTATGTTTCATAAAATTATGCTTACAGTATTGCATACTTTTTTATTTAATCCTCCTTAATTTCAATTATATACTTAAATTATTTATGGCTTGCTACATTACCAATAAAGATCTTTTTGTGCATGTTTATGAAAAACGCACCTGCAATACAAAATGACTTGTTTAAAGTCTTTGTTCAGCCGGTACATGAAACCTACAAAAGAATTCCATCAGAATAAAACAAAAAACAAAAATGAGAATTAAGGGAAACCAGTACAACCACGTGTTACAACTTACGAGCGATAGTTAACTGCTCACACGTGTCTCATTCAGACACGTGTAACTACAATTAATCGCACGAGTCAACCAACAGGTTTCTGCACACGTGCGAGTGGCACGTTTGTGAATTGTGATTGCCTCACGCAGCTTTCGAAATGTAAAAGAAATTTACAGATAAAATCAAACAGAAGCCTCTAAAAATCCATCCAAACACCTGACCTCCATTAAAGTTGCAAAGAAAAAAAAAATTCAGATTTGGTCCCTTATTTTCTCGGGAAAGTTTTGGGTTAGAGAAACGGAAAGAAAATTTAAGAGAGGGTAAGAAATTTTTATTTTACGCGATAGAGAAAATTCTGGAGAGAGAGAGAGATATCCCAAGAAAAGAAAACATCTAGAGAGAGAAAACCCCTTTCACTAAAAACACAGACAGATGTTTAGAGGGAGAGAGGCAGTTTAAAGGTGTTTTGGAGCAGCAATATGATTCTGGGCTTCTTTTAAACTGGCAATTTCCAGTTCTGTTTAGATCATTAAATAGAGGGAGTAGAGAGAGAGAGAGATAAGAAAATATTACATTATGTTAGAATAGGCATATGTGTATGTCTATTTTGTTACGAGATCCTTTTGTACGACAAATTCATTAGCAGACGGTGTAGGTTGGGATTGCTAATTAGAGCACAAAATTTGGGGAATTTAGGGATGATCAGCTTTGGGTAAGTAAGAGGGGATTTAGGGTTTCTTTTTTTTTTGGTTGAGGATTAAAATTTATCTGAAGGATATGGTGTTGGGTTGCCGTGGATTGCGTCGGTGGCGGCGGGGCTGGCCACGGTGAAGCGAAGAGAGCAGCGCGGTGGAGCTGTACAATGCGCAGGAGGTGATTGTGGAAACAAAGGCATGTTATTAGGGTTTCATATTTTTAAGTTTGTTCTTCACTTGGGAGTTTAGGATGTGTTTGATTCACTGTCTAAATTTGTTTTTTCATCAGTTAAAAATTTAAGTTGTGTCTTCAGTGACGGTTCTTGTTTGATTGCAGTTTGGTGGTTATATCCCTTTAAATCTGAAATCTTGTTATTGTTATTTTAGTTCAGAGTTGCTTTGTATCTGAGGGTGTTTTCTCTTTTTTTTCTTTCTTTTTCGAAAGAGGTATTGACGTGTCTCTATGTGCTTTTTAGATCACGCAAGTCTTGAAAGAAAGTTGCTATAAGAAAGGGCCAGTAGATCAAACTGAATCAGATATTTGGAAGAATATGGTGAGATAAAAGGGTAATTTACATTCTGTTGTTCTTAGTTCTATGTTGTCTCTGTTGTTCCGCTGGGTGATTTTTATTTATCTATAGGCACTTAGTATAGTTTTAATAATGAACCTGCTCTACTGTGGCTGGATATGTGATTTTAAAAGTTGCATGTAGAGTCTTTGAGATTGCCTCTCAATTGCTTACTTGGTTCATTCCAATAAAATCTTGATGAAATTTGAATTTGCTTCAATCTAGCATAGGACAGCTTTTCTTTTCATTGAACTTGCTTGAACAATGTCTTCTCAGTCTGAAATTGGTTTTTGTACTACATACTTGAATGTTGTGTTTGTTTTCATGCTGTGGATTAAAGTGTTCCAGTCTAATATGAGCTGGTTAATCTAATCATTTGCTGGGTGAGGTTTACCTTTAATTCTGTTCTTGAAGTTATAGGGAATTAGTACCCGTTAATGCTATGTATTTAATTATATGTCCTTGAAGTTGCTCAAATAGCTTAATAAAGGTTGTTTCTTGGGTTCAAGATAAGAATTCAAATATTCTACATAACTCAGGTAGGAACTGGAAACAAAGTTTTTCCAAATGTACTTGCTAGACAATCCAATCTCACCTTTAAAATGAATGGCATAATAATTTGGTTGTGAGAAAGATAGTTAGGAAGTCTATAGTTTACCTAATTCCAATGTTTATCGAAATGCAAGTTTCCTCATAATCATTTTAAAGATTTTATGGTCTTAAATTTTCAAAGTTAACAATCAATTTGAGTTACTGCTACAACTAATATATGCAGTGCAGGATGTATGTAAGCGTGCTTAAGCAGGTGTATATGTGGCAACATGATGTGTGTACCACAGTGATGGAGAAAAGGAGAGACCAAGAGGAGAGAGAACAAAAAGGGAGGAAAAAGTGGGGAAAGAGAGTCACTTGTTAGTCTTATAGGGATCGGACAAACAAAAGGGAACAAAAGATTTCAATGGATTTTACAGAACTGCAAGAAAAATGGTCAAACCAAGTATCAATAATAGTGTAAAGCATTTCATTTGATTTTTTGAATGATTTTGATTTCAATCATGTTGCACAAATTATATCTAAGCTAGCCTGGTGTAAGATTATTTACCTATAATATAATAAATCAACTAGTTAAGTATGAATTTTATGGAGGAGCCAGTGATAGGCAACTTTTAAAAATCTTTTAAAGTTTATTTACTTTATCGATACAAATAAAAGGTTGGCATCAACTAAACATTTTCTCATGGTTGGTTGCAAATGTGTTTAATGTTTTTCTCTCTGGTTGTAAATGTGCTCTATGCCTCACTGATTTTTGTTAGTTATTGGTTGTTTCGGTATATGAGAGCTTACATTCACTTCAAAGTTTTTGATACACATTTCTTATGTGTTGCTATCTCTTATTTAGATACCATCACAAACTGAGAAAAGATTAGTCAAGCATTCCATGAAAAGGAAGATTCATAGTGGTGCAGAGTCTGGGACTTGTAACGTGTGTTCTGCTCCTTGTTCATCTTGTATGCATCGCAAGCAAGCCTGTATGGGATCAAAAGGTGACGAATGTTCTGATGAAACATGGCGTGCAACTGCAACAAGTCAGAATTCTGTTAATGAGGATGGTGGTTCACCTTGTCAAGACGGAACATGTGACAACTTACAGCATACCCCCAGTGAAGCAAGTAATATGCTTAGTTTTAATGCAAATCATGATTCCTTATCTGAGAATGCAGAAAGTAAAGCAACTGTAAGGTCTTCTGATATCGCTGATGCTTCAGCTAACTCTGAGAAACTTCCAAAGCTCTCTTCTATTGCAACTGTTGCTGAGAGTCAACTTTTGTTGAAACGTCTCCACCTTTCAGACCAGAAAATTTCAGTGGCTAAGCATGAAGATGCTGAATATTTAGAAGGACAAAATACCAATTTCCAGGGTGATAGAAAAGCCAGTATTGTGGGTATTGCCAAGTTGGACCCACTGGAGATGGGTGATGCCAGTGCTGTTAGTAGTGTACTGAAGGTTCAGAATTTAGGTGGTCTGTCTCCTCATGTGAAATCTGAAAGTACAATGGAGTATTCTAATCTGTCGTTAACAAAAGGAAAAGGATCCTGTATTGGTAGTAACAATTGCTCGGCTGCTGGTAGAAGTCCTGCTAGGGAGCCAAATAAAGTTCACCCGAAGACACAGGCAGAGATCAACAGCACGGACCAAACTGATGAAGGTCCTAGATGTTTTAATAAAATTGAACAGAATGAGACGTTGGACAAGCCAGCAGTTAAGTTCCCTGACATACTGGAAACTCCTTTTCAATCTGTATCTGGGGATGAGAGTGATGACTCAGAAATTGTGGAACATGATGTAAGTAATGCACTCGCTTACAGAGATAGTGTTTGCATGACTGTTAAGTTGAATCTGTGCAATTTTAATATTCTTTTTGGTGAGATTAGCTGCTTCTATTTTTTCAATATTTCTTGCTTATCACTTATTTGGAGAATCCTCTCATAAACAGTCCAGACTTAAAAAGGTTTGTGAACTCAAGAAATATTTATAGCTCATATTGCTGTAGTTCCTTTGTAGATAGTAAGTTTTTTTCTTTTTACTGTATGGTAGCCTTGTATTTTTTTTCTTATATAAAGTTTTTATGGGAAGATGGTGATGCCATTTTTAGGGTAATGGGGGTGGATTGTCATTTCCGATGATTTATCACGGGTGTTGATGTTGGGGCTTTTTTTTTCAGTTTTTTTATTAATTAACACCTGAAATAAAACCCTTGCAGTAGACTTAACTAATTCAATAAATTGGATAATTTTGATGATGGAAGTCCTTAAAGAGTTAATTGTGGTAATCGAGACAAAAAGTCCATTTGATTAGCGTTATTTAAGGAATGGTGGTTTATCATTGTAAGATTTTTCACATTATGCTTTAGTTTTGTAATCTGATTTTTGAGACTGAGGGCTGGGTCTTTGGGTGTATCGGGGATAATTATAGTTCTGTCATTTTCCAGTGTTTGTTTCTCTTGGCCTTTTCTTGTTTCTTAGGTAATAATCTCTCCTTAGTTTTCCTGTTGATCATCCTCTTCTTCTTTTTCTAAATTTTTTCTTTGCCTGAAAACAGGTTAAAGTGTGTGATATTTGTGGGGATGCAGGCCGTGAGGAACAGCTTGCCATATGCAGTCGCTGCAGCGATGGAGCAGAACACATGTAAGCCCATATATGTTTCTGTGGCTTTTGGTATCTTAGCTTGTTTGTGTAATCAGGATTGTCTAGTTGTAATTTCATACATGTCTTGACGTGCTATCACACTTAATTAGCTATTGCATGCGAGAAATGCTCCGTAAACTTCCCGAAGGAGATTGGCTGTGCGAAGAATGCAAGTTGACTGAGGAAACTGAAAACCAGAAGCTAGGTATAGCTTATATAGAATCTTTAAATACCATTTTCCTTTTCGGAAGTTCTCCTTTGTTAAGCTGCAGACATATTTTATTTTTGAACTTGACTTCAAAACTCAGATGCTGAGGGGATAAAGACAGACAAAGCACTATCACGAAGCTCTGGCAAGAGGTGTGCAGTAGCTGCAGAGGTGAAATTTTGTTCAAAGAGGCAGGCGATTGAAACAAGTTCAGGATCCCCCAAACCCTCTAGCCCCAGCAGAATAGCTGCACTATCACGGGACACTTCATTCAAAAACTTAGAAAAAGTGAAAGTAAAACATTCACATTACACATCATCTGGTAATCAATTAAGTACGGATAGTTCAGAAATTGCTCGCTCTTGTTCTACCAATGCTCGCCTTCAACCTCCAAAAGGTAGGAAAAGAAGTTGGCTTGCTTTCTATTTTTGATGTCTTTTAGTTCAAATTAGACGTAAAGTTTACTGAGCATTTCATACTATTGACGGAATTCTTGGTATCTTAAAGCACTGAAATTCCAGATTCCTCATCAAGATTTTTTTTTGTTTATTAGCTCCTTGGTCTATTTGCAGTGGAAAAACCTCTCGACAATAGAGAATAATATCTGGTTGATCAGATACTGTATATTGATGGGTGTTTGATTAAAAAGCTGCGATGACTTTGTGACCATTCAAAAAAATGATCAAAGTAAAAAGGTGCATTATACGCCTGATGTAAGTTAAATTAGCTTTGGTACCTTGTGAAAGTAGAGAGAAGAATATATGGAATAGTTTAATCATCTGTTAAGTTAGTAGAGAGAAGAATGTATAGAATAGTTTAATCATCTGTTAAATTAGCTTTGATACTATGTGAAAGTATAGAGAAGAATATATAGAATAGTTTAATGTGGTTTGGTTGTGTGCAAACAATCAAAGATCATCGGGGAACTAAGTAGTATACTTATTAGGTTTAGTCCATTCATTTATAATAATAGGGCTATACAATATTACGTAAATTGGTTTGGTTGTGTACAAAGATCATCATTGTACTAAGTGTACTTATTAGGCTTAGTCCATTCATTTGTAATAATAGGGCAATACAATATTGCATAATAAATAGTAAAATATTCCTAAATAGTATCTAACTATTCCATTGTTGGTGTGCACAAAAGATTCTTTATTGGATACATAATCATATTATAATATTAAATATGAAATCTTTCTAATCTTCAATGCTCCTCCTTAAGGTAATAAGCAGATGGTTTTCATATCTAGCTTGCATATGAAGTTTTGAAAATGTAAATAGAGAATTTTGCAAATTGATAAAATAAAACATAAAAAATATATTTACTTTCTTTTTTTGGCTGTTTTTACTTCTTTCATTTTTTGACTATTCTCTATTGTTTTTTTGGGGTAAGCCCTAAATTCACACACACACACACACACACCAAAAAAAAGGTAACTTGACATTGAGGAAAAAACATTATTTTGGAGGGACTTGCTGAGAGAGAACAGTGCAGGTGGTGTGATTGGAACAGGGACTGAGTAGAAAAGTGGTATGTTGGAAAAGAAGAAAGGAGGAAAAAAAAACAAAAGTTAGAGAAAAAGGTAAGATAAGAATAGAGGTATTGATGCTCTCCATGGACTGTCGGAAGGAAATTTGTGGAAAGAAATAGAGGTCATGACGTTCTCAATAGGCTGTCAGAAGAAATTACAATATAGAACTAGTGGCACTCTCAATGGGCTGTCAAAAGGAAAGAAAAATGAAGAATATAATAGAGATAAGGGCATTCCCAATGGGTTGTCAGAGGAAAATATAGGGTAGAGGTAACAATTCTCTCAGTAGGCTGTCTGAAAGAGACTGAACAGAGATAAATGCACTCTTAATAAGCTGTAGGAAGGAAGAACAATGGCTCTAAAGAAGAAGAAACAAAGAATTTTAGGTTCCTTGGATAGGTACTTGGTTCTAAAGAAGAGATTAGAGGTTAGGGTCCCATAATTGTTAATTGGTTGGTTTTGATACCATATTGAATTTGGTGCTATGTGAAAGTAGAGATGAAAGTGAGGTAAATGAGTGAGAGGGGAGAAGAGAATGTATAATTTTTACAGTGGTTCAGCTGGGAAGCCTACTGTTAGAGTATCCCATATTGACTAAACATAAAAATATTAAAGGGTTTATAAGTAGTAAGGGTCAACTATTCAAAAAACTAGTTCTAGTTATTTGGACAATGGTTGACCCAAGCCTAATTCTTGATAGTGGATTCTACACTCCGCTCATATTAAAAATTCAATATGGTATTAGAGCATGTTTGATCCGGATTATTAATTTCCTGGTTGTCCGTCTGGATATCCAGTCCCAGTGGTCCGGTCCGATTACCACTGCGTATATTTCAAGTGACAACTGGATGTCCAGTCTCAGTTGCACTTGAGGGGAAGTGTTAGAGTATCCCATATTGACTAAACATAAAAATGTTAAAGGGTTTATAAGTGGTAAGGGTTAACTATCCAAAAAACTAGTTATAGTTATTTGAACAATGGTTGACGCAAGCCCAATTCTTGACACTGGACTCTACACCCTGCCCATATTAAAAATTCAATACCTTATTTTTATGGACAAAAAGATAACTAGTGTACTAAGGTGTGTCATTCATTAGCCTATCTGTTTATCAAATACAATAGTATCGATTAGAGTTCTATATTGTTAATTAATCCCCAACTATTATATTTTAGGGATGCAATATTCATATATTAGATACATAACAATATTTTTATCCTAAAAAAAATCATATTGATTTTGAACAGTAATTAAAATCCATACGTACACATTTGTATCTGTATTT